>JAANYP010000190.1:158594-306094 GCA_020465985.1 Centrapalus pauciflorus
ATTGTGTGTGTGTGAAGTAAAAATGACTTATGAAACTTCAGATTCATAGTCATATTACCATTATGAACAACACCACACACTTAATTTCAGTTTCATGTACCAATCAAACTATTTGCCATTAACGGCCAAGAACTCAAAAAAAAATAAAAATACGAACATATATTCACATTTGAAGAAATACACTGAAAATATGCACAAACAAACTGAAATAATAAAGAAAAATAAAATTTTACTCACAATTTTGATGAAATAAAACCGTCGGTAGTGGGTTTTTGAGTTTCTTTGGAATGAAGAAAGCTTGTGGAAGAAGATGATGTAATTTCCGGAAAAAGAAATTTGAATTTGAAATTTCAAATTTATATTGAAATTTTACCCGGCCCATATCAAAATTTTTTTTTTTTTTTTCAAATTTGATAAGTTCGGCCCATCAACTACATCTCATAAGCCCACATACCAATTATTTCAATCAAAAAAAATTGTGACTAAAAAAAATTTGAGTTTTAACAAAAACTAACAGCACACAAAAAAAATTTTAAATTGGACTAAAAAAAATCATACTTGTAAAAAAAATTCACATAAACATAAAATAAAAAAAAAAATTGAAAAAAAAATGAAAAACACACATAAAAAAAATAAAAAACAGTAACAAAATGCATTTGCTCCCCCTTGAATTTCTGAAAGTTGCTCCCCCTCAACTTATGATTTCATTTTGCAAATCTGCTCCCCCTACAAAATAACAGACAATTATTATCAGATTTATACAAAATCAGATAAAATGCTTTTCTGCTCCCCCTGCACATGACATTCCAGATCTCGTTAAATTCTCAAGTATATAAACTTTTTATGAATCATGAATTTAACATCAGATAAAAATCACTTAAAAAAAATGAAAATATTAAAATTAAAATTTTGAAACTACTGAATTATTAAATCTTAACGATTCAACATACCTAATTTGTATACCAAAAAATTAAACCGCTTTTCATCTAATGCTTTGGTAAACAAATCAGCTAGTTGATATTCAGTAGGTACAAAATATAATTCTATATTTCCATTTTCTACATGATCTTTAATGAAATGATACCGAATGTCGATGTGTTTCGTTTTAGAATGTTGCACCGGATTTGATGCAATAGCAATCGCACTCTGAGAATCACAGTATATTGGAATTTTCGTTGGTGTAAACCCGTAATCACGTAGTTGGCTTTTCATCCACAACACTTGAGAACAGCAAGAAGATACAGCCACGTACTCTGATTCAGCTGTTGACAATGAAACACAGTGTTGTTTCTTGGATGACCAACATACGGGTTTGTCACCTAAGAATTGTACTGCTCCTGACGTACTTTTTCTGTCCATCTTATCACCTGCGTGATCAGCGTCAGAAAAAGCAGTCAGATGAAATGAAGACTCCCTAGGATACCACAAACCAAGATTTGGAGTTCCTTTGAGATATCTTAAAATTCGTTTTGCAGCTGTTAAGTGTGATTCTTTTGGATTTGCCTGATATCTAGCACAGACACATGTAGCAAACATAATATCTGGTCTACTGGCTGTTAAATACATTAATGACCCAATTATACCTCGATAATGGGTTACATCTACAGGTTTCCCTGAGATGTCCACATCGAGTTTTGATTTTGAATCCGGAGCCATGGGAGTTTTCATAGGAGTACTATTGACCATGTTAAATTTCTTTAACATGTCTTGGATATATTTTGACTGATTGATAAAAATACCATCAGTCAATTGTTTTACTTGTAAACCTAAGAAAAAATTTATTTCCCCCATCATGCTCATTTCAAATTTCTGGGACATTAAAAACGCGAATTTCTTACAAAATTCTGGATTTGTAGACCCAAATATTATATCATCTACATATATCTGTATTACTATAATATCTGGCCCCTGACGTTTTATAAACAGGGTTGTGTCAACTGCACCTTTTGTAAATCCACATTTCAACAGATATGTTGAAAGTGCATCATACCAAGCACGAGGTGCTTGTTTAAGGCCATACAGTGACTTATCCAAACTGCACCTTTTGTAAATCCACATTTCAACAGATATGTTGAAAGTGCATCATACAAAGCACGAGGTGCTTGTTTAAGGCCATACAGTGACTTATCCAAAATATATACATGATCAGGTTTCGAAGGATCAGTAAACCCTTCGGGCTGATATGTATATACTTCATCTGTTAGCTCCCCGTTTAAAAACGCAGTTTTGACATCCATTTGATATACTGTAAAATTTTTGTGTGCGGAAAAAGCTAAAAACATCCTTATAGCTTCAATGCGTGCAACTGGTGCGAATGTTTCATCATAATCAATTCCCTCTTGTTGACTGTATCCTTTGGCCACGAGACGAGCTTTATTTCGAATAATGACACCGTGTTCATCTTTCTTGTTCTTGAAGATCCATTTCGTGCCAATTATAGATTTGTCTTTTGGTCGCTCAACAAGTCGCCAGACCTTTAACCGTTCGAACTTCCTCTTGCATCGCCACAATCCAATCAGCATCCAGAAGGGCTTCTTTTACATTTTTAGGCTCAATTTTACTCAAAAAATTTGAAAATAAGCATTCATTTATTGTAGCCCTTCTGGTTTGGACTGAAGACGATGGATCACCAATGATATTTTCTATTGGGTGATTTCTTGTCCACTTAACTGTGTGTGGAAACGGTTCTATTGGGTCTTGGTTGGGATTGGAATCGAAATATGGTTCGGGGTTTGTTACAGATGTTGTAGGTGGAACATCGGAGGTAGGAGCTTCTGACTGTTCTGAAGTAATAGGGGTTTCAGAAGTTTGTGGATGTTCAATTGGTTGTACAGTCTCAGTAGTTGACTGCACCTTTGCTGTTGAAGCTTCTCCAGTTTCTTCTGAACTCTGTTGTTGAGATAGATCTGAAACTACAACTGGATCTTCAGTGATCCTGTCATGCACCAAATTTTGAACATTAGTTTTGGGAGTTTCAAAATAATCATCATAAAAGTTCTCAAACAACTTATTTAATTCATTTTGTTCAGCATTTTGTTTATTTGACTCCAATGAAGTCTGCATGTTAGGTCTGGGTTCTGAACTGGTGTGTTCAGAAGCCATTACTATTCCTTCGTCAAATTTAACATTTACGCTCTCGTTGACTATCTTGGTTCTCTTGTTGTATATTCGGAAAGCAACCGACTCCTTTGAATACCCGATGAAGATTCCTTCATCAGCCTTTTGATTAAACTTTCCCAGATTGTCTTTATCATTCAATATAAAGCATCTGCAACCAAAGACATGGAAAAATTTAACATTAGGTACTCTTTTATTGATTAGCTCATACGGAGTCTTTCCGAATCTTTTATTTATTATTGAACGGTTTTGTGTGAAACATGCTGTTGCAACTGCTTCTGCCCACAAGAACAATGGTAAATTGGAATAGACCAACATCGTCCTAGCTGCTTCCACTAGTGTCCGATTTCTTCTTTCAACGACACCGTTTTGTTGTGGAGTTCGAGCAGCTGAGAATTGATGTGTAATTCCAACTGAATTTAAGAACGAGTCCAATGATTTGTTCTTGAACTCTGTTCCATTGTCTGAGCGAATTGTCTGGATGGTGAGTTGCAACTTTACTTGTATTTTTCGGATGAAGTCGATGATAGATTCGGTTGCATCTGATTTGGATTTCAGGAAAAACACCCATGTGTATCGTGAATAGTCATCAACTATCACCAATACATATCTTTTCTTATTTATACTTTGTACTCTCATTGGTCCACACAAATCCATATGCAGTAACTCTAATGCTCTTGTGGATGAGTGTGCTGTTTTGGATTTGTGTGTGGCTTTTGTCATTTTTCCTTTTTCACATGCCGCGCATAGTTGCTCTTTTTGAAATTTAAGCGCCGGCAGCCCTTTAACTAACCCTCCTTTTGCTAGGTTGGTCAGTTCATTGAAATTTAGATGTGAAAGGCGACGATGCCACAGCCATGCTGTTTTAGATGTTGCTTTTGACAATAAGCAAACATCTTTCTTCAGATTGATCGAGGCTAGATCAATGGAGTACAGATTTGTTTTCCTGGTTCTTGCTAGAATTTCTTTTCCTTGAGCTGATCTGATGCTGCACCGATTGGCTTTGAAGTTGACTTCTAACCCCTTATCACACAGTTGTCCAATACTGAATAGGTTATGACCAAGACCGTCAACATAAAAGACCTTTTGGATTGTGATTTTGTCATACTTCAGACTTCCATATCCCTTGATCGGACAAAACTGATCGTTTCCAAATCTTACCGTCCCACAGAACTTTTCTACAAAGTCCGTGAGTGTGTCTCGTTGTCCGGTCATGTGTTTGGAGCATCCCGAATCAAGGTACCATACATGGTTTACCTATAAAACGTAATAGCACATGAGGTACCCACTTGTAGTTGGGTACTTTAGTTTTAGGTAAAACATGCATAGTATCATTTGTTTTGCTAACTGATATGGCTTTAGTCTTATCGTTTGAATTTATTTTAGGTACCCATTTTTGAATTGTTCTTTTGGGTATCCACTTTTGTACAATTCTCGGTGGAATTGTTTTTGAGATTTTTATTTGTGGATCCTTTTGCTGTTCATACAATGAGTCCTTTCTCTTTGGTTTCCATACAAGCTTATTATGTTTCACAGTTTCAGACTTACAAACATAAGAATTCAACGCAATTAATTTCGATCTTGAAAACTTAATACAAGAATTTTTAAGACTTTTATCATTATTACAGACAGAATGTTCGATTTTGCTGTTTCTATCTGTAACAATTTTTTCTTTCACGCGCCATTCTTGTTTTATAATCTTGTTTTTCTCTTCTCTTTGCTTCTTTCGCCACACTTGTTTTCTCGATCCGTTCACAACGTTATCTGACATAAAAGAAGTTTGAGAATTAGAAGATTTAGATGCTTGTATTTTCTGTAACCTTTTCATACCTGTTGAAGATTTGACTGTACGTGCTAAAGTGTTCGTTGATGAGGATGATTCACCTTTTTCAAAACTAGGAGACTTAACAAACAGCTTTGTTTTCTCCTTCTTTTTTTGCACTGATGGTGAATATTCAGATGGTTTTAAAAAGTCTGTAGTCTTTCTTTGCAGAATTTTAACAGATTCTTTATTACCAGTTGATAGTTTGTTAGTCAAAGGTTTGATAAATTCACCAATTTTACCAAATCTTTGATCTAATGAATTAACATCAGAGTGCATGAACAGATCAAATTCTTTTTCTGAATTTATAGAATCCAGAGAAATAGATGAGTGTGGATCAGATACATTTATGTTTTTAGATTTATCTTGCAACTTTTGTTCTATTTTTAGTAATTCAGACTTGAGTGTTTCATTCTCTGTCTCAAAGCTTTTAATTTTCAATTCTAAATCAGAATTTATCTGTTCTAAAATTGAATTTGGTAAATATAGTTTTTGAGACTGAGTTGGTAATTCAGACAAATCCTTTTCAGGATAAGTTTGAATGTACTCGTCTTTAGTATCAACCATGTTGCTAATTTCATTTATCTTGGTATAGTCAACAGAATTTTGCATTTTGTCTGATCTTGACCTTTTGATTTCTTCACTGGATTCTACTTCTTCAGATGCTTTCAAGAATGTCATTTTTAATCCTAAATTCATGTATCTGACATCATATAAGGTTGGTGAATTTGTTATAGCTTTTGTCAGATACTTAGGATTTTCCCAACCAATTCCAGATTTAGAGTTATAAAACTCTGTATCTTTTGGTTGATTTAAATATATTGTTTGATCTGTTTGCCCTCTTTTAATAAATTCATCCTCCATCTTTTTTATTTTCTCATAAAGTTTAGTTCTTTCTTCAAATATGGCATGATATTTTACAGAGAAATTTGAGGCTTCTAATTCAGCTACTCGCAGACTTTCTTGTAAATCAGATATTTTGTGATTCAGATTGGATATATTGCTTTGAAGTTCTTTTTCCTTATCCTGTAAGTCTGAGACAGCTCGTAAAGCTAAGGCTTTATCTTTGGAAAAATCTAGGACTAAATTGTGTTCATTTAGAAGTTTGTTTTCCAAAGAATGAACCTTTTTCTTTTCTGCTTTTAAGGATTTTTCAAACTTTTTAAGCATGAAAGCCATATTAGTTAGTTTTTCTTCTAATATGCATGATTCGTCAATATCAGAATCTGAAATAGAATTTACCTCCTGTCCTTCTGAATCCTCTGAGTTATCAGACTCTGAATTCTCCTCATTTTCAGCTTTGTTTTGGCCAGATGCCATTAATGCAAATTCTTCTTTTTCTTCCTCTTCATCAGAATCAGATTCTTTCTGCTCTTCATCCTCTTCATCTGTCAGTCCAACCCACACCTCATCTTCAGCTATCATAGCTGATTCACTGAGTTCAGATTCATTGAAGATTTCTGACTTTAAACAGATATGGGCATCTTCATCCAAAATGTCATCATCTTCGGATAATTGTAACCAATGATCATCCTCCGCCATAAGAGCTTTGCCTGACTCTTTCTCTTTAGCTAAGAGGGCCTTTCTCGTATAGTAGTCTGAATTTTTGACTACTGGTGATCTGCATTCCCGGGCATAGTGACCTGGTTTTCCACAGTTATAGCATTTCTGTTCAGATTCCTTTTTGGTTGATTTATCTGACTTCTCATATTTGTCAGACTTTCTTGCACTACTTTCTCCAGCCTTTTCATACTTATCCTTTTTCTCAACTTTCCTTGAGCCTGTTTTGTAGCGCATTTTGTTGTTTGTTGGCTTCCTGTAAAATTTCTTCTGAAATGCCTTTGTAAGCAGTGCCATCTGTTTTTTCATCTCTTCAATCTCTGAATCTGCAGATGAATCTGATGATTCTGATTCTGATGATGTACTGCTGATTACCGCTCTTTTCTCCTTTTTGAGCTTGTATTTATACTTTTTCTCCGCCAGCAGAGCTAGTGGATCAGCAGTTTCTTTTTCCGCTTTCTTCTTTCCAGACATTTTCCTCAAAACAACTTCTTGATAGTTGTTGAGGTTTTCAAATAGCATATGAAAATCCATCTCCTCTATGTCTTTCGTTTGTTGGATGATCATAGCATATTTTTCCCATTCTGGATTTAGGACATTTAAAAATTTGACATTGATGTCCAAGTTGGACTTCGTCACTCCGTTTCTTTTTACTTCACTTACCAGATTTACAAATCTGAGATAAGGGTTTTCCAGAAGTTCTCCTTCACGGGCTCTAAAGTTCTCAAAAGTCATTAGACTATTCCTTGCCCTATTAGTAGCAGCTCTGTCTGATCCCCGCATGATTTTGCATACTTCATCCCAGATGGACTTCGCAGTCTTTGTATTTGTCAGACAAGTGTATATATCATTGGGGATTGATATCAACAATAGTTTTCTGGCAGTCTTGTCCCCTAACTTTCTCTTTTTCTGTGCCTCTGTCAGATTTGTGACCTCAACAGTCCTCGGTTGTATTGGGGGATTGCCAGTTGGTACTCCTGGGATTGTTTCCATAAAGATTGCTGGTCCTTCAGTTAATGATTTCAGCATTTCTTCAGACAAATCATGGAAGCTTATAAATTCCAGAAACCTTTCCCGCCATTGAACATATTCACCCCTGTATAAGATTGGGGGTTTGGTTTCTGATCCCATAGCCAGTGCATCTTTAGACATGTTGATTGATCTTTGGGAAACTTGACCAAGATCTGATGAACTCCGAATGAGAATGAAAGATTTGATCACACCTTGAAACACAGATTAGTACTGAAATCTACAACACAGTGACTTGTTAGTAGCAATAAGCAACTTAACTCAGACAGTGATTTGTGTTTTGATTACTGTGTGTGTCAAACTCGAATGATTCTTGTGAGTGAAACTTGAATGAATATAGTGTGAGACTCGAAACTCGATTGATACTTTCTGTGAAACTCGATTGACCTTTTGATCAAACTTGGTATATAACAAAACTCGAATGAGTATATGACAAAACTCGAATGAGTATATGACAAAACTCGAATGAGTATATGTCAAAACACGAATGAGTATATGACAAAACTCGAATGGGTATATGTCAAAACTCGAACGAGTCTTGCACAACTCGAATGGGTCTTATAAGAAACTCGAATGAACTTAATATAAAACTCGAATGTGTTTTATATAAAACTCGAATGTCTTATATAAAACTCGAGTGTGTCTTATATAAAACTCGAATGAGTCTTATATAAAACTCGAATGGTGTTGTTCTGAAATTCGAGTTTGTTAACAAACTGTTGTCAACTCGAATATCACAAGTTGTCAACTCGAATGACAAGTTTGTCAACTTGAATATTAGTTATACACAACTCGAATACCTAAGGTAAGCAACTCGATTGACTAATGTACTCAACTCGATTAACTAAGGTACTCAACTCGAATTAACTAACTCGAATTACTAAGGTACTCGAATTACTAAGGTACTCAACTCGAATTACACACAGGATGTGTATATTTCGAGTTTCTTAGTATTTTCAGGTTTTACAAGTCTGAAATTCAGATTAAAACCAAATTTTATCCAATTTCACTCAAATTGTAATCGAAGGTAAGGTTTTTGAATACAAACTCTTTTTGTTAAACACTTTTGTGCAAAAATGGATCTAAGTCTGAGTTTTTCAATAGAACAGTAACCGTTTTTGAACTTTTCAAAATTTCAGAAAATTCCTTAGATCTTTTTCTGTGTTTTGAAAATCAAATCAAGTTTATATGCAATTGATTCGTCTTTGAATCCTTAACCTTCGATCCAATTATCACTTACAATGATCAACAGAATCAAAACCCCTAGTGATTTTAGGGTTTTTCCGAAAATAATGCTCAAGAACAGTACCTATTTTCGAAAAAATTCAATCTCAAATCGAAAAATTCACCCCTAGTGCTCTGATACCAATTGTGAAATGTAGTTTCTACCAATTCAATCAACACAATGCAATTAATAAGAACAATTAAAGTAATCAAAACTAACCGAATGATTGGATTAATGAACTTGATGATTACAATATGATGAACTGCAAATTCCTTCGTACAGTGCTGCTGCTCTCAAAAGTTAATGCGTACAAATTCTGCTATCTGACAGATCTCTCTAAATCTAGAAAGTCAAAATGACTATTTATACACAATTACAAACTATAAGGAAATTACACATTAAGTCCCTAGACTTTGATATTTCATCAACTAAACATATTCCAACAAAATTCAAACTTCATTTTCTACTTCACAACAAATAATAGTAACAAGTAACTTAAACATATGGATTCAAGTGAAGAATTTGAACCAAAACTCAAGCTTTAGTCAAGAATCATGACTAAGTACCTTCAAAACCAAAAACACTATCTTAATTATACTTTAATTCTAAATTTTGAAATTCAATTTGTCGTACAAAAGATAAATTCATGATTGATAAAGATGGAATTGAAGAACCATGACCAACAGAAGCTTTGGGATGACTTATGAGAGTTTATCTCAGACTAGAGTATATTAAACCCTTTAATTACAATTGCTAATAGTAGCAATGTACTTTGGGTTTCATTTCTTAACCACTTAGCACCTTAAACTTCCAAGTATTGACAATCAAAGCCCCTTGAAATTAAATAATAATAGACTTTCTGATTTTTGAAAATTTCAGCAAAATAACAATCTTTTATGTGAAATTGCAGGATTATTCAATAAGTTTTACAACTTGGAATACAAATCACTGATACTTGAGTCCGAATCTTCTAAATTTCAAATATTTTGTCTTTTATCTTTATCTTGAAGTTATTGTTTTTTCATTTTTCTTTTTGCAAAATTATAGTAGTTTTGGAAAACATCTCCACCAACTTCTTTTAAAGAATTTTTTTTTCCTTAACTTTGAATTTTCAAAACATTCTTTTTCTAAAAAAATATCTTTCAGTAAATTCAAACTTCATTTTCTACTTCACAACAAATAATAGTAACAAGTAACTTAAACATATGGATTCAAGTGAAGAATTTGAACCAAAACTCAAGCTTTAGTCAAGAATCATGACTAAGTACCTTCAAAACCAAAAACACTCTCTTAATTATACTTTAATTCTAAATTTTCAAATTCAATTTGTCGTACAAAAGATAAATTCATGATTGATAAAGATGGAATTGAAGAACCATGACCAACAGAAGCTTTGGGATGACTTATGAGAGTTTATCTCAGACTAGAGTATATTAAACCCTTTAATTACAATTGCTAATAGTAGCAATGTACTTTGGGTTTCATTTCTTAACCACTAAGCACCTTAAACTTCCAAGTATTGACAATCAAAGCCCCTTGAAATTAAATAATAATAGACTTTCTGATTTTTGAAAATTTCAGCAAAATAACAATCTTTTAAATGAAATTGCAGGATTATTCAATAAGTTATACAACTTGGAATACAAATCACTGATACTTGAGTCCGAATCTTCTAAATTTCAAATATTTTGTCTTTTATCTTTATCTTGAAGTTATTATTTTTTCATTTTTCTTTTTGCCAAATTATAGTAGTTTTGGAAAACATCTCCACCATCTTCTTTTAAAGAAATGATTTTTTTTTCCTTAACTTTGAATTTTCAAAACATTCTTTTTCTAAAAAAATATCTTTCAGTAAATTCAAACTTCATTTTCTACTTCACAACAAAAAATAGTAACAAGTACCTTAAACATATGGATTCAAGTGATGAATTTGAACCAAAACTCAAGCTTTAGTCAAGCATCATGACTAAGTACCTTCAAAACCAAAAACACTCTCTAAATTATACTTTAATTCTAAATTTTCAAATTCAATTTGTCGTACAAAAGATATATTCATGATTGATAAAGATGGAATTGAAGAACCATGACCAACAGAAGCTTTGGGATGACTTATGAAAGTTTATCTCAGACTAGAGTATATTAAACCCTTTAATTACAATTGCTAATAGTAGCAATGTACTTTGGGTTTCATTTCTTAACCACTTAGCACCTTAAACTTCCAGGTATTGACAATCAAAGCCCCTTGAACTTAAATAATAATAGACTTATTGATTTTTGAAAATTTCAGCAAAATAAAAATCTTTTATGTGAAATTGCAGGAATTTTCAATAAGTTATACAACTTGGAATACAAATCATTGATACTTGAGTCCGAATCTTCTAAATTTCAAATATTTTGTCTTTTATCTTTATCTTGAAGTTATTGTTTTTTCATTTTTCTTTTTGCAAAATTATAGTAGTGTTGGAAAACATCTCCACCAACTTCTTTTAAAGAAATGAATTTTTTTTTTCCTTAACTTTGAACTTTCAAAACATTCTTTTTCTAAAAAAATATCTTTCAGTAAATTCAAACTTCATTTTCTACTTCACAACAAATAATAGTAACAAGTACCTTAAACATATGGATTCAAGTGATGAATTTGAACCAAAACTCAAGCTTTAGTCAAGCATCATGACTAAGTACCTTCAAAACCAAAAACACTCTCTTAATTATGCTTTAATTCTAAATTTTCAAATTCAATTTGCCGTACAAGAGATAAATTCATGATTGATGAAGATGGAATTGAAGAACCATGACCAACAGAAGCTTTGGGATGACTTATGAGAGTTTATCTCAGACTAGAGTATATTAAACCCTTTAATTACAATTGCTAATAGTAGCAATGTACTTTGGGTTTCATTTCTTAACCACTTAGCACTTTAAACTTCCAGGTATTGACAATCAAAGCCCCTTGAACTTAAATAATAATAGACTTACTGATTTTTGAAAATTTCAGCAAAATAACAATCTTTTATGTGAAATTGCAGGAATTTTCAATAAATTATACAACTTGGAATACAAATCATTGATACTTGAGTCCGAATCTTCTAAATTTCAAATATTTTGTCTTTTATCTTTATCTTGAAGTTATTGTTTTTTCATTTTTCTTTTTGCAAAATTATAGTAGTTTTGGAAAACATCTCCACCAACTTCTTTTAAAGAAATGAATTTTTTTTCCTTAACTTTGAATTTTCAAAACATTCTTTTTCTAAAAAAATATCTTTCAGTAAATTCAAACTTCATTTTCTACTTCACAACAAATAATAGTAACAAGTAACTTAAACATATGGATTCAAGTGAAGAATTTGAACCAAAACTCAAGCTTTAGTCAAGAATCATGACTAAGTACCTTCAAAACCAAAAACACTCTCTTAATTATACTTTAATTCTAAATTTTCAAATTCAATTTGTCGTACAAAAGATAAATTCATGATTGATAAAGATGGAATTGAAGAACCATGACCAACAGAAGCTTTGGGATGACTTATGAGAGTTTATCTCAGACTAGAGTATATTAAACCCTTTAATTACAATTGCTAATAGTAGCAATGTACTTTGGGTTTCATTTCTTAACCACTTAGCACCTTAAACTTCCAAGTATTGACAATCAAAGCCCCTTGAACTTAAATAATAATAGACTTTCTGATTTTTGAAAATTTCAGCAAAATAACAATCTTTTATGTGAAATTGCAGGAATTTTCAATAAGTTATACAACTTGGAATACAAATCACTGATACTTGAGTCCGAATCTTCTAAATTTCAAATATTTTGTCTTTTATCTTTATCTTGAAGTTGTTGTTTTTTCTTTTTCTTTTTTTTTTTTTTTGCAAAACTATAGTAGTTTTGGAAAACATCTCCACTAAAGAAATGAATTTTCTATTTTTTTTTTCCTTAACTTTGAATTTTCAAAACATTCTTTTTCTAAAAAAATATCTTTCAGTCAATTCAAACTTCATTTTTCTACTTCACAACAAATAATAGTAACAAGTACCTTAAACATATGGATTCAAGTGATGAATTTGAACCAAAACTCAAGCTTTAGTCAAGAATCATGACTAAGTACCTTCAAAACCAAAAACACTCTCTTAATTATACTTTAATTCTAAATTTTCAAATTCAATTTGTCGTACAAAAGATAAATTCATGATTGATAAAGATGGAATTGAAGAACCATGACCAACAGAAGCTTTTGGATGACTTATGAGAGTTTATCTCAGATTAGAGTATATTAAACCCTTTAATTACAATTGCTAATAGTAGTAATGTACTTTGGGTTTCATTTCTTAACCACTTAGCACTAGGGGTGAGCTCGGTACCGTACCGAACCGAACCGGTACCGATCCCGAAAATACCGAAACCGAATTATTAGTTTTGGAAGAACCGAATACCGAACCGTATAATTTTATATGGTGCCGGTTCGGTTCCGAATACCGAATTTTAGCTAATTTAAGAACCGAATACCGAATTTTAGCTAATTTAAAAACCGAATACCGAACCGAATATATTAATTTGGTATCGGTCGGTACCGGTACCGGTTCGGGTTCGGGAAATGGTACCCGTCGCTCACCCCTACTTAGGACCTTAAACTTCCAAGTATTGACAATCAAGGCCTCTTTAACTTAAATAATAGTAGACTTTATAATAAATTAACGAATTTCACATTGATAATGATGACAAATAATCTTTGATTTTATTTAAAAAATAGGGGCAACACAATTAGAGGTGACCCGATAGATGCAACAACAGAGCATCAGAGACAAGTATTAGAGTCAACCTTTTAGGAGCGACATATCGCCTCTAAGGCAATAGAGACGATATTTCGGGGAATATTAGGAATGACCTTTGTCGTCTCTATTGCCCTTAAACCTTGTAGTGTACACTGCAAGAATTAAGTAGGAATGTTTTTATGTTAGGTGTTGTTTGTTTTTTAGGAGATAATGAAGATAAATAATCTTTTTTTTATATATAAAAAATAATTAATAATTATCTTTTATGGTGAAATGCGGAGGTGACATGTGACAAAAAAGTTCTCTTATATATATAGATTTAATTCATGATGATAAATTTCGTTACATAAAAAATTAACTCAAACTATAAACACTTTTTGAAAGAATAGGAAAAATTTGTAACAAAACTGATAATAAAAACACTTTTTTGAAAGAAGTGATTAGAGAAGTGCTTAGAAAACTTTTCTATCTCTTTTCTCTTCAAATATAAACGGTCTTCAATTGATTTTGTATTCTCACATCTTCAATCCTATATACAAAAGTAAAAAAAAAACTTTTTATAAAAAACAAACAAATGCCTCGGTCAAGGTAAACCCATATGGCCATATCATTTCCTAATAGTGTCCTTCATTTCCTTTCATTGTGAATTGTTGGAAAAAGTGTAAATTTTTCAAAGGAAAAAATGTATTTTTCATGGTTTTGGACCAAATATAATTATATATAATTGTGAGATATATAATTAATATTTTGTGGGTTTGTATTCTCCTTGAAGAGAGGATTACAACGATATAAAAACGTCCAAAACGGAGCTAAGATGAATTAGATATCGATGCTCAATGATTGGTGTTTGATGTGGGAAAATGCAAGTTAAAAGTGTGAATACTTGTCCCACATAGGAAGAAGGACCAAACCATAAGTGGTTTATAAGGAGGAGCCTTGACAAGCATGACAAGTTGCTCCAAGACAAATCTTTGATCCAAAATGGTAGCAAATTATTAAATCTGTGTGCACTCACATTTGCGTCGTACTTTGTATAAGGTATTTATTTTTTTGCGTGAGCCGCGTTCGTGTCTTGGACGAATCTAGACAATTCTAGAGCCGTTACAGAAATGGTTTAATGATAGAATTATTATATTTAATTATTAATTAAAAATGTTTTTTTATTACAATTAAATATAATTAATTTGTTGTTACAATTCATGGTTTAATAATACAATTGTTATATTTAATTATTAATAAAAAAATGATTTTTTTATTATTATTACAATTAAATATAATTAAGTTGTTGTTACAACTCATCTCCTATAAAAGGGATGGAGATGCAAACACCAAAATACATTTGAGACACTTGAAAGACTTGGAATACACTTTGCATTCTTGAAATTTTTTGGACTTTAACGGCAAGACGTTGCTGCTTCCAAGAACGAAGAACACCTTCAATTCACGTGATTTTTCAGGCAAGTTGGTTACCTCCGGCAGTACACGCTGCTTTGGTTGTTGTACCCTGGGAAACAGACTTCGAATCTGTTTTAAGGGAATCGTGTTAAACACGAGACTCAACCTTTATTTTTCCGTATTATTATTTCTTTTACTTGTAATATTAATTTCCGTACTTTATTTATTTCCGTGTATTGTAATTTCATTTCTGAATTGTAATTCGTAATATATTTCTTATAATTGGTATCGGGTACTCTATTCCTACAATCTTAAAACAGATTCTACAACCACGATACCGGTTATAAAATTAGGAATTTTAGAGAAATTTTTTCTTCGATTCAAACAAGTTTTGTCTTGAAGTAAAAATTTCTATTACATTATTGTTTCGATTCAAACGAGTTTTGTTCGAAGCAATTGTGTTTCCATTTCATTTAATTATTTCTGTTTCGTTACAAACAAGTTTTGGTTTCGAGACGGATTTAATTTTTGCAACAGCCTTGATTAAGTGTTTAATTTGAACGACAGATTTGATTATTCACTTTTCGTTTCTTAAACATTGAACGAATGATTCAATTTTAACTTTTAATATAAAATTTGTTATTATTCTCGTTCGGGTTACAAGTGTTTGAATGAACGGTTGATTCATTCTTCAGTTTGGTGTTATCACTTTGGTGTTAAATTGAACGGCAGATTCAATTTTAGTGATAAAATTGGTTATAATAAAAAAAAGATTTAATTCTATTATAAAGTGATTAAATTGAACGGTTGATTCAAGTTTTGTCAATTGAAGTATTTGATATTGTTTATAACAAAAAGATTTAATTTGGTTATAAAGTAATTAAATTGAACGGTTGATTCAAGTTTTGTCAATTGAAGTATTTGACATTGTTTATAACAAAAGATTTAATTTTGTTATAAAGTGATTAAATTGAACGTTTGATTCAAGCTTGATCAATTAATGCATTTGACGTTGTTTATAATAAAAGTGTAATTTTATTATAAAGTGAGAAAATTTTCTTTATTGAAAATTTATAAAGTATTTGTTTGAAAAGAAGATTCACAACTACTTATAATTATTTTCTTTGGCGTTAAAGAAAAAAAATGAAAATATTAGATGGAGTTGTGTCCTTCAACTATAACATCTATTGCTAAACCATCGATTAAGAAGATGGTTGATATGATTGGAGTTCAAAATGCGAGTAAGTTTGCCAATCATATTGAGAAATCAGAATTGCTTTCTGATTTAGATCTTGAACCATGCGTGGTTCTTGAAGGCAACGGTGAAGTTGCAAGTGTGATGAATGTGAATATCACCACAATGGTTTTTGACGTAGAATTGGTAAAATCTGAACCGAATGAATGGTGGATTGACACTGGTTCTACCCGACATGTGTGTTCGGAGAAAAGTTTGTTTACTACTTTGAAAGTAGTTAATGGAAAAAAGATCTTCATGGAAAACTTTGATACGGTTGATGTCAAAGGTGAAGACGATGTGATCTTGAAGATGACATCCGAGAAAGATCTTAAGTTGACAAATGTTTTGTCTTTACCGGAAATTCGAAAGATTGTGGTTTCCGGATGGCTGTTAAACAAGTTTGGATTTAAAATGGTTTTTGAATCTAATAAATTTGTTTTGACCAAGAATGATCATTTTGTTGGAGAAGGTTTTGCTTTGAATGGAATGTTCAAAATAAATTTGATGATTTTGAAAAGCAATTTTAATAAAACGACTACAACTTCGGTTTATTTGACAGAGTCTTCTAACGTATGGCATGGTCGTCTTGGACATGTCAATTTTAATTCTGTACGTCGTTTAATTAAGTTAAATTGCATTCCATCTTTTCATATTGATTCAAATTATAAATGTCAAACTTGTGTTGAAGCCAAACTTACAAGATCGTCTTTCCAATCAGTTGACAGAATAACCAAACCACTTGATATGATTCACACGGATGTGTGTGATTTAAAATCCATTCCTACGAAAGGTGGTAATAAGTACTTCATCACGTTTATTGATGATTGTATTAAATATTGCTATGTTTACTTGATGAAAAGTAAAGATGAAGCAATCGATAAGTTTGTTTTATACAAACAAGAGGTTGAGAACCAACTCAACAAAAAGATTAAGGTTGTAAGAAGTGATCGAGGTGGTGAATATGTGTCACCGTTTGCGGATTTATGTGCTCAACATGGAATCCGACACGAATTCACCGCTCCGTACTCACCTCAACAAAATGGAATTGCGGAAAGAAAGAACCGAACATTGAAAGAAATGGTGAATGCCATGTTAAGTAGTTCGGAAATGAGCCAAGAAATGTGAGGGGAAGCTATCCTCTCGGCTACTTATCTTTTGAATAAGATACCCCGCAAGAAATTGGACAAAACACCGTATGAACTTTGGATGGGAAGAGAGCCATCCTATAAGTACTTACGAGTGTGGGGGTGCCTAGCAAAGGTTGTTGTACCGGCACTTAAGGCTCAAAAGATAGGACCTAAAACGGTTGATTGCATATTTATTGGTTATGCACATTATAGCAGTGTCTATCGGTTTCTTGTGTATGAGTCTAAAAATCCAAAAATTCACAAGAATACCATCATGGAATCAAGGAATGCATCCTTCTTTGAGAATATATTTCCTTGTTTACAAATAGATCGTGCTACTTCGTCTAAATCGAGTGAGGAAAATGTCCAAGATGAGACATTAGGACAACCTAAAAGTGAATAGGTTGAGCCTAGAAGAAGTAAAAGGAAAATGGTTGAAAAATCATACGGAGATGATTTTGTCACTTACATGGTTGAAAGTGAACCTAAAACTTACCGAGAAGCGGTAACTTTTTCTGAAGGACCTCAATGGAAAGAAGCCATCAAGAGTGAAATTGAGTCAATTTTACAAAATCATACTTGGGAACTAGTGGACCTTCCTGAAGGTTGTAAACCACTAGGTTACCGATGGCTTTTTAAGAGGAAAATGAAACCTGATGGTTCCATTGATAAATATAAAGCACGTTTGGTAATCAAAGGTTACAAACAAAAGGAGGGTGTTGATTACTTTGATACATATTCGCCGGTGACGCGAATAACATCCATTAGATTGGTGCTTGCTATTGCCGCAATAAGAAATCTAGAAGTGCACCAAATGGATGTGAAGACGGCTTTTCTAAACGGTGATTTAGAAGAGGAGATCTACATGGAGCAACCCGAGGGTTTTAGTGCTCCCGGATGTGGAAAGAAAGTTTGTAGGCTTGTTAAGTCATTATATGGCTCAAAGCAAGCTCCCAAACAATGGCATCAAAAGTTTGACCACGTCATGCTAGAATGTGGATTCAAAATTAATGAGTGCGACAAGTGTGTGTACATGAAAGATACAAAACATGGATATGTCATTCTTTGTTTATACGTAGACGATATGCTTATCGTTGGTAGTAACGAAAGAATGATTAATTCAAAGAAAGAGATGTTGAAATCCAAATTTGACATGAAAGACATGGGGTTAGCGGAAGTGATTCTTGGTATTAAAATCACACGAACCCAAGATAGTCTTGTGTTAAGTCAAACTCATTATGTGGATAAAATTCTTGAGAAATTTAGTAATGGTGATTCTAGTATAGCCAGAACTCCAATTGACACTAGTCAACATCTATCGAAAAATAGAGGTGAAAGTGTTAATCAACTAGAATACTCAAGAATTATAGGCAGTCTAATGTATCTAATGTCTTGTACCAGACCGGACATAGCATATGCTGTAAGCAGGCTAAGTAGGTACACGAGTAATCCAAGTCGGATTCATTGGAAAAGTGTGATACGAGTACTTCGGTATTTGAGATATACTCGAGAGTATGGACTGCGTTATGAGAGATATCCAGCTGTGATAGAAGGATACAGCGATGCGAATCGGATATCTGATATAAAAGATTATAGATCTACAAGTGGATATGTATTTACACTTGGTGGGGCTGCTAATTCTTGGAAGTCTTCCAAGCAAACAGTGATAGCGAGATCTACGATGGAATCTGAATTCATCGCATTAGATAAATGTGGTGAAGAAGCCGAATGGTTATGTCAATATATTGAAGACATACCAAAGTGGCCGTTACTGTACATTGTGATAGCCAATCTGCGATTGGTAGAGCGCATAGCATAATGTATAATGGTAATTCAAGACATATTAGACGTCGACATAATTCGATACGACAACTACTCTCAACAGGTGTTATTACTATTGACTATGTGAAGTCAAAAGATAACATTGCGGATTCGCTTACGAAATACCTAAATAGAGAGTTAGTTTTGAAGTCGTCAAAAGGAATGGGACTAAAGCCCATGAATGAATAGATTCATACGAAGGAAAACCTTACCTTGTTGACTGGAGATCCCAAGATCTTGGTTCAAAAGGACAACCTATTTGTATGAATAAAGTGTGGCCACTGTGGGGGGTTGTGAAAAACTCCTAGTCCATTCCTATATGATTTCTTGAAGAAAATCATTTTAGTGACAATGAGGTTAAGCATTTTATAGTGATTCGGTCGAAATCATTTATGCTTTTAATGATTCGGGAGAAATCACCTATGTGAGAGAGAAGTGGGGTCGCTTCGAGTGGAATTGTAGGGGCACAATTCTTAGTAGCTCTCGCAGAACCAGGCTAGTGTTCCATGACCATAACGGACACGACTATGAGGAGTTAACCTTGTTAGGGAGATTCTTGTGTGAAGTGTATTTTCGTAATCACAAATGACAGCTCAGTTCAAAGACATCAAGTTCTACTGACGGCTAGAAGGCTAAGTTCATTTCATAAGGGAAGGTTCAATGGTTTACACCTACCTATCCTATGCAAGATTTCAACCATTGAAAATTCATTGAAATGTTATGTGTCTTCGATCAATCTCATACATGTGGGGGATGATTGGAATGTGATTTCGATCGATCTCTCATTCATGTGGGGGATTGTTGGAAAAAGTGTAAATATTTCAAAGGAAAAGTGTATTTTCCATGGTTATAGACCAAATATAATTATATATAATTGTGAGATATATAATTAATATTTTGTGGGTTTGTATTCTCCTTGAAGAGAGGATTACAACGATATAAAAACGTCCAAAACGGATCTAAGATGAATGAGATATCGATGCCTAATGATTGGTGTTTGATGTGGGAAAATGCAAGTTAAAAGTGTGAAAACTTGTCCCACATAGGAAGAAGGACAATACCATGAGTGGTTTATAAGGAGGAGCCTTGACAAGCATAACAAGTTACTCCAAGACGAATCTTGGGTCCAAAATAGTAGCAAATTATTAAACCTGTGTGCACTCACATTTTCCTCGTACTTTGTATAAGGTATTTATTTTTTTGCGTGAGCCGCGTTCGTGTCTTCTGGACGAATCTAGACAATTCTAGAGCCGTTACAGAAATGGTTTAATGATAGAATTATTATATTTAATTATTAATTAAAAATGTTTTTTTATTACAATTAAATATAATTAATTTGTTGTTACAACTCGTGGTTTAATAATACAATTATTATATTTAATTATTAATAAAAAATGATTTTTTATTATTATTACAATTAAATATAATTAAGTTGTTGTTACAACTCATCTCCTATAAAAGAGATGGAGATGCAAACACCAAAATACACTTGAGACACTTGAAAGACTTAGAATACACTTTGCATTCTTGAAATTTTTTGCACTTTAACGGCAAGACGTTGCTGCTTCCAAGAATGAAGAACACCTTCAATTCACGTGATTTTTCAGGCAAGTTGGTTACCTCCGGTAGTACACGCTGCTTTGGCTGTTGTACCCTGGGAAACAGACTTCGAATCTGTTTTAAGGGAATCGTGTCAAACACGAGACTCAGCCTTTATTTTTCCGTATTGTAAAATACTTTTCCGTATTATTATTTCTTTTACTTGTAATTTTAATTTCCGTACTTTATTTATTTCCGTGTATTGTAATTTCATTTCTGAATTGTAATTCGTAATATATTTCTTATATTTTATAATTGGTATCGGGTACTCTATTCCTACATGAATTTTATTTCGTTTTTCATGTAAACAAATTTCTCATGAACTCACAAAAGATTAAAAATCTAAAATAGGAAAATGATAATAAAATCGATGTATGAAATGAGAATTAAAACGTAAATTATGACACAAATACGTCTTCTAGAGGGTGGATTTGGTTAGGAAAAATGCAAGGAAGATGAAACTCATGAATTTTAAAGTTCATGTCAAGCATTATTAAGGGGGTGTTTGTTTACTTTATAATGGAATCATCAAGAAGTCACTCAAAGGTAAAATGACTTCTTAATGATTCCACTAAAAGGTAAACAAACATGCCTAACATAACTTAGGTAAATTCAGAATTAAAGGCAAAAACCTTTCATTATAGTTTTCGTGATTGGTTTTAACAGGAATACGTTTTTTTTATGTAAAACAAATTTTGCAGGAATTCACGGATGAAAAAAATCTAAAGTAAGTAAGATATTGATTTTAAAAAACATTTTTGAAATGAGAAACCAAAAGCTAAAAGGCACGAGCACGGGCGGCGTAGTGTTTGGGTTTGGGGTCGATGATTTTTTAAATTCCACCTCTATACATTTGATATCTTTTATGAATTTTATATATAAAAAATCTGATGTAAAATCCAACAAAATATATAAGAACTTAATAGTTTGTTACCTATTTAACAAATAATTAAAATCTACATGTATTTGGGCCTTGAACATACCGCTGGACTTGAAAATTCTAGTTTGGGCTTAGATTAGAGATTTAGGGCATGGATTAAGGATTTTCGGCTAAATCAACATACTTGTGGACTGTGGTGTGACCGTTCACGGTTCACGCAAAGAAGGAAACTAGCAGGTAGCAGAAGTAGAAGTAGAAGCTCGTCGCTGCACCCAGAAAGAAACCAAAAGAAGTAGAAGCTCCAGCCTCTGGCCTTCGCCCCTCCCTTCGCCAGCAGAAGCAGGCAAGCAACACTTCACAGTTCACCCTTTGGCTAGAGCCTCTGTCACCTGTCGGAGCTCTCGCCTCTCTGTCGTCCTTTCTCCTTTTGCAGCTTTGCCTCTCCGCCCTTTCACTTTTTCAGATATTTTATTCATTTTGTTTATTTTATATATGAACCTCTAAATCTCTAACTGATTTATGAATCATAGTTTTTTTTATTATATTAGAGTTTGACTAATTGATTTATATGACTAATTGATTTATTGTTTTATTTGCTATTTATATGACTAAATGACTAATTGAATACATAATTTATTTTATATATGACTAATTGATATAATTTATAATTTATAACTCTAATTTATTTATTTTTATATGATTAATTGATGATATAATTTATATTTATAATTTGTTAGTTGTTTTATTCGTTCATAGTTTGTTTTAATATTATGTTTATAAGTTTATTCTTTGTTGTTTACTTGGTTTATTTTATTATTTAAGAGTTAAGATTTTGATTGTTTAACTTTAAGTTACGTTTGTTTAATTGTTTTATTTTATTAGACATGCAATACCAATATGGATCGATTTTTGAAGAGAACGTTTCCATGATCTGAATCTCCGTCAAGTGGAATAGCTTCTTACTTCTCCACAAATTCGACAAGTAATTGAGTTGTGTGATTTTCCATGGAATCCCTCCGAGAGGAAAAATATTTCAGAATATTATCCTAATAAAAAAGATGAACTTAGACGAAGTATTTGATTAAAGGTTCATGTCAACCCGCGGTCATAATTTTCCACAAAGAACAATTATTGGTAATGCAAGACGTTTTCATCCACAATGGTTTGATGAATATGCTAATTAGTTAGAGTATAGTGTTAAAACGTACTAGGAATATCGTTTCTTCATCTTGTATTCATCAAGTCCATCTCCAATTGTTGCAACAAAATTTAAGCTGAAGCCAAGAAATTCAACAACAAGTACCAAGTAACAACAATCGACAAATATTTAAGGTAAATCCTATCAGGATCTAAAACTAATTAACCAGGACTAACTGATTTGAATTTATCAGAGTATAAATCAATAATCTTGCTTTGAATCAAAGTTTAATTAAGAAGTTTGCGGAATAACACTTAATTATTTTAACAAAAACTTTCAGAATCAACAATGCATAAAACACAAGAAGTAGTAAAGACTGTTTGTATTGCTGAATTCAATGATTACAATCACCTCTAATCTGTTTGATTAGACGAAGAACACAAACTGTTCTTAGGGTTTTACAACCTTAGAGGCTTATGAAAACTCAATCAACAAAGCAATTACAGACTCAAATATGCAGAAAACTCCTATACAATAGAAAGACCTATTCTATGTATTTATATTGCTTCTTGATATGTTTCCTTGACGAACCATGACTTCTCTGATAGTAGATATGCTGGAATCTTCATGTAGATATCTTTTCCTGAAAATCAACACTTTCTGTTTATGAAACTGTTGAGCAGCTTGAATCACTTGACAGTATGAACTGAGCAGCTCGAGTTGATTTACTCTGGCAGCTTGAACTTTTACACTGACAGCTCGAGTTTCTTTAACTAGCAGCATGAACTTTGGATTTACATATAAACTCTACTAACAGTTTGAGAAGTCTAACTAACAGTTTGAACATACTTAAACTATTTCCCAACAAATCCATACTCAAAATGCCTTCTTTGGTTCAATTTGAAGCCACGGCTTCTGAGAGTTGGCACTTCAAAAAGCTGGGGTATTAGCGACAGAAATTTTCGTCGCTATTCTGTTGCTGATGTGTTTTAGCTACGGATTTGCGATGGATTGATCTGTCGGTAAAAACTGTGCCGCTGATTTCAATTTAGCGACGGATCAACGACGGAATACAAATAGCGACATATCAAAGACGGATCAGCAACGGAACAGTCAACGACGGATTGATGACAGATCTATCAACGATGGATTTGCGACGGACCAATCAGTGACGGATTAGCCACGGATCAATCAGCGACGGACCAATCAGTGACAGATTAACGATGGATCAATTAGCGACAGAATAGCGACAGACCAACCAACGACAGATTTTTTTCGTAGCGAATCTGTCTCTAATTTTTCTCTGCTAGATTTATTTTCGTTGTTTATTTGTTTTCCAATCTGTTGCCTTAGTATCATGCAGCTCTTATAATATTATTTTTTATGTTTTGCCTTAATATCATGCAACTCTTATAATATTATTTTTTATGTTAAAAGTTGTGCAGTTTAATAATAAATATAATTCACTGGAATATCGTAGTCATTTAAATAACTAGCTAGTAGTAAGTAATATATATACTTATATAGTGGACCATATACATATATAATTAACTTCAATACATGTTAGTTGTAAGATAAGTGTCATATAATGTGATGGTAGGTCATCATTGATTCGTTACCTGTATATGTTATAAATGTATATTGCTAATATTGAAGTCATCGGCACTTTGTCGTTCACGACCTTCACTGATCAGTCGCTAAATTTCATTGCTAATCCCTTTGTAAACTCTGGCGTCAGCATCGTCGCTGATCCATTGCAGATCTGTCACTGATCTGTCGTTAATTGTCTGTCATAAATCCGTCGCTAAATTTATGTCGCAAATCTGATTTGTCACAATAAAGTTGTCACAAATCCGTTGTATAAGTTCGTCGATAATATGTCGTTGTTCCATCGCCAAACTGTTGGAACAAATTTGTCACTGAATTTCGTCGATAAACCGTTGCTAATATGTCGCTAAGCTGATGTCACAAATTCGTTGCTGAAATCCGTTAATAATCTGTCGCTGATATGTCGCTAAGTTGTAGTCACAAATCTGTCGTTGAGATCTGTCGGTAATCCGTCGTTGATCTGTCATTTAAAATCCGTCACTAATCTGTCATTGATACGTCGATAATCCGTCTCTAATGTTCCGTCGCAAATTCGGTCACAAGATCCGTCGTTGATACTCATTTTTCTAGTAATGTGATGAACTCAAATTGTCTTCAAAACTTCAAGAAATTGACAAGAATTAGTGTTGAAAGTTTGAATTAAAACTCATGCATGTTCTAGTTATGTCATAAATTGATCATGTTAGCAATTCCAAGCTTTAATTCCAATTTTGAAATTTAAATTCTGAAAATCAAATAATGATGCTGTTAAATGGTATTGCTTCTGTTTTCAACCGAAAAGATGAGGTCAAGAAGGCCATATGGCCTTTGGCCAGAACTATATGCATAGATGTGTGTTTAATCATCAAACACCCTTTAAACTTGATGTTTGCTGCTGTGAATTAAAGGAAAACAGAAATAAGTATGTGCAGTTAGTGTGGTGTGTATGTATTGCATGAGAATGGTAAAACCGGGACTCACATATTGTGAGAATCTCGGATGTTTTTAACACCAAACAGCAGCAACAGCCATTAGTACAAATCTTGGATGTATGTGGTACTATATAGCAGCCCTTTCCTTTCATTGATTTACATACTATAGATGAAAAGGCCGAGACTCACTTGGTGTGAAGTCTCGGATGTGTGTGTCCACTAACAGCCTACAACATTCACAAATAAACTAAGTAAACTTCAAGTCTCTAATGTGTTGAATGTGTGTATAAGCTGCAAAAGTTTTGAGACTCACATCTCATGTGAGTCTCGGATGTGTAAAATAATTAGCAAAGCACGTCAACTTAACAAATCTTTGATGTGTGCAGCCCTCATAACATTCATTCATTCACAAAAATGGCAGCATATTGAAAGTATAAGAACCTATATGTGTGATCATTTAATAGCAACAAAGAGTTACAAAATGTATATGCTTGCATCAAGTTGGAATGGAATGAACATATGTGTGTGTGATCAATTTAAACGCACCAACTTTTTTATATATATTCACAGGTTGCATCCAACTAATGTGTGTATGAATGTGTAATTATATATAATTAGACATCAAAATACATGCTTATGATCAATATATATATATATATGTGTATATATATATATATATATATATATATATATATATATATATATATATATATATATATATATATATATATATATATATATATATATATATATATATATATATATATATATATATATATATATAGACACACACACACACAAGGCTTAAAATGCATCAACATTTGACTTATAGTTTAACATAATTAAAGCAATATGATATAAGGACATAATTTAAGCATGTGTATATGTGAATTGAGTTATAAAATTCAATTGAAAACATATTTTATAATCATATTTCATGATGTATAGTACCATAATCATGCATACATATTAAAGTGAAAGCACATGCAATAATATGAACATATAATCATTAAATAAGTTCATGATATGTTCATATATGTATTCATGTGAATTCAATATGCAAATGAAAGCCAAAGAAAGACTTAATGAAGTCACACATGTACATGAAAAAGGCATAAATGCTTATAAGTCATCAAAAATCATGTCCATAGAAGTCTAAAGTTCCATGATGATTCAACAAAGCCTAATATGACATGATAAGCAAATTAAATGAAAAGTCTTAAAGCTAATGTTCGTGCAAATGCTACACACTGGACAGGTTCAGATAAATCTGAAGAAAGTAATAAAAGTTAAAGCTATTGAAAAGTGGGTCAAAGTCTGTAAAGCCAAGCCAAGTCTAAAGTGAAATCCTGAGATAGCTCAGGTGGTCGAGTGATCCGCTTGCCAAAGCTCAACAACTCAGTCTAGATCAGTAAACCGTGAGTTATAGATATTTCAGCTTTACATGCCTGATTATGGGTGAGACATATTGTTGTTCATAGCTTATTGACATTCGTATATGCTCAGCTGGATTGTGACTTGTGCTCACCATGGTTCGATGATGCCCTATGGATCATGATAGATATTTGATATATCATCCTGCACACATTGTCTTTACAATTTATTTCGGTTATCATTATAAATTGATATTTGTGAATTCATATTTCATGCAATTCATATCAAAATTAAACAATATATGAACAATTAACAATTCAATACAATATATTGAATGATTAAGTTGAGAGAAAAGATATTACATTCGGTTCTTGGTGACTTGCAAAGCAATTCTCTCAAATCTGAATCTTCGAATCTGTCCACACTCTATTCTGTCAGATCACTTACAAATAGAAATACTACTTCTATTTATATACACAATATAACTATTGTGTATTTACAATAAATTCCCCTGAACTATTACAAAATATTGTTTTCAACTCTACTTATAATTGTACCCAACAATCTCCCCCTTAGAGATGAAAACAATTTTTCATTTAAAGTTCTCTGTTCAGGTTAATTCTTATCTTGAATCTTCTTCTTTTCTATGATCTCTGAATCTTCTGATTTAGAAACTTCTTCTTTATTGTCTCTCTTTGATCTTCTCATCTCTTCTTTTCTGATCTTCTCTTTTCTTGATAGGACACTCCCCCTTGAATCATGAATAGCTTTTAAATCTCTTTCTTGATCAATTGTCTTGAGATGATGTAGCAATCGTCTTCAATCTACTCAACAGTTGTCTCTGAAAACTAGCTTTTCTCCCCCTCATGATGATCATAAGAAATATGAACAGCATGCAAAGTATTTAGAGACATTAATGCATTGAATATACAGTAGATGAAATACAACAAGAAATTATTACAAATTGATTTTCTCCCCTTAAACTGATATCTCTCCCCCTATACAAAACAAATTTATCTCACTCCCCCTCAAATTGATACATTTTCTTTACAAAACAAAGTCAAAGCTTTTCAACTTGACTTGAGGAAAATGAAACAAATTCATTTGTGAAATAACGAGTCCAGGTCCACATAGGATTCCTGTTTGCACAATAGACATAATCTATGTGACCTACTTTCAGCGCTGGCATGATTTTAACACTGGTAGGATTTCCAAATAGTCATCGTGAAATCCTTTATCATGAAAGAATCACTCATATTTGTTCCGGCTTAGTCACTTTGGACTAGCAGTTTATAGTCACGCAGACTGTCAGACTCGATGTGCCTTAAAAGTGTATATAATCAGCTCTAGACACAATGTGCATCAAACGAAGTCGGAGACCGGAGCAACTGTCTTCCGTGATTCAATATAAATAATATCCAAATGATATATCGATAGAAATGTGCTATAACTCCGTGATTATTGAAACAGAAATCTTTTGAGTGATAACTGAGTGGTTGGTGGGGTTAAGTGCATGCGTCACTGGGTCCATGACGTCTTTTTCAATATCAAGTCGCCTAGGGCTTGATAGATTATGTGGTTTACCCAGCAGACACAGTGTAGGTAGGATTTTATTTTCTTTAAATCCTTTCTCAACACTCAGCTCTCAGCATTTTTCAACTAAGCTCCCTCCGGCTCACTTTTAAGAAATGAATTCAGTCAGCTTTATAGCAAAAGCATGATTTGATGCACCACCATCTCCTTTCAATATCAATATCCCTCTCATTTACATTTTATCTCTGCCTGACCCTGTCAGTATCCCGTGATAACTGACACTTCTCAACTAATAAAGCTAAAGAACCCTCACCCACACAAACTATAGATGGTTTGCTCCTTGGGTAGGTCTTCCGGTTCTGGTTAGACCATAGAAGCGAAATTTATGCCTATCACTTAGATTGGTGCATAACGGAGTCAGCAGAAAGATTTTCAGCTTTGAAGCTCAAGGGATATCGGAGAGATTATATTCAAAGAATATGGGAGATATCATAATAAAATAGAAAATCTGATATATGAAATGAAAAGAACCAGATTTTCTTGAAAGAATTAGCACTTGGGAGATAACACAGAGAATCCATTATAAATTGGAAGCATTGTAACAAAGAGAATCTCAGAAGAAATGAGATAATGAACATCAAAGAGATTAGATCAATTAATCTCAATGAGAGATTCAGAGAATCAGAAAAAAAATGAAAATATTTTGCTTTTCAGCTCAAAAACTCTTTTTATGTGTGTATCAAATATTTTCGTGAAAAATCACACACAGTTTTGAAAAATGTCATCGTCAAAGTGCGTCTGAAACTCCCCCTGGAAATGAGCACATACAGTTAGTCAACTCATAGAAATGAAATCAGGAGCAAAAAATTATAAAAATAAAACTCCCTCTAAATCAATGCAGCTTCAGAGTTGAATTCAGGGCAGGAATTCCAGAAATATTTGTCTTTCAGACTCAGGTTCTAATTTGAAGTGATTAGAATCCATTTGTCGCATAAGCTTGGGTTTCAGTCTGAAGTAACTGAAAACCATTATCTTGAGTTATGTACTGAGAAGTACAAAATCCAATTTCCAATGAAGACCGGGTTCTAGTCTGATATGACTAAAAATCATCTTGAGTTGAAACACGGGTCTTGATCTGATGTAATCAAGAGCCTTTTGAAATGAAGAACGAGTCCTTATCTGGAATGATAAGAAACCTATAACCTGTAAAATTTAAGATGTCTTTGGTATCCAAACAGATTTGGATCCAGACTTGTTAGCGCTCTTGGGTACCCATTTCAAAACGGGTTTTGGTACCCACTTGTACTTGGGTTTAGGTACCCATTGCAAGTAATGACTATCAGCTTCTCTTTCAAAAGCAGAAAACAAATTTCTTTGAGTATGAGAAAATTGAATATCTGAATTTCTAAAGAAACTTGAATTTGAATGATCAGACTTTTGCGAACTCTTCTTTTTGAAAAACTGTCCGGTTCTTGCCTGTTTCTGATAATACTTGGTATTTTTCTGTGAAAATGTTTTCTGATTAGAATGACCAGTATTTTCAGAAACTTTAAGAAAATTTGACTTCGAAGATTCACCGGTGTAAATCTTGACCGGAAGTTGTTCAACAATTTTATCTTTGCCGCTGTGTATCTTTAACAGATACTTAAGTTTAAGATCTGAAGAAGAATCAAACTTAGCAGAGTTAGTTAGATTCACTTCACTTTCAGAAGACAAACCAGAGTGATCAACATTGGATTTTAAACACACTGAAGAAGGGGTCTTAACCTTTGACTCAGTTGACGAAGTAAACACATGTAATTGTTTTGTAAGATGAAGTATCTGATCTTCCAAACTTTTGATAATGACTAAATTTGAATTTCTGTCATGATCAAATGATTGGTAATCAGATTTAAAAGATTGTTCTTTGATTAAGAACATTTGTCTTTCATCTTCAAACAATTCAGATTTTGATTTAAAATCTTGTTCTTTAAGTAAGAACTCATGTCTTTCCTTCTCAATCAAATCTTTAGTTAAAGACAACTCTTGTTGAAGAGCAAAAATTTCTTCATTTTTGTTTAAAATACAATTCTGATCAGTTGGTTTTGTCTTACAAAGTGTATCTTCAAGTACCTGAACTTTCTTGTAAAGATCAGATCTTTCAGGCAAAAGATATTTCAGTTGAGTTGCATTCTGAAATTTTTTTTGTTTCAGCTCATCAAGTTCTTTAAGTAATTCAGATATTTTCAATTGATGAGCACAACTCTCAGAGTTTTGTTTTTCTTTTAAGCTTTGAATTTCTTCATTCAGTATTTGTACGTCACGTAACGCCACATGTTTATCAGTATTTAACTGAACGAGAATGTCATAATTGTTCTTACGAATCTTTTCAGATTCAGTAAGTTTGAAAATCAGCTCAGATTTTGACAATTGTTCAAATTCCATTATGAATTGCTAGAAATTGAATCTTCCAAGATCTTTTATGGAAAAACTGAGTGAATTCTGATAAAACTTTGAAAAACTATTTCAGTTAAAGATTACTTGTGAAAAATCAGCTCTGAAATGACTTTTTGACGTTAAAATTTCAGCTTTTCTGCATAAAATTGCCCGTAACTTTTTTCTGAAGTGGAATTGGGCCACGAAAATTTACCGAACCGGCCTAGCCGGTTCTAGAAATGTAGATCTCTTTTCAAGTTTCGATTTGACGTATGGTAGGCATTCTAACGATATTCCAGTCAAAAGTTATGGTCAATTTAAGCAGCAAAGGTCAAATAGTCAAAACTCGAATGATATGGGATGAACCTCGAATGTATAAGAATCAAACTCGATTGATGAAGACTCAAACTCGAATAAAGAATCACCAAACTCGAATAAAGAAGTATAAAACTCGAATGATTGAGTATGAAACTCGAATGAACAAGAATGAATCTCGGATGTCTTATGAGAAAACTCGATTGATTAACAATGAAACTCGGATGATTAAGGCTTAAAATTCGAATCATAAGGCATGAAACTCGATGAATGTATAATCAAACTCGAATAAAGGATATATCAAACTCGAATGAAGCATATATCAAACTCGAATGAAGCATATATCAAACTCGAATGAAGCATTCAGCAAACTCGAATGAAGCATATATCAAACTCGAATGCCTTCTTTATAAAACTCGAATGCCTTCTTTATAAAACTCGAATGCCTTCTTTATAAAACTCGAATGCCTTCTTAATAAAACTCGAATGCCTTCTTTATAAAACTCGAATGACACAATGAATATAGTTATGCCCGAGTTTTATCATTTTTCAACAAAAACAAGATTAGATTCGAACTTTTTCAACAAAAATCCATGATTTGTCCTCAAATTGATTTCGAGGGTTCGTTTTAATAGCAGAAACAACTTTTGTGAAATCACTTTGGCTAATTCTTGATCAAAAACCAAAAATTGACCAAAAATCTCAAGAACACACACTTTTTCAAAAAATCTGAAATTTCTCAATTAAATTCTGTGTGTTTTGAGATAATATTTGATGTTTATATCATCAGATTCGCCTTTAAATTTCACACCTTCGATCCAAAATTCAGATCATTTCATCCACAGAATCAAAATCCTCAATTGATTTTCAGATTTTCAAAAAAAAATGAATATAACAGTGTTAAAAAAAAAACGATTTCAGATTCAAAATTCACTCAAATTCAGCCATATTAGGCTCTGATACCAATTGTGAATTCATATTTCATGCAATTCATATCAAAATTAAACAATATATGAACAATTAACAATTCAATACATTATATTGAATGATTAAGTTGAGAGAAAAGATATTACATTCGGTTCTTGCTCAAATCTGAATCTTCGAATCTGTCCACACTCTATTCTGTCAGATCACTTACAAATAGAAATACTACTTCTATTTATATACACAATATAACTATTGTGTATTTACAATAAATTCCCCTGAACTATTACAAAATATTGTTTTCAACTCTACTTATAATTGTACCCAACAATATTGCTATCAGGACCTTGCTTATTATTGCTTATCATCATTGATGTATTTGTATTCAGCTCAGTATTTTAGCCTTAGTGGTCTATTGTCTTTTTTGGGAAATATTCTAAGTATGTCAAGCTGTTAGTTAGATTTCTCAAACTGTTAGTAGTATTTCTGTGTAATTACAAAGTTCAAGCTGCTAGTTCAAAAGTTCAAGCTGCCAGAGTGAATCGTTCAAGCTGCTCAATAGATTAACGACAGAAAGTGCTAAAATTCAGGAAGTGTTATATATTTGAAGATTTGAATATCTTCCAATCATATCTACTATAATAGAAATCAGAGTTTGTCAAGGAAACAAATCAGAAGGCTATATATATAGATAGACTAGTTCTTTCTATTGTAAGTCTGTACGTGCAAGTTTTGTAATTGTGTGCTTCATTGTAATTGCATTCTGATAAAGTTTCTCAAGACTCTAAGGTTGTAAAACCCTAAGAACAATTAGTGTTCTTCGTCTAATCAAACAGATTAGAGGTGATTGTAATCAGTGATTTTGGCAATATAACGGATTTGATTTTGATTATATTTATCTGTTATTTATTCTGAAAGTTTTCTTAAAACAATTAAGTGTTATTCCGCAAACTTCTTAATTGGACTTTGATTCAAAACAAGGTTATTGGTTTACACTCTGATGTATTAAAACCAGTTAATCTTAGGAGATTTTGATCTTGACAAGTGATATCAGAGCCACAGGTTTTGTTTATTATTCTTTGTTTTCAAAGTCAGAAACTTTCTTTATTTTAAAATTTTATTTTTCTGCAATGGAGTTTGAAAATAGTAGTAGTGGATCTGGGCAAGGACTCAAAGTGTCTATGCTCAAACCCACTGAGTTTGAGATGTGGAAACTCAGGATTCAACAGCACATTCAATTTATTGATTATGCCCTATGGGAAGCTGTTGAAAATCCTCCTGCAGTTGATCCTGAACTAGATGCTGAGGGCAAACGCAAAAGAACACCTCCAAAAACTGAGATTAAAAGAAAGGCTACAATGAATGAAGTGAAAGCTCTTACTCTTTTACAAATAGTCATTCCTAATGATTATCAACATCAGTTTAAAAAGTTCTATACTGCTATTTCTCTTTGGATTGCTTTAGAGAAAAGATTTGCTGGCAATGCTAGCACCAAAAGGAATCAAAAGGATCTTTTAGAACAGTAGTATGAAAACTTTTCTGGTGGCAAGAATGAAAACCTTACTCAGATTTTTGATAGGTTTAATAAGCTAATAGGTGAATTGGAGAGTGCTAAAGTCAGCCTGGATCAAGATGAAGTAAACAGAAAATTCCTCAGATCTCTTGGTGAAGAATGGACAGTCTATGCTGCCCAATGGAGAACCAAAGACACTCTAGATGAAATAGAGTTGGATGACCTTTACAACAGCCTGAGAGTGTTTGAATATGAAATTGAATATAAAAAGAAATCCTTTTCTTACAATCACAACACTGCTCTGCTGTCATCAGCTTTAACTGATAAATCAAACTGTTGTGATCCTTTTTGAGGTGCTGATGGTAACTCTACTAAAGTTCATTATGAAGCATTTGTTGCAAGTGATGGACTGTTTGCTCTTAATGCTGAAGATCTGGAACAAATCCATCCAGATGATTTAAAAGAAATGGACTTAAAGTGGCAGCATGCTATGTTGACTATGAGGGCCAAAAGATTTCTGAAAAGGACTGGCAGACCAAACTTTCAAGCCAGACCAGAAGGCAAGCCAACATTTGATAAATCAAAGGTTGAGTGCTTTAAATGCCACAAGCTTGGCCACTTTGCTAGAGAGTGCAGATCCCAAGGTCAGTTGCCACCAAGACCCCATCAAACAAATCAAACTTCATCCTCACAAGCTCTTGTCTCTCAAGAAGATAATGTGTTTGACTGGAGTGACCAGACAAAAGAGGAGTTTCAAAATCAAGCTCTTATGGCAGAAACATCCACTGTCACTTCCACTGAACTACCATCTGAGGTAAATGCTAAACTCTGCTCTCAAACATGCAATAATATGGTTAAAAAGTACAGAGATCATAATGAGAGCATGTGCAAAACTCTAGCTAAGATGGAAGAGAGGAGATATGAGTATATGCAGGCTATAGAAGATCTTGAAAAACAGATCAATGACTATAAGGATCATGAGATTCAGATGGGACATGATAGAACATATCATGAGTGGGAGAAAAAGGAACTGAATGAGAAAATAGAGACCCTAAATAAGAAACTAGATGAGGTTGAACAGAAGGTGTTAGAAGCTAACAAGAAAGTAGAAATCCATAAATATAGATTTGGGTAGCTTCAAGCTAGCCAATCAAAAGCTAGAATACCTAATGGTTTGGCCCCTAAGCTAGGTAAGGGGATTTCTCTTCCCCATCCATTGAGGGTTAGCAATAAGGTTTGGACCCTAAGCTGCCTATAAACTTTTTGTTATAGTTAAGTATTTTCTTTTGATATGAATGGTACAACAGATTTGTTCTTACTATCTAATAAAAGGCAAGTAGCTTGATTGGTTCGAATCAAATTCGTAAGACCTGAAGAAAATTCAATGTTGAGAAGCATCGAGAAATGCTATTAACATTGATGATACGGCTTAGAGAAATTCCTCTCTCCGCTTTTAGACCATTAGCTGGTCTCTGGATTAGAGTCCTCTAGTTAATTTTTAGCGCTCTCGCGATAAATAAGGAGAGTAAGTCCTCTTTCAACATCTATCTTCATTCATTATAACATTGCCCTTATCTATGATTGTCGTGTTCCCCTGGGCAAAAGATAAATAATTGTTTACCAAGCCAAACCATACCGGGATGTATGAGAACTGGAATGAACACCATGGGAGCTACACCTATGCTTCGGAGAAGAATCCTGTGACCCTACCATGATTGAATGACTGAGCTATGCCATGGGGAGAGTCTTTCTCTGAACATGCCATGGAAGAATTCCTACGATGCTGCCTTGACTAAGCTGCTTGCCCACAACTCTGTTCCTATCACGCAAGAAAGAGACATCTTTAACTGAAATGAATATCTTTCGGTCTCAATTTATGTTTTTCAATCTGTGGTTGGAAGTTCTATATCTTTTTACATGTCACTGAGGGATCTCCTTCGTATGACAATGCTAAAGCAAAAGAGTACAGCAGCATCTCGCAAAAATGAATTGACTAGATCGATATGGAATTGTTTGATGCCAGAGAAAGAAGTCTTTCTCTTTCGGACCCTTCTTCCGGCCCATCGGTCTCTGAGTCGTTGGTCGAACACGCAGAATGTGCAGGAGAGGAGGGTTCCTCAAATGCCCAACTCGATTTGGACTTAACTCTGCGTCCGCCGGGACCAACAGTAGAGGAAATAGAAAGGGAGCTTTCCTCTTTTCTTTCTTCCTATGGAAATAGGGGAGTGACCTCGAGTGTACTACAAAAGACTATGACTAAGCAACAATTGGACGTCGCGTCCCCCGCGAAGCTTTTGAAGATCCGGGAACTTATGCGGGATCTCCAAAGCAGACCGGTTCCTGCTTTCCAAGCGAGAGATTCTTTGTTAAAAGCTCTCGCCCAATGGGAGAGGGACCAGACGTGTGATCCATGAGGTTGGCCGCCCAGCGCCGGCTCTATGAACTATAAAGGGGTGGTCCGGCGGGTAGGCTGGAGGGGGCTCGTCAGGGGGAGCAAATCGAGAAGTCCTTCGAAAGATAGGGCTTCCCGGAGAATTTGGTGTCTTTCTATTTGGAAACAAAGGACCATAAGTATAATTAGACACTTCGTCTTTATTGTTCTACTAGCTAGGATAAAATTATCAGATGTCCCTTTCATTATTACAACCTTCTTTTTTGATGTCAAAGACCAGAACCTATGCGAAAATTTTCATTGGATCTCGATTGTTCTTAACAGCGATAGCTATTCATTTGACTCTTCGGATAGCACCACTAGACCTTCAACAAGGTGGAAATTCACGTATTCCTTATGTACACATTCCTACTGCTCGGATGAGTATTCTTGTTTATATCGCTACGGCTACAAACACGTTCTTGTTCCTATTAACATAACATCCCCTTTTTCTTCGCTCTTTCGGAACCGGTACAGAAGTGGGTGCTTTTTCTAGGTTGTTTACCTTAGTTACTGGGGGGTTTCGAGGAAGACCTATGCAGGGCACCTTTTGGGTGTGGATGCTCGTTTAATCTCTGTATTAATTTCGTTCCTTATTTACATGGGTGCACTGCGTTTTTAAAAGCTTCCTATCGAACCGGCTCCTATTTCAATCCGTGCTAGACCGATCGATATACCAATAATCAAGTCTTCAGTCAACTGGTGGAAACATCGCATCAACCTGGGAGCATTAGCCGATATGGTACATCAATACATGTTCCTATGCCCATTTCAATCTTGTCTAACTTTGCTAACTCCCCCTTCTCAGCCCGTATCTTGTTCGTTCTGGAAACACGTCTTCTTATTCCATCTTATCTCGAATCTCCTTTAAGGGAAGAAATAGAAGCTCAAGAAGGAATACCAAAACCTAGTTCACTCACTGAGTCTCTTTGCATCCATGGCTGAATGGTTAAAGCGCCCAACCGGGCAAATTCCTAGGTTCGATTCCTGCTGGATGCACTTTTTACGTTAAGTTCACTCGGAATTGATACATATAGCTTGTAACATCCTTAAACCTAAATTATTGTAATTTAGATTAATTAGTTGGAATTTTGTAATTTATATAATTAAGTTGGATTATGAAAAATGATTATGTATCTGAATATTTAAAAGTTGGTTGCTATTTTAAGAAATTAAGAAATTTGAGAATTCAACTTTTTAGTTATTAAATATGATTTTTAAAATGTTAGTGATGATGAAAATTAGGATGAAAATCAGTATTTCATAAAATCAGATAAGTAGAGGGGCTAAATGGGTAATTAGCCGAAAGTTGGGAAATAAAAGACTTTTGGTCTTTTATCTGGATCATTTTAGCTCTAACTTCTCAAGTTCTCTCTCAATTTCTCTCTAAACAATCTGCTGAGAATCGAATTGTGAAGCAAAATTTGTGGAACTTAATCTGAATATTATCAAGAATCAAAAGGATTTAAGGTAAGAAATTAGTTTTAAAGTTTGGAGTTTTATTTTTTGAGAAAAAAGATGTAAATTCGGATTTAAAATCTAAGGAAATGTGGTTGCATGTATGTTTTAATAGTTGGAAATCATTCTTGGAAGATTACTGATGCATTTGAAACAAGAATCGTTGGTTAATTCGTCCTAAACGGTAAGAAATCTCAACTTTTGTAAGTTTTTGTGTTCTTGAGGTTTTTCATCATATTTGGTCCAATCTGGACGAATTAGTGTGTTATGAATGGGGAAAATGATGTAGAAACACCCCAAATATGTTAATAAAACATTATTTCAAGTTGCATGTGATAAAAATGGATTTTTGGCGATTTTTATGTTAAAACCCGTAGCTTCGACATTATGAACTGCATGTCGACTCGGCGAGTCGCCAAAAACAGTTAAATAAATCTTCAAAAATTCATAAGTGTTGGATCCGAATTCGGTTGGGACCCGAACTCAAATGAGACCCGAACCCGGATGGACTCGAACTCGGATGGGTCAAAAGTAATTCGGATGGATCCAAAATCCGGCCGAGGATCCGAAATTTGGCGAGTCGCCTCGACTCACTCGGCGAGTCACCCACAGATTATGTGAATTTCGGATGAGTTTTAAGGAACCCGAATTTATGGTTAATTAGTCACACTTTTGGGATATCTTTTGTACTATATTAAGGTACATAAAGGAGGGTTAATTAGGAATAATAACACCTCAAATGATGAGATTTAAACGTGAGTTTCGGATGACGGTTCCGAATGTTGTAACACTTTTAATTGTACAAATTGACACTCATTTGTTGATGAACATGTTTATGATATGTTTTCCTTATGGAAATGTAACAGGTCCCTTGTGGTGTTCTTTAACCCACAATGGGGTACTTTGTGGATCCGATTGAATGTCCGGGGAGAAATAATATTGATTAAAGTTAATTAACGCACCCACTGTAAGTACATATAATTTCGCATGTTTATATCTGCTTTATGATTGCCTGCTGAGACATGTTGTTTCACTTTCGTTTGGAATTCTACTAACTTGCGTAGATTTAGATGCATATTGTTGCTCGTTGCATGTCCGTTTTCTTTGTTGTGCATCTTTCGATGGACCGGCAGGTTGCATCTGTTATTTCGATGTTACTGCGCTATATGACCCGGAGCTGATCCCTCCGAGATTCTGGTAGGCAGTAAGTCATCCCCGATGTTATGTCTGTCTCAGATGGTTGGTTTAAATGCCGAGCTTTGGGCTCGTAGGAGCTGCGGCTCATGTGTCGTACTTTGTGTACGTAGAGAGTATACGATGTGCGTCGTCGGTGTTAATCTTGGGGCTTCATAAAGATTTATAGAATGCGTAAATTTGTGTATACACTAAGCTTTGCTTACCCCTCAGTTGTTGACATTTTACAGGAAATGGGAAATCCGCTGCGGGACCTTCTATCTAGGTCATACAATTGAAGTTCTTGAAGAAATCTACTACTCATTTTGGTAACTGAACTATGGGATTATTGTTGTAATACATTTGGGATGTTGTAATAACTTTTGAGTATGTAGACTTAGACCTGAAACCTTGTAGCACCGTAGGGTGTTTTAAAACATTTGTATTTTTTTATTTATGTACTTTAATGCTTCCGCAATATTATTAAGTATTCAGATCATTATGAAATCATGCGATTGGTGATTAATCCTGGGTGTATTGTAATGGTAGTTATTGTGGCAAGGGTGTCACATAGCTCGCCCTTATAGCTTATGGGGCACTTCACTCGCTAGGGAAAGAAAAGGGTAAAACGTATGAGGAGTGATAACGGAAGATAGTTTAAAAATGCTGTAATTGGTGTATATTGCCAAACTAAGGGCATAGTGCATTAATTTAGTGCACCTTATGAGCCATAACAAAACGGGCTGGCGGAACGTAAGAACAGGACTTTGATTGAGGCGGCAAGGACTATGCTTTCGGATTCAAAGCTTCCTACCATGTTTTGGGGGGAGGCAGTGAATACTGCTTGTCATGTATTAAATAGAGTCCTTACTGTCAAATCACTGAACAAAACCTGTTATGAAGTTCTGAATAAAAGACCACTGAATATAACTGGCTTTGAACCGTTTGGGGTGCCATGTACTTTATTGAAAACAAAACATCAACCTGAGGTTGGTGAAAAGGCTGACAAAGGATACTTCCTAGGTTATGTTCTTAATCACCAAACAAGAGGGTTTTTAATAAAACAAATGGTACGGTTGAAATTGTGTTTAACATTGACGTAACAAGTTATTCACATGAACCCCAAAATGGTCCAGAATGGTTATTTGATTATGACTCTGTGTTTGAATCATTTAACATACCGTTTAGTGGAAATGCAGGATCTGTGGAAAACGACTTCTCATCACTGAATCTCAACGACGAGGGTTGAGGTTTTCCAAACTCAAGCATTCCATCAACATCTGAGAATACAACGTCAGAAGATGGGTCTCCAGCATATAATGAACTTGAGTTACCTACGGATGAGAATCAGACAAGTAATCTACCTCCGAAGATAGTGATCAAGAGGAGGAAGTTGTTCCGTCTAAAGTCATACCCCCGGTAGGTGAAATAGGATCGACTTTGGGAGATAATCTTCAAGTCGATGAAAGTGAAACATCGAGGATAAATAAGGATCATCCGATTGAGGACATCATAGGGAATCCACATGCCGGTGTGAGAATTAGGAGTAGTGTGAATAGTAACACAGTGCAGTTATCGATGATCAACGACTCCGAGACATTTCACATGTGTTTATACTCGTGTTTCATTTCACAAGTAGAGCCAAGGAATGTACAAATGGCTCTGAAGGATAATTCTTGGGTTGAAGCTATTCAAGAGGAACTTTCGTAGTTCAGAAAGCTTGAAGTGTGGGAGTTAGTGCGTTTGCCTCGAGGAGAAGTTGCTATAGGGACCAAATGGATCTTTAAGTGCAAACGGGACGATCGGGGCATAGTTACTCGTAACAAGGCAAGACTCGTGGTCAAAGGGTTCAACCAGAAAGAATGGATAGATTATAACGAAGTGTTTGAACCATTAGCGAGGCTTGAGGCTATTCGATTGTTTCTAGCGTTCGCGTCCTTCAAAGAGTTTAAAGTATATCAACTAGACGTCAAGACGTCCTTCTTGTACGGAAAAGTGAAGGAGTTGGTGTACGTCGAGCAACCGCCAGGGTTTACTGATCCCAAGTATTCTGACAGAGTATATCAACTTGATAAGGCTCTGTATGGATTACATCAGACACCTAGGGCGTGGTACGAGACACTGTCTACTCACCTCTTAGACAATGGGTATGAGAGAGGGAGAATCGATAGTACACTATTCGTTAAGAGGAAAGGTGAAGACTTTATACCGGTACAAGTTTATGTGGACGATATCATCTTTGGGTCGTCTAATGAACAAATGTGCAAGGATTTCGAGAAGGTAATGAAGTCTAAGTTTGAGATGAGTGCGATGGGAGAGCTGAACTTCTTTCTCGGTTTATAAGTTGAACAACGAAAGGAGGGAATGTTTATTCATCAGACGAAGTATGTTTATGACATTTTAGAGCGCTTCGGGATGGAAGGAAAAAAGCTTATGGCACACTTCAGTACTCCGATACAAGTCAATCATAATCTCGGACCGGGTACAAAAAGTGATACTGATGTGGATCCGACTTTATATCGGGCCATGATCGGGTCACTCATGTATTTAACTTTCTTCAAGACCTGATATCATGTTTGCTATTTGTATTTGTGCCAGGTTTCAAGCTAACCCAAAGGAGATGCACATGAAAGCTGTGAAGCGGATTCTGAGATACCTGAAGTCGAAACCGAAGCTGGGACTTTGGTATCATGCTGATGGAGATCTGGAAATGGAAGCTTAGACGGATTCAGACTACGGAGGGTGTAGCTTGAACAGAAAGTCAACAACACGTGGTTGTCAGTTCCTTGGAGGGAGATTGGTGTCCTGGCAATGCAAGTTGATGTTCACAGGTTCTGTGGATTCAACAACAATTGCGGGATTACGGTTTGACTTATACTCATACTCTCATTAGGATAGACAATCAGTCCACAATTTCCATAACTAATAATCCGGTTAAGCATAGTAAGACTAAGTACATAGACATAAGACAACACTTTATTCGTGACAGTGCTGAGAAAAACTTGATTAACTTGGTAAAAGTTCCAACGGAAGACAACAACGCGGATCTTCTCACAAAAGCATTTGATAGATCGCGTTTTGAGTTGTTAGTCCAACTTAATGGAATGCGTAATCCGGAGTAACCTGACCTCAATTGATTTTTCTTTCTTTTTAAAGTTTTTTTAAGTTATAAGTTTATTTTATTAGGTGCTTTACTTAAAAAAAATGAAAAACAAAAGAAAAAAGAGAGAAAACAATGAAAATTTCAAAAAAGAGAATATTGGAAAATGAGAGAAGTCTTAGAGTCTTAGGTACAGAGTGACGAAATTTAGCACAGTCTAACAAACTCTAAGTGTTAAAGCTTCACACATAATGCACTATAAACATTAAGTGATATACATGTTCATGTCTGATATGTTGGTAGACATAATACATGAAGGATTTCCAAAAAGCTAATAAAATAATCAAGAAAATATCATATGTGTAACTAACTTAGATGTATGACTAAAAGGTCTTAATTTCTTTGTTAGAGACATACAGACAATGTCTATGAATGAGGTATGCAAATTAATCTTGGGGATGTATGGCTTCATCAAAATACATCTTAAACAAATAAAAAGTTTTGTAACGTAAAGGAAGTCAAAACAAGTCGCTTTGTTGTACGTGAGTACAGACCTGTCACCGCTGTTTTGACTTAAACTAGCAAGATATGTCGCTTTGTTGTACGTGAGTACAGACTTGTCACCGTTGTCTTGCTAACATAAGAGGAACTCTAAGCTAATGGACTCGACACAAATAATAATACCATGATAAACTATCTTACTTTTACCAATCAAAATATACAATCATATTCATAGCCGAATGCTTATCATTTGCATACACATAACAGATCTCAATCAATACAAATACATCAAAGCATAAGAATTTAAAGTAGAGTAAACTTAGCCGTAGATCCTCCGCAAACAGCTAATGGGATTAGCCGCTCATCATATGTTCTTCACAATCGTAGATCTGAGACATCGCGTAGCTTTCAAATCACCGTCTTCGTTCTTGTATCGTAGATCCACTCCGGCAGAGCTTCACCAACTCTTTCACACACGTCGGGACTCCTCTCCAAGGCTGCCCTCGACCTGTATTTATAGAGGAGTCGAGATTAGGGTTTCACAGGCTGGAAAACGCGTTTTTGCGCCATTTGAGCGCAGGCCAGGCGCAGACATGCGCCCCCCCTGCGCCCGGTGCGGCTAGGGTTACCTGGTATACGTTGGAATGTGTCTGGACAGCTGTATTTCTTGTGTTGTGGAGCGCAGGGTGGCGCAGGCCTGCGCCCCCTTCGGCTCGGTTTGCTCTGAATTTCTCGAGATGCTTTCTTTTAATATCTTGGCCCTGACCCAGGGTCATTGCCCATTCATCTCATCTAATCTCTGGGTCACATCCTCTCAGAACTCACCCTGACCCACTGTTATGTCCTCTATCCGCCTCATCATGCGATCAAAATCAAAACCGTCATTACCTCGACTGCGCGAGGTAGACGCCCCTAGGTTCGGCTCTTCATGCGGAACTCCCGCCTCATTAGCGGCCTTATCCTCTCTCTCTCTCCTCTCTCATCCTCTGTGTAGTCCTCGATATACGACTCATTTGTCTCCTTGTCGAATATCTCGAACCCTTCATCAACTTCCCTAAAAATCAAGGTAGGGTACATGGCGGCCGTGATGAACGTCGCCGAAATGGGGGATAGCAGGGAATCGGGTGAAAGTGAACCCATCCTCTCAAGGAACTTGGAGATCAACCAAGCATGGGGGATGATCGTCTTCTCTCTCGTATCATACATAGCCCATAAATCATTCATAATTGTCCATGAAAAGGACAGTCTGGGCTTACCCTCAAGAAGTGCGTGTAGGACCGTGATATCCCTATGTCTGACCTTAGTCAGGTCACTATCACGAGGCAAGATGTTGTTCACAATGATCTTGTGAAGCACCTTACACCTTGGAGTCAAAGCCTTGCGGCTGTAAGGACTCAGATTCCAAAATGGATGGAATAAAAACTTTACTTACCTGCTCTGTCCACTCCCCTAACCAAGTCGTGCTAGTAAAGGCCAACTGGGCCTCATTCTTATACTCGTATCCGCACTGGTTAGACCCTTTGTGGCCAACCACCGTGTCTAAATTAAATAGTTGGCGAAGGATTTGCGCATCCATCGCCACGTCCCTACCATGGACGGTTCCCATCAATGTAAAGTCGTTCGGTGAACGACCCGTCTCCCTCCGTAGGGTAGACATCCACTCAACCACATCGGCCTGATATATATCGAGGCCGCCTAACTCAAGCACACTTTCCCACCCCAAATAGTCAAAAAGGTATGGGATTCTGTAGTCCTCAAAATCACTCCTCTTAACCCTCTTTTCAGCTAACACTTTATTCGAATATTTTCTATATAAAAACAAGTGCGTCCTAACATTTTCAGGGTGTTGAGATAATAAGAGGTTCGGAGATCAATCTATCGGAATGTTAACATTTTGAGTTCTTTGTCTCGTTCTCCTCGACATCTACAATTTGTGTCAACCAACCACAATATGTATGAGATAAATCAAGTAATGTAACCTATAATTGCATTTTGCACAATTACGCTCACTTTAAAGATGCATCTAGATATATACTATTTTACACTCAAATTTTGCATTTCATATATATAGACTATAATTTGTCATTATTTTAAGCACTAAACATAAATCATATATCAATAAAACCAATTTAGCACATAAAATTAATTTTAGCTAATCACCCAAGTTTTATAATTTTAACAACATATGCACATTTAGGCAACCAACTTTATAAATCCAAATTAATTACTAGTAATTAACCATGACAAATTAACTAAAATAGCAAATAAAAATGTATATCATAAAACATATATCGAGGTTAGCATCAACATCATGCAATTTCCCATACTTTGATTCTAAAAAGTCAAAATCACCATGAAAAATCCATGGATGACCATGAAGCTCAAGCTTTCATTTTTGCTCAAAAAGTATGAAATAAGTTGCAATTACTTAATAAAAACACTAACATTGGTGATTGGAAGCTTACCTTGGTACAAATCTAGCTTTAATTTTCACCATTTTCTCTACTAAAAAATCTTCAAAATGGATGAAACTACCCACAAAGAGATAATTTCTAACCTAGATCTTTGATAGTTATGAAAATGAGGGTGATTTGGGGCTTAAATTTGTAAATTTTGGACACAAAAGTAGGGTTTTTTCGAAGGGAGCCGCACACCATGCGTATCCTAAAGTTCTAGGGTTGTGGAAATGACAAAGTGAGGCTCAAATCTGCATTTTAACTCGATGGGACGCAGGGCCAGCGCAGGCCTACGCCCCCCCCTGCGCCCAACACTTCTGATTTTTCATTTTTTATTGATTTGGTACGAAGGGCTATAAATCTCTCTAGTTTTTGATATTGAATGTAGCCTATTTTTTTTGTGACGACTAAATTAATTAATTAATCTTATTGTTATAACCTACCCTCCCCAACTTAGACTTTTGTGACGTCCTCGTCACATCAAAATTGATTTATGAGTTAAGAACATAGAGAGATAGATCGGTATATATTTGTTGGTACACCTTGTGTGACGATAGCAGTCTAATCGATATAACATTTTGGTTTAAGTAATATTCAGAGTATTGATAGTTAACAAGTGTTTTGATATATATATGTTTATATTTGTTTGAATGTTATTGATTGTGTGTTTGAACTTGATGTAACATATTACAAGAAGTTCAAACATAAAGATCAAAGATTAATTCAAGCATAAGTAAAAATATGAGTTTCAACACTTAGATGCTTAAGTGTTTTGACTAATTTCGAATTACATAAAGGTAGACATTCGAATCTGTGATAGATTCGAATGTAGCCTTAGATTCGAATGTGCTCAGATTCGAGAGTGTCTTTGTGGACAGACTCGAATGGGCCTTGGGCCAGATTCGAGTTTGGCCCACATCAGATTCGAATCAGGGTCTATAATTAGGGATAGACTCGAGTCATTAGAAGACTTTTAGCAGAATTCGTGAGGAATTAAGCTTAAGGCGATCTCGAGTTTATCATAAGCTTTTGGTCAGTTTCGGAGAGAATTAGTGCGTAGGATCGTTCGTATGTCGTTCGTTCAGCGTCTAATAGTCTCCGTGTTTCGTGGTTGAGAGTTGTCCGCCTAACCGTTAACGAGGATTCCGCACTCGTTCACGGATCCGCGTCTAGATAGATCTAGTAGTGGTACACCTTACAAGTGGTATCAGAGACTACAGAGTGTTCTTGGTGTTCATCAAATACATTCTAGGTTTCTTGACGCTAGTTGGACGGTTTTTCTCTCAAAATCGAATTTTTGAGCTTAGCAAATTCATATTCAGCAAATACTTTGTGGTTTTTCGCGTTTTTGATCGAAACCATTATTTTTCGTTGGAAAAATACTGGTTTAATCTGAAAATCGTTAAAAAATCAAAGTATTCACTGTTTTTTCGAGTTTGCGGCTCTCGAATCTAATAGGGGCAATTAGGGTTTTACGTTAGTCTCGAGTCTAATACAAATCTGCTCCATTTCGAGTCTGTTTTCAGTAGGGTTCGAATCTGTGTCGAGTTTGTGCTTCATTCGAACAGAGTCTCGAGTCTATCTAGTTTCGAGTCTAGTTCGAGTCTAGTCTAGTTTCGATAAGGGTTTCGAATCTGCTGTTTACTTCGAGTTTGGTGAGCCTTCGAATCTAAGGTCCTTCGATTTTGAGAACTTTCGAATCTGACATAATTTCGAATCTAATTGAATTTTAACACTTAATCGAATTTAATCCCAAAAGATTTACCCTTAATTAGTTTCGAATCTACCTAGATTCGAAAAAGTTAGTCTAAATCAGTTTCGAATTAAATTAATTAAGTTCAAATTCAACTCCTTTTGAAAAGATGTCAAATCTTCAGAAATTCTTAGAAATGGACCACGAGGTTGGAAAGGCAAACGCCCCGCCTAAGCTGATGAAGGTCGAGGACTATTACTGGTGGAAAGACCGATTTACTGATTTTGTACGTTTCAATGACATGCGCATGTGGGTGTGCATCGACGAAGGGTATATTCCACCGGTGTCTGAAGTTGAAGGCCGTCAAAAGGTCTTGTCATACCAAATGATGAAGGAGGATGACAAGAAATTATTTGAAGCCGAAAGCAAAGCTTTTTCTCTAATCCGCATGGCGTTACCGCAGGATATTCTACACACATTCAGAACTCAGAGGACATCAAAAGAACTTTGGGAGTCACTAGAGAAGAGGTGCGAGGGAAATCCTCGGGTTAGGAGAAAGCGTACAGAGCTGTTGAAACAACAGTTCGCCATCTTCAAGGCGTTAAAGGATGAACAACTGGATGACATCATCACCCGTTTCTATCATCTATTGACGGAACTTGAGAGCCATGGGATTGAGTTTACCGATACTGACAAGAACAACAAGCTTCTTGATGCCTTACCAGCCAATGGGCTATGTGGGTGGCAATGATCAAGCTGAATGAAGATAAGTATTATACTCAATCTCTCGATGACATTGTGGGAACGTTGAGGGCATATCACTTTGAGCTTCTGAAGACCGAGACTGATTACGAACAAGTCCAGAATTCAGCGATGTATTTTGGAAAGACATCCAAACCTTCAACGGCATCCGAATCAAAGACTGCTACAGCGTTTTTCACCGGAGAAACGTCATCACCATCAGAGTCCGAAGACTCACTGAATCACGCGTTCTTAGGATTAGGAAGATCGGAAGAACCGCAGCCTCAAGTACATCAGGCATCACCATCACAGAGTTATTCGAAGATGCCCATGAGCGCAAAGTCTGCGGAAGAGCATTTGAATCTACTTGCTTCTTTTGTGGCCGCATACGGAAATTGTGTTCAAGGGAAGATTAATGATCCTGCTCTATGGGACGAGGATTATGATCAGGTCGACCCTGATGACTTAGAGGAAATGGATCTTAGGTGGCAACTGGCCATGGTGACCCAGAGGGTTAAAAGATTCATTAAGAGAACTGGAAGGAATCTGCAGATGAATAACAAGGGGATAGGGTTTGATAAGTCCAAGGTGAAATGCTATAACTGTCAAGGACTAGGACACTTCGCCAGGGAGTGCCAGAGACCAAAGGTAGAGACATACCAGGGGCAGAGTCAGCATCAGGGACAGTTCCAAAATCAGTCCCAACAACGATACCTTCCTAGTTCCTCATCTGGACAAGCCAATCTAGCTGGTTTACTATCCAACGTCACTTCAGACAGACAGCTAGATGGCACGTATGATTGGAGTTCACATCCTGAGTCGCATGCTAGAGCCTTATGGCTGAAGTCACAGAAACTGGATGTGATGGCGACGAGCAGACCACACGGGACAACAGTCCGATGTGGGTAGAGAAGGCGAATGATCAGATAGTGCTGGAGTTTGCTGCTCAGATGGCCAACGTGTGATAACTCAAAGGTTAGTCTGTCTTATTCTCTATTTCGTGAATTATGTGCTTTATGTGTTAGTTCTAATGATAGGTTAAATATAGTCTTAGAATCACATAAATCCATAACTGCTCAAAATGAGAACTTAAAAATTGAAAATGCTAGCCTAAATGATATCAAACAAGATCTTAAAGAGAAGCTTAAGGCTGATGCTCAAGACATAATAGTTCTAAAAGACAAACTCAGTGAGCAGTGTGTTAGGATAGAGCTAATGTATGAGCACGTAGAGGCCTTGACAAAAAGTCTTAAGGACAAGGATATAGAGCTAGCAGAGACAAAGGTTAAAGTAGCAGAGGCGAATAGCAAGTTGGAAAAGTTTAGGAATTCAAGCCTAAACCTAGGGAAAGTTTTAGATGCCCAACGACAATCTAAGAAGCCCGTAGGTCTAGGATTTCACGAAACTCCTCCACCTTTCAATGCAAACTATGTCCCTCAGCCTCAGGAGAAAACTGACAAGTCAGTAGACTTAGAGGACCTACCTGAACCACCACCAGAGCCTATAGTTGAAAATACACCTAAGGTGGCTGACTCAACCGTCAAGGTTAAGAAAGTAAAGTTTGTGTCTTCCTCCAGTGAAACACCTGCAGGAAAACAAAAAATTGCTTGGGCTGATCAGATCGATGAGCCAGACACCGAAGATGTACCAAAGGATATAGACACTAGTGAGACATCTAGATCTAAGGGAACACACAAAAAGTCCATAGATAAGATATCTTTCTTTAGATGTCACGAGAAGGGGCATGTTGCTTCTCACTGTCCGCTTAGGAAAGCCGATGTTACACCTAAGACAGTGAATCCAACACCTGTTAAGCCCTCAACCAGTGTGGCAAGCAGCAGTAGTTCTCAACCTACCGAGAAAACTATGCAGGCCGCACCCAAACAAGTTGTGAAAAACACACCGGTTAAGTTTGGACCAAAGGAAGTGATTAGGACAAATTCACCGAATCGTGTCAATAATCAATCTAGGCCAACACCACAACAAGTCTATAGGAGCACCACACCTAGCAGGTCACACACTCCAGTTAGGTCACATACTCCCGTTAGACATTATGTACCGGTAAGAGCTCAGGGATCACAGTCCGAAATGCAATATAATAGGAATTATTCTAGAGCTCCACAACAACAAATGCCTACTCCAAAGCAAAGAGTGAACTTAAATCACTCGGCACCACAACAGAATTCAGTTCAAAGGCCCAAGTCACCTGAAAGGCGAGATGGGTATTTGAAAGAGTTCAAGTTTGTGGACGAGAATGGTATAACCAAGTCAGTCATGGCTTGGGTTCCCCGTGATAACTAACCTCTTTTCTTTCATGTGCAGGAGATAACTACAGGTCCAAACAACAAATGGTTCGTCGACAGTGGTTGCTCCAGGTACATGACGGGGGAAAGAAGTCTACTCACAGACTTCAAAGGAGGTAATAGGGGATTCGTATCATTCGCTGGTAACAAGGGTGGAAATATCACGGGTACTGGAGAAGTCACTAATGGGACGATTACTTTGGACCAAGTTTATCACGTTGATAAACTGGTTCACAATCTCATTAGTGTATCTCAAATCTGTGATAAGAAGAACTCGGTGTTATTTACTGACACTGAGGCGTTAGTGCTAAAGCCGGGATTCAAAATTCCTGAAGAATGGGTATTGATGCGGGCGCCAAGGAAGAACGACTTATACATGTTGGATATGAACAAGCCGGATACTTCGATGGGGCCAATCTGTCTACTATCCAAAGCTTCAGAGACGGAATCGGTACTGTGGCACAGACGCATGGCTCACCTGCACCTTAGGAAGATGAATTACATAACAAAGAATGGACTGGTGCAGGGTGTGCCATTGAAAAGTTTTCAGTTCGAGGACAAGTGTCTACCGTGCATGAAGGGCAAACAACATAAAAAGACACACAAATCCAAGAAGCAGAATTCGATATCCTCGACATTCGATTTGTTGCATATGGACCTTTTTGGCCCTATCAACAAAAGGAGTATAGGAGGTAGTTGGTTTTGCTTAGTTATCACTGACGACTACTCACGGTTTTCATGGGTTTTCTTTTTAGGTACGAAGCACGAGACGGCTGCAAAGCTCATCGGGTTCTTAGACCAAGTGGAGAACTCCTACGGAACAAGGGTTAAACATATTCGTAGTGATAATGGGACTGAATTTAAAAACTCTGTAATTGGTGTATATTGCCTATCAAAGGGCATAGTGCATCAATTCAATGCACCATATGAACCACAACAGAATGGGGTGGCCGAACGTAAAAATAGAACATTGATTGAAGCTGCAAGGACTATGCTTTCGGATTCAAAGCTTCCTACCATGTTTTGGGGGGAGGCAGTGAATACCGCGTGCCATGTTTTAAATAGAGTCCTTACAGTCAAATCTTTGAACAAAACATGCTATGAAATTTTGAATAAACGGCCACCTAACTTAACTGGATTCGAACCGTTTGGAGTACCATGCACACTTTTACGCACAAAACATCAACCGAAGTTTGGTGAAAAGGCTTACGAAGGATATTTCCTAGGTTATGTGCCGAACTCACCAAACAAACGGGTTTTTAACAAAACGAGTGGTATTGTGGAGATTGTGTATAATATTGAAGTCACAAGTTATACACATGAACCCCAAACAGGTCCGGAATGGTTATTTGACTATGATAAATTGTTTGAGTCATTTAACATTCCTTTGGATGATACTGCAGGTACAATCGAGAAAGACATGGCGACATTGCACTTGAATGACGATGGCCATATTTTTCCGAGGACCACGTTCGAATCTACATCCGAGCCTACTGCGACAGTAGATGGATCTCCAGAAGTTGCTGATCACGAGGCACCTAACACTGAGAATCAGACTCAAGCATCAAGTTCTAACTCTGAGGAAAACGTCCGTGAGGAGGAAACTGTAGAAGCTGAGCCTGTTCCCCCATTAGGTGAAATAGGATCTAACTTAGGAGATAATCTAAGGGTTGATGAAATAGAGACCTCTAGGATTAACAAGAACCATCCATTACAAAGCATCATAGGAAATCCTAACGAGGGTGTGAGGACTCGGAGTAGTGTAAATAACAACACTGTGTTGTTGTCGATGATAAACGACTCCGAGCCATATCACACATGTCTATATTCATGTTTCATATCGCAAGTAGAGCCCAAGAATGTGCAAATAGCACTTAAGGATAACTCCTGGGTTGAAGCGATGCAGGAAGAGCTCTCGCAGTTTTGGAAACTAGAAGTGTGGGAGTTAGTTCCATTACCTCGAGGGGAAGTTGCCATAGGAACCAAATGGGTTTTTAAGTGCAAAAGGGACGATCGGGGTATAGTCACGCGCAACAAGGCTAGGCTAGTTGTAAAGGGTTTCAACCAAGAGGAGGGAATCGATTACAACGAGGTTTTTGCACCAATAGCAAGGTTAGAAGCAATTAGGTTGTTTTTAGCTTTTGCCTCCTTCAAGGGATTTAAGGTATATCAGTTAGATGTTAAGAGTGCTTTCCTGTATGGGAAAGTGAAGGAGTTGGTGTATGTAGAACAACCGCCCGGATTTACAGATCCAAAATATCCTGATAGAGTATATCGCTTAGATAAGGCTCTTTATGGATTACATCAGGCACCTAGGGCGTGGTATGACACTCTATCCAACCATCTTTTAGAAAACGGTTTTGAAAGGGGTAGGATAGATAGTACTTTGTTTGTTAAGAGGAAGGGTGAAGACTTTATCTTGGTACAAGTGTACGTCGATGATATCATTTTTGGATCATCAGACGAACAGATGTGCAAAGATTTCGAGAAGGTGATGAAGTCTAAGTTCGAGATGAGTGCTATGGGGGAGTTGAATTTCTTTTTAGGGTTACAAGTTGACCAGAAGAAGGAAGGCATGTTTATCCATCAGACCAAGTATGTCTATGACATATTAGAACGGTTTGGGATGGAAGGAACTAAGTTGACTGCCCATTTCAGCACGCCGATTCAAGTGAATCACAATCTCGGGCCGGGTACTGATGGTGATACCGATGTGGATCCGACTTTATATCGGGCCATGATTGGATCACTTATGTATTTAACTGCTTCAAGACCTGATATTATGTTTGCTGTTTGTATTTGTGCTAGGTTTCAAGCGAATCCGAAGGAGATGCATATGAAAGCTGTGAAGCGGATTCTACGATGCCTCAAGTCGAAACCGAAGCTGGGACTTTGGTATCACGCGGAGGGAGATCTAGAGTTTGAGGCGTTCACGGATTCTGACTACGGAGGATGCAGCTTGACGCGCAAATCAACAACTGGAGGTTGTCAGTTCCTAGGAGGGAGATTGGTGTCCTGGCAATGCAAGAAACAAACATCGGTAGCCGTGTCAACGTGCGAGGCCGAGTATGTTGCTGCTGGTAGTTGCTGCTCACAGGTTCTGTGGATACAACAACAATTGCAGGATTACGGTTTGGCTTACACTCAAACTCCTATTAGGATAGATAACCAGTCTACTATTGCTATAACTAATAATCCAGTTAAACATAATAAAACAAAGCACATAGACATAAGACATCATTTTATTCGTGATTGTGCTGAAAAGAACTTAATCAAACTGGTAAAAGTGGCAACAGAAGATAATAATGCAGATTTATTTACCAAAGCGTTTGATAAGTCACGGTTTGAGTATTTAATTCAACTGAATGGAATGCGCAACCCAGAGTAATTTGGCCTTAGTAGTAGTAGCTTATTTTCTTTTATAACTCGTAGTTTTTCTTTCTTTTTAGTAGTCTGCTAATTTAGGTAAGTTTCTATTTTTAGTAAGTTTCTATTTTTAGTAAGTTAGTAGGTTAGCTTATTTTACTGCTTTTTCTTATAAAAAACAAAAGAAAAAAGAGAGAAAATTACAAAAATACAAAAAAAGAGAATATCAGAAAAAAGAGTTAAATCTTAGATACATAGGTTCAAAGTGACGAAAATTAGCACAGTCGTTACAAACTCTAAGTGTTTAGGCATTCACACATAATGTAACTAAATTCTAAGTGTTATACTTTATTTAGTTTGATGTGTTGGTAGGCATCATACATATAGGGAATCTCAAGGCTAATAAAATATTCTAGAAAAAGTCAAGCGTGTCACTAACTTAGATGTACGACCAATCGGTCTTAATTTTTATGTAAAAGACATACAAACTTTGAGTCTAAATGAGGTATGCAAACTTTCTGGGGATGTATGACAACATCAAATACATCTGAAAATGGAAAGAATAGAAATATCATATAAAACTGAGAGTCGAAAACATGCAACTCTGTTGTACGTAAGTACAGACCTGTTGTCTCTGTTTAGATTCGGGTTAGCAGATATGTCGCTTTGTTGTAGGTCAGTACAGACCTGTCACCGCTGTCTGCTAACTTTAAAAATAAACCTTAAGTCAAACTAAGACACTTTGTTGTATGAAAATACAGACCTGTGTCCGATGTTTGTCTTTTAAAGAAAGTTTGCAAATACCAACAAGTTAGAATCTTTGTCTGTGTGCCTTGATCATAAAAGTATGTCTATGTTTGAGTCACGTAAGATAATTTCCTGATAAATAAAAATGCCAAGAGATGTTCCGAAATGTAGAGTGTTTAAAGGGGTAAAATACCAACAATCGGCTAAATAGGTATGTCACGACAAATAATCAAAGGAATAAAAAATTCCTAAGTGTGAAAGCTCAAGTACTGAAAGCAAGTATCATACATCGCTATCTGATTGAACCTTTCTTAGACTGTACTCATCAAAAAGATTTTGTTTAATTTTTAGCTTAGGTTTTAAATTTGTTAAGTTTAGCTTAAGTCTAGAATAAATTTTTTAGTCAAAATTTTATTTTATTTTATTTTTACCTTAGTTTATTTTATTTTATTTTATTTTATTTTATTTTATTTTAGTTTTAAAATTTTACTTAGGTAAAAGGTCAAAACTTACTGAGGGTGCATTCCAAGTTGGATAAAATAAACATTGCGTGAAATATCTTGAGCTTAGGGTAAAAGAGTTGGCATAGTTTATCTGGTTACACGATACCGTAGAAAAAGGTTGGAAAAGTTGAAGTTATTTCATAATTTTCGAAAATTTTTCTAAGTGTTTGGTGATTTCGAATCTAAGACAGACTCGAAGAGGTAAGCCTTCGAATCTGTCAGTAGATTCGACCAGGGCATTAGACTCGAAGGTTGTTAGTATATATAGGTCAACAATGAAGTCATTTAAGACTTACTGTTTTCGAATCTATTCACTCGAATCTGACAAGGCGACTTCGAATCTATTTCTCGAGTCTATCGTTTCTCTCATAAACGACATTTTGTCGAGTTTCTTACTTGGTGTTTCGATTCTACAGATACTTCTAGGTATAATCAACCGGATTGTACAAGATTTGAGTAGTTTTATACATCATTTAGGTCAAAATCATCGAATTTTGAAGGTTTAAGGGTTGAAATTGGGTTTTTACAAAATTACCTAATTTGGACCGATAAACAATCAAATTAAAGGCATATTTCTGTGATTAGTAACTAGTAGGACTAATGAATGTAAATTTTTAAGTCCATAAAGGTTAAAATCAAGAGATTTGGTCCTTGAATGAATACGGCCGTTCAAATCTGTTCATCAGTTTCGAATCTGTTCATGGGTTTCTCGAATCTGTCATTAGATTCGAGATGACCATGACCTTCGAATCTGACCACTACATTCGAATAGGGACATTTCGAATCTGTCCATTACACTCAAATAAGGACACTTCGAATTTGTTAATTTCGAATCTATTTGTTATTTGCACTATTTAATTCAAATGTTATTAAACTTGTAGGAATTTAATCGTGTTGGATTTTGTACTTAAACAAGTTCAAAATAAAACAGATTTAAATTTAAACAAGTTTATTAATTTTTAATGGATCTAATGGTTTTGTTTATTGTGCAGAAATGGCTATTCGAGCGTTCGTTCCCAAGCACAATATGGTGCTTCATCCAGACCTGAATCTCCCTGAGGCGCAGGGATTCCGTCAAGTACTGGATTTTCTCGCTGAATCAAGGATCGGACATGCACTGTGGAATAATGTGCAGCTTGTGTTACCCTACATCCGTCAGTTTTACGACCATTTGCAGGTAGACTGCTCGGTCACTCCGACAGTTCTACGCACTCGCATTGAAGGACAGCCATTGGTATTTTCGGCTGATATGATTCGTCAAGTGCTGCAGCTGGGCACTCAGGAAGAAGAAGCGGGGCCAATAGAATTTCCTTTAAGTATAAGGCAAGCGGCCTTTCAAAGAATGGGGTACAGCCTCGATGTGACAAAAGTGTCATACATGAAAAGTGGATTGATAGGACAATGGAGGTTTTTGGCGCATGTATTTATGGTGTGCTTTGCTGCGAAAAAGGCAGGGTTCGACTATATTGTCGCGAAGATTCAATCGGGGATTGTCGCTATGGTGTATAATCGCCCATATAGTTTTTCGGAGATGATCTTTTCGGAATTTGCTCATCAGATATCTGCTCCGAGAATCAACAGTTTTTGCTCTATCCAAGGTTCATTATGATGTTGATAAGGCACTTCTTGCCGAACTTGCCGCTGACAAATGACTTTCAGAGTGTTGCCATCTTGGACAAAAGGATTTTCGCTGATTGTTCCTCACACCAAGGAAGGTTAGCTGTTCCTGTTGCGCGTCCACTATTCGGAGCAATTGTGGATAGGGAGTTTCAAGCCCCGGAAGATGCCAACTGGGCAGGGGTCGTTGAGTTTCAACCACAACAACAACCACAACAACGCCAACAACAACAGCAGCCGCGAGCTCAAAGACGCCGTCAAAGACCATCAGCGACTCAAACTCAGGCATCAAGGCCGTCGACTAGTCAGCAACCAGAAGTTACAGAAGCCGGGCCCTCAAATGTTCAAGAAGCTGGGCCCTCAAATGTTCCGCGCGAAGCTGAACAGCTATGCGAGACGCTTAATGAAATTTGGGAGGCAGGGCCTCATGCAAACGAAGATGTAGCTACAGCATTAGTTGGTGAATTGCTCAGTCCATCAGAAGGAGAAGAAGATGTATTTAGAGATGTGGAAGAGTATGAGCCAGAAAAGGCTGATAAAGGTTTGACATCATCTGAATCAGAGTCGGAAGATATGGAGGAGATTGAAGTTAAAGCTCCTGAATCTGAAGCTACTGACTCTCGAGTTCGCATAGAAACTTATGGCTCAAGAGTCGTAGTTATCAATGAAGAGCCCTCGAGAAGGAGAGTAGCAAGGGAATCTGAAGAATCGGACTTCGAAGAAGAGGAAGTTGCTCCCATGGTGACTAGGCAGCGGGCCAAGCGTCACAGGTTTATGCAAGGGACATTCTCAGCGTCCGATGCACAACAACCTCAATCTCAAACTCAAGAACCACAAGCCACTGCTCCACCATCACCACCACCTCCACATGAGCCATATATTCCACCACCATTCATCCCAGCTCCCATACAATCAATTCCATCTACTTCGGCCCCCTATGCTGAAAATCAGCGGTTTATGCAGCTCAAAGCTCGAGTGGACTTTCAACATGTTCAACTCCTAAGCCTAACACAGGCAATGGGAGAAATTCAGGCACATAATGCGAATCTAGATAAAGAAAATGCTGAATTAAAGAAGACTGTAGGAAAAATCCAAGACGAGAATGTTGAGCTAAAGACGTTCGTCTGCGATCAGGCAGCCGAGTTAAGATCGATGCGCTCCCTTATTGAGCAGTTAATGAAAAATCTTCAGGCTCAGGGGGAGACATCCTGTCGTGATCAAGTAGTTCGCAGGAATGATGATGATGATGAGAATGAAGATGGAAATGGCAATGATCCCAGCCCAAAAAGACAGAATGAGCCAGTAGATCTTTCTGCTGCTTAGACTGCTCAATCTGAGGGGGAGCCTAGTCCAGGAGGAGAAGCAGGTTCTTCAAGGACTTTAGATAGCGACATGATAGATGCGCTGAAAGATATTGAAGAAGAGCTCATGGAATTCGATTTTGAAGATGACGTTGAAGAGTTGGAAGAAGGTGAATTCATTCCAGAGGACGTCGTTGACTGGAAATCGGATGATGAAGTGTTAGATGATGAAGACGATCATGTTAATGAAGTGATAATCAATTCACAACCTGTCACTGAACTGTATGAGGGCCGAAATCATAATGTGATTGATATTGATTACATCAAGATAGCCTCAGTTGAAGACAAAGAACTTGAAGAGGCTGAGAAAGAGCCATCTAGAGCTGAATTGATAAATCTTTGGTTCAAAAAGGAAGAAACGAAAGAGCAGCTGAAGATGAAGAAGAAAATGAGAGTTCCGGGAGCTGGAAACTTCTCAGGAGGGATTATTAGCTGGTTCTTTGACAGAGAACTGCATCTGTTTATTTTGAAAAGAAGAGATGGCCTTCAATACATGAGGCGGACACTGAAAGCGTTTAATTCATTGCCCAAGATTGAAGTTAAAGAGTTAGCCTGGAAGGAGCTGATCAATATTGGAGATGATCCCTACGCGAACGTAATTGAAAGAATTATAAGGAAGGAAGGGCGATAAGGCAAATTTGAGCGACTCAAGCCAAGGACCGGAAAGAGGGTCGAGGATGGATCAAGGATAGATCCTCATACTGGAAGGCCTTGGGCCAGAATGATTTATAAGCTAGTCAAATGCTTGAAAAGAGTGCCAATGAAATCGATGCCACAGAATGTTTTGAGCAACATGAAATGGTGGTACCTCGAGATTGAACACTGCTGAAGCATCATTGAGGATCAGACGAGAAGGTCATTTTTGAAGGTATTGATCCAGTGCATTTGATAAATCTATCAAAGGACACCTGAAGAAGCTACATGTCAGCCTATCTTCTCTACTGAATCATGGAGACTGAAGCCAGGAAGTTCCAGAAGGTAAGTTAAATTGTATAGATGCTGGATGATATGCATGCAGTAGTATAGAATAGTTCTAGTACTTGAAACTTGATGTAAATAATTAGAAGCTATCGTCAAGGGGAGGTCTGTTGGTAAACCTTGTGTGAACGATAGCAGTCTAGTCGATCGAACATTTTGGTTTAAGTAATAGTCAAGAGTATTGATAGGTTAACAAGTGTTTTGATATATATAGGTTTATATGTGTTTGAATGTTATTGATTGTGGGTTTGAACTTGATTAACTATTACAAGAAGTTCAACATAAAGATCAAAGATTATTCAAGCATAAGTAAAAACAAGAGTTTCATCAATCAAACCTTAGAGGCGTAAGTTTTTGACTTAGATTAGATTACATAAGGTAGACATTCGAATCTGTGATAGAGTTCGAATGACCTTAGTTCGAATTTGCTCAGAGTCGAGAGTGTCTCGTGGAAAGACTCGAATGGGCCTTGGGCCAGATTCGAGTTTAGCCCACATCAGATTCGATCAGGGTCTATAATTAGGGATAGACTCGAGGACATTAGAAGACTTTTAGCAGATTCGTGAGGAATTAAGCTTAAAAGGCATCTCGAGTTTATCATCAGCTTTTTGGTCAGTTTCGGAGAGANTAAACTCGAATGAAGCTGTATTCGAGAAATGTCTTTTCATGTTTTTCGACAAGTCTAAAACACACTGAATTTGAGGAATTTAATTTCAAGAAGCATTTTCAGTGTTTTAACACTTGAACCCCCTTCGAAAATGAATTTTAAACACATTTGTTTTACTGAACTTTGAACAAAAACAACTTTAAAGTTGTTAAAAATTCAAATTTCAGAAAAATCAAAAATGCGAAACTGTTCGATTGAAAAATTGATGATTGTGTGTGTGTGAATTGAAAATGACTTATGAAACTTCAGATTCATAGTCATATTGTCATTGTGGACAACAACACACACTTAATTTCAGTTTCAAGAATCATTCAGATGATTCACCATTAACGGCCAAGAACTCAAAATAAAAAGACGAACACATATTCACATTTGAACAAATACTCTGAAAATATGCACAAACAAACTGAAAAAAAAAATAAAGAAAAACAAACTTTTACTCACAATTTTGATGAAAGAAAACCGTCGGTTGGTGGGTTTTTGAGGTTTCTTCAAAGTTAAGAAAGCTTGTTGGAGAAGATGAAGTTGATTTTCCGAAAAAAATGATTTGAATTTGAAAATTCAAATTTATAGTCAAATTGAGCCGGCCCATTTGAATTTTTCAATGTTAAACAACCCGGCCCATGTTTAAATTTTCTCAATATTAACATTCGGCCCATCTTCTATTTTAAACCACATTAGCCCACATACCTATTTTTCAAAAAAAAAATTGTGACTAAACAAAAATTTGAAAAAAAAATTTTAAAAAAATCCATCAGCTCAAAAAAAATTTAAAATGAACTTAAAAAAAATATACTTGAGAAAAAAAATTTCACATACACATCATAAAAAAATGAAAAACACACACAACAAAAAAATTAAAATTATTAACAAAATGCGTTTGCTCCCCCTTGAATTTTTGAAAGTTGCTCCCCCTCAACTTATGATTTCAGTTTGCAGCTCTGCTCCCCCTACAAAATAACAGATAATTTTTATCAGATTTATGCAAAATCAGATAAAATGTTTTTCTGCTCCCCCTGCACATGACATTCCAGATCTCGTTAAATTCTCAAGTATGTAAACCTTTTATGAATCCTGAATTTAACATCAGATAAAAATCTCTTAAAAAAAATGAAAATTTTAAAATTAAAATTTTGAAACTACTGAATTATTAAATCTTAACGATTCAACATACCCAATTTGTATACCAAAAAATTAAATCGTTTTTCATCTAACGCTTTGGTAAACAAATCAGCTAGTTGATATTCAGTAGGTACAAAATATAATTCTATATTTCCATTTTCTACATGATCTTTAATGAAATGATACCGAATGTCGATGTGTTTTGTTTTAGAATGTTGCACCGGGTTTGATGCAATAGCGATTGCACTCTGAGAATCACAGTATATTGGAATCTTCTTTGGTGTAAACCCGTAGTCACGTAGTTGGCTTTTCATCCACAACACTTGTGAACAGCAAGAAGATACAGCCACGTATTCTGATTCAGCTGTTGACAATGAAACACAGTGTTGTTTCTTGGATGACCAACATACGGGTTTGTCACCTAAGAATTGTACTGCTCCTGACGTACTTTTTCTGTCCATCTTATCACCTGCGTGATCAGCGTCAGAAAAAGCAGTCAGATGAAATGAAGACTCCCTAGGGTACCACAAACCAAGATTTGGTGTACCTTTGAGATATCTTAAAATTCGTTTTGCAGCAGTTAAGTGTGATTCTTTTGGATTTGCCTGATATCTAGCACAAACACATGTAGCAAACATAATATCTGGTCTACTGGCTGTTAAATACATTAATGACCCAATTATACCTCGATAATGGGTTACATCTACAGGTTTCCCTGAGATGTCCGCATCGAGTTTTGATTTTGAATCCGGAGCCATGGGAGTTTTCATAGGAGTACTATTGACCATGTTAAATTTCTTTAACATGTCTTGGATATATTTTGACTGATTGATAAAAATACCATCAGCCAATTGTTTTACTTGTAAACCTAAGAAAAAATTAATTTCCCCCATCATGCTCATTTCAAATTTCTGGGACATTAAAAACGCGAATTTCTTACAAAATTCAGGATTTGTAGACCCAAATATTATATCATCTACATATATCTGTATTACTATAATATCTGGCCCCTGACGTTTTATAAACAGAGTTGTGTCAACTGCACCTTTTGTAAATCCACATTTCAACAGATATGTTGAAAGTGCATCATACCAAGCACGAGGTGCTTGTTTAAGGCCATACAGTGACTTATCCAAAATATATACATGATCAGGTTTCGAAGGATCAGTAAACCCTTCGGGCTGATATGTATATACTTCATCTGTTAGCTCCCCGTTTAAAAACGCAGTTTTGACATCCATTTGATATACTGTAAAATTTTTATGTGCGGCAAAAGCTAAAAACATCCTTATAGCTTCAATGCGTGCAACTGGTGCGAATGTTTCATCATAATCAATTCCCTCTTGTTGACTGTATCCTTTGGCCACGAGACGAGCTTTATTTCGAATAATGACGCCGTGTTCATCTTTCTTGTTCTTGAAGATCCACTTCGTGCCAATTATAGATTTGTCCTTTGGTCGCTCAACAAGTCGCCAGACCTTTAACCGTTCGAACTGGTTGAGTTCCTCTTGCATCGCCACAATCCAATCAGCATCCAGAAGGGCTTCTTTTACATTTTTAGGTTCAATCTTACTTAAAAAATTTGAAAATAAGCATTCATTTAATGTAGCCCTTCTGGTTTGGACTGATGACGATGGATCACCAATGATATTCTCTATTGGGTGATTTCTTGTCCACTTAACTGTATGTGGAAACGGTTCTATTGGGTCTTGGTTGGGATTGGAATCTACATATGGTTCGGGAGTGATTGCAGATGTTGTAGGTGGAACATCGGAGGTAGGAGCTTCTGACTGTTCTGAAGTAATAGGGGTTTCAGAAGTATGTGGAGGTTCAATTGGTTGTACAGTCTCAGTAGTTGACTGCACCTTTGCTGTTGAAGCTTCTCCAGTTTCTTCTGAACTTTGTTGTTGAGATAGATCTGAAACTACGACTGGATCTTCAGTGATCCTGTCAGGCACCAAATTTTGAACATTAGATTTGGGAGTTTCAAAATAATCATCATAAAAGTTCTCAAACAACTTATTTAATTCATTTTGTTCAGCATTTTGTTTATTGGACTCCAAAGAAGTCTGCATGTTAGGTCCGGGTTCTGAACTGGTGTGTTCAGAAGCCATCATCATTCCTTCGTCAAATTTAACATTTACGCTCTCGTTGACTATCTTGGTTCTCTTGTTGTATATTCGGAAAGCAACCGATTCCTTTGAATACCCGATGAAGATTCCTTCATCCGCCTTTTGATTAAACTTTCCCAGATTGTCTTTATCATTCAATATAAAGCATCTGCAACCAAAGACATGGAAAAATTTAACATTAGGTATTCGTTTATTGATCAGCTCATACGGAGTCTTTCCGAATCTTTTATTTATTATTGAACGGTTTTGTGTGAAACATGCTGTTGCAACCGCTTCTGCCCACAAGAACAATGGTAAATTGGAGTAGGCCAACATCGTCCTAGCTGCTTCCACTAGTGTCCGATTTCTTCTTTCAACGACACCGTTCTGTTGTGGAGTCCGAGCAGCTGAGAATTGATGTGTAACTCCAACTGAATTTAAGAACGAGTCCAATGATTTGTTCTTGAACTCTGTTCCATTGTCTGAGCGAATTGTCTGGATGGTGAGTTGCAACTTTACTTGTATTTTTCGGATGAAGTCGATGATAGATTCGGTGGCATCTGATTTGGATTTCAGGAAAAACACCCATGTGTATCGTGAGTAGTCATCAACTATCACCAATACATATCTTTTCTTATTTATACTCTGTACTCGCATTGGTCCACACAAATCCATATGCAGTAACTCTAATGCTCTTGTGGATGAGTGTGCTGTTTTGGATTTGTGTGTGGCTTTTGTCATCTTTCCTTTTTCACATGTCGCGCATAGTTGCTCTTTTTGATATTTAAGCGCCGGCAGCCCTTTAACTAACCCTCCTTTTGCTAGGTTGGTCAGTTCATTGAAATTTAGATGCGAAAGACGACGATGCCAAAGCCATGCTGTTTTGGATGTTGCTTTTGACAATAAGCAGACATCTTTCTTCAGATTGATCGAGGCTAGATCAATAGAGTACAGATTTGTTTTCCTGGTTCCTGCTAGAATTTCTTTTCCTTCTGCTGATTTGATGCTGCACCGATTGGCTTTAAAGTTGACTTCTAATCCCTTATCACACAGTTGTCCAATACTGAATAGATTATGACCAAGACCGTCAACATAAAAGACCTTTTGGATTGTGATTTTGTCATATTTCAGACTTCCATATCCCTTGATCGGACAAAACTGATCGTTTCCAAATCTTACCGTCCCACAGAACTTTTCTACAAAGTCCGTGAGTGTGTCTCGTTGTCCGGTCATGTGTTTGGAGCATCCCGAATCAAGGTACCATACATGGTTTACCTATAAAACGTAATAGCACATGAGGTACCCACTTGTAGTTGGGTACTTTAGTTTTAGGTAAAACATGCATAGTATCTTTTGATTTGCTAACTGATATGGCTTTAGGCTTATCGTTTGAATTTATTTTAGGTACCCATTTTTGAATTGTTCTTTTGGGTATCCACTTTTGTACAATTCTCGGTGGAATTGTTTTTGAAGTTTTTATCTGTGGATCCTTTTGCTTGTCATACACTGGGTCCTTTTTCTTTGGTTGCCATACAAGCTTATTATGTTTCACAGTTTCAGACTTACAAACATAAGAATTCAAAGCAATTAATTTCGATCTTGAAAACTTAACACAAGAATTATTAACAAGTTTATTATTATTACAGACAGAATGTTCAATTTTGTTGTTTCTATCTGTAACAATTTTTCCTTTCACGCGCCATTCTTGTTTTATAATCTTGTTTTTCTCTTCTCTTTGCTTCTTTCGCCATACTTGTTTTCGCGACCCGTTCACAACGTTATCTGACATAAAAGAAGTTTGAGAATTAGAAGATTTAGATGCTTGGTTTTTCTGTAACCTTTTCATACCTGTTGAAGATTTGGCTGTACGTGCCAAGGAGTTCGTTGATGAAGATGATTCACCCTTTTCAAAATTAGGAGACTTAACAAACAGTTTTGTTTTCTCCTTCTTTTGTTGCACTGATGGTGAATTTTCAGATGGTTTTAAAGAGTCTGTAGTCTTTCTTTGCAGAATTTGAACAGATTCTTTATTACCAGTTGATAGTTTGTTAGTCAAAGGTTTGATAAATTCACCAATTTTATCAAATCTTTGATCTAATGAATTAATATCAGAGTGCATGAACAGATCAAATTCTTTTTCTGAATTTATAGAATCCAGAGAAATAGATGAATGTGGATCAGACATATTTATGTTTTTAGACATATCTAGCAACTTTTGTTCTATTTTTAGTAATTCAGACTTGAGTGTTCCATTCTCTGTCTCAAAGCTTTTAATTTTCAATTCTAAATCAGAATTTATCTGTTCTAAAATTGAATTTGGTATATATAATTTTTGAGACTGAGTTGGTAATTCAGACAAATCCCTTTCAGAATAAGTTTGAATGTACTCTTCTTTAGTATCAACAATGTTGCTGATTTCATTTATCTTTGTATAGTCAACGTAATTTTGCATTTTGTCTGATCTTGACCTTTTGATTTCTTCACTGGATTCTACTTCTTCAGATGCTTTCAAGAATGTCATTTTTAATCCTAAATTCATGTATCTGACATCATATAATGTTGGTGAATTTGTTATAGCTTTTGTCAGATACTTAGGATTTTCCCAACCAATACCAGATTTAGAGTTATAAAACTCTGTATCTTTTGGTTGATTTAGATATATTGTTTGATCTGTTTGCCCTCTTTTAATAAATTCATCCTCCATCTTTTTTATTTTCTCATAAAGTTTAGTTCTTTCTTCAAATATGGCATGATATTTTACAGAAAAATTTGAGGCTTCTAATTCAGCTATTCGCAGACTTTCTTGTAAATCAGATATTTTGTGATTCAAATTGAGTATATTGCTTTGAAGTTCTTTTTCCTTATCTTGTAAGTCTGAGACAGCTCGTAAAGCTAAGGCTTTATCTTTGGAAAAATCTAGGACTAAATTGTGTTCATTTAGAAGTTTGTTTTCCAAAGAATGAACCTTTTTCTTTTCTGCTTTTAAGGATTTTTCAAACTTTTTAAGCATGAAAGCCATATTAGTTAGTTTTTCTTCTAATATGCCTGATTCGTCAATATCAGAATCTGAAATAGAATTTACCTCCTGTCCTTCTGAATCCTCTGAGTTATCAGACTCTGAATCCTCCTCATTTTCAGCTTTGTTTTGGCCAGATGCCATTAATGCAACTTCTTCTTTTTCTTCTTCTTCATCAGAATCAGATTCTCTCTGCTCTTCATCCTCTTCATCTGTCAGTCCAACCCACACCTCATCTTCAGCTATCATAGCTGATTCACTGAGTTCAGATTCATTGAAGATTTCTGACTTTAAACAGATATGGGCATCTTCATCCAAAATGTCATCATCTTCGGATAACTGTAACCAATGATCATCCTCCGCCATAAGAGCTTTGCCTGACTCTTTCTCTTTAGCTAAGAGGGCCTTTCTCGTATAGTAGTCTGAATTTTTGACTACTGGTGATCTGCATTCCCGGGCATAGTGACCTGGTTTTCCACAGTTATAGCATTTCTGTTCAGATTCCTTCTTGGTTGATTTATCTGACTTCTCATATTTGTCAGACTTTCGTGCACTACTTTCTCCAGCCTTCTCATACTTTCCTTTTTCTCAACTTTCCTTGAGCCTGTTTTGTAGCGCATTTTGTTGTTTGTTGGCTTCCTGTAAAATTTCTTCTGAAATGCCTTTGTAAGCAGTGCCATCTGTTTTTTCATCTCTTCAATCTCTGAATCTGCAGATGAATCTGATGATTCTGATTCTGATGATGTACTGCTGATTACCGCTCTTTTCTCCTTTTTGAGCTTGTATTTATACTTTTTCTCCGCCAGCAGAGCTAGTGGATCAGCAGTTTCTTTTTCCGCTTTCTTCTTTCCAGATATTTTCCTCAAAACAACTTCTTGATAGTTGTTGAGGTTTTCAAATATCATATGAAAATCCATCTCCTCTATGTCTTTCGTTTGTTGGATGATCATAGCGTATTTTTCCCACTCTGGATTTAGGACATTTAAGAATTTGACATTGATGTCCAAGTTGGACTTCGTCACTCCGTTTCTTTTGACCTCACTTACTAGATTTACAAATCTGAGATGAGTGTTTTCCAGAAGTTCACCTTCACGGGCTCTAAAGTTTTCAAAAGTCATTAAACTATTCCTAGCCCTATTTGTAGCAGCTCTGTCTGATCCCCGCATGATTTTGCACACTTCATCCCAGATGGACTTAGCAGTCTTTGTGTTTGTCAGACAAGTGTATATATCATTGGGGATTGATATCAACAATAATTTTCTGGCTGTCTTGTCCCCTAATTTTCTCTTTTTCTGTGCCTCTGTCAGATTTGTGACCTCAACAGTCCTCGGTGGTATTGGGGGATTGCCAGTTGGTACTCCTGGGATTGTTTCCATAAAGATTGCTGGTCCTTCAGTTAATGACTTCAGCATTTCTTCAGACAGATCATGGAAACTTATAAATTCCAGAAACCTTTCCCGCCATTGAACGTATTCACCCCTGTATAAGATTGGGGGTTTGGTTTCGGATCCCATAGCAAGTGCATCTTTAGACATGTTGATTGTTTGTTGGGAAACTTTGACCAAGATCAAATGAACTCCGAATGAGATTGAAAATTTGATCACACCTTGAAACACAGATTAGTACTGAAACACAATGACTTGTTAGTAGCAATAAGCAGTTTAAATCAAGCAGTGAATTGTGTTTGTATGTATGTGTGTGACAAACTTGAATGATTCTTGTGTTTATGAGTGAAACTTGAATGAATGTAGTGTAAGACTTGATTGAGTTTATGATAAAACTCGATTGATTCTTTCACTGAAACTCGAATGAGTGTTTGATCAAACTCGAATGAGTGTTAGATCAAACTCGAATGAGTATGTGAACAAACTCGAATGAGTATGTGAACAAACTCGAATGAGTATGTGAACAAACTCGAATGAGTATGTGAACAAACTCGAATGAGTATGTGAACAAACTCGAATGAGTATGTGAACAAACTCGAATGAGTATGAGAACAAACTCGAATGTGTCTTACAATAAACTCGAATGAGTCTTATAAGAAACTCGAATTGTTCTTATACAAAACTTCTTGTATAAAATTCGAATTGGTCTTATATAAAACTCGAATGAGTCTTATATAAAACTTGAATTGTTCTTATACAAAACTCGAATGAGTTTTGTATAAAATTCGAATTGTTCTGAAATTCAAGTTGTCAATTTGAATTGTTTGGCAACTTGATTAATATTAAGACACAACTCGATTAACACAGATAAGCAACTCGAATTACACTTGTACTCAACTCGAAGTACACATATACTCAACTCGAATTACAAAGGTACTCAACTCGAATTGTTAAGGTACTCAACTCGAATTGTTAAGGTACTCAACTCGAATTACACACTGGATGTGTATATTTCGAGTTTCTTAGTATTTTCAGGTTTTACAAGTCTGAAATTCAGATTAAACCAAATTTTTATCCAATTTCACTCAAATTGTAATCGAAGGTAAGGTTTTTGAATACAAACACTTTTTGTTAAGCACTTTTATGTAAAAATGGATCTAAACCAGACTTTTTCAATGAAACAGTACCGGTTTTGACTTTTTCAAAAATTTCAGAAAATTCCTTAGATCTTTTTCTGTGTTTTGAAATTCAAATCAAGTTTATATTCAGTAGATTCGTTTTTGAAACCTGAACCTTCGATCCAATTATCACTTTGAATGATCAACAGAATCAAAACCCCTATTGATTTTAGGGTTTTTCCGAAAAATACTCAAGAACACGAAGAACAATTTCAATCTCAAACAGAATAATTCATTCCTAATTCTCTGATACCAATTGAGAAATACAGTTTCTACCAATTCAATCAACACAATACAATTAATAAGATCAATCAATGTAATCAAAACTAACCGAATGATTGGATTTAAGATCGTGATGATTACAATACGTTGAAGTGTAAAATCCTTCGTACAGTGCAGCTGCTTCTCAAAAGTTAATGCGTACAAAATCTGACAGATCTCCTACACTCTAGAAAGTCAACATGACTATTTATATACAATTACAAACTATAAGGAAATTACATATTAAGTCCCTAGACTTTAATCTTTCATCAACTAAACATATTCCAACATACACACATGCATTCAACCGAGAAAACAAGTTGAAAGGAATAAAATGGAAAAGGCTACAACTTGCTTTTTAGTCACACAACATTTCACTTATATACATAAAGGGAAAGGAAAGAAACTTGTTGTTGTTTCTGTTTTTGGTTTTAATTCACAGCACCCACCCATTTGTTTAGTTTCTTATACACACCCTACCTACACATACTCTATATTTATGAAATAAATGTTGTTGCTTTTATGTTTCTGTATTCTGTTTTGTCACATACACAGCACACACATCATATACATGCAACCGAGATTACAAAAGAAAAGAATAAAAGGACTGATGCTTTCTGTTTTAACTCACAGCACTCACACAAAAGGAAGGCTGGGCTGTTCTGTTTTGGCTCGGTGGATTTCATATTACCTAAAGGTTTCAGTATTCTTTAGCTAGTTTCGGTAGCTTGGTTTCAGCATAGTTTCGGTTCTACTATTGGGTCTCGGTAGTTTATGTGGGTGGATGTTTGATGCTTCAAAGGGTTGAACAATTACTTATGTATGCATTTGATTCATAGCCGAAGGCCATATAGCCTTCTTGGCCATCCCAAAACCAATCAAAACAGGAAAAAGGAACAACAAGAACAATATTTCAATCATGTTTTTGATTTTATTTACAAAACATGAAATTAAACCTTCAAATTGATATTAGTTTCAATTAAACTCATAACAAAGACATGTATGCATTTGCTTTGAAACTAAGACACATATTGATGATCAATTTGGTGATTTTCTAAACATTTTGAAGTGCAAAATTTTTCAGGAACCGTGGGCTTCAAATCCAACAACTAGAACTAAATTTTTAATTGTAGATTTACCTTAAATCTTGATATAATCTTGTGCTTGATGCTTATTTGTTGATTCCTGGATTTGATTTCTTGATTTTCTTTATAATCCTTGTGATAAATCTTGTGATGATATAGGATGAAGAACTGTGGGTTTTGTTTTAGAGTGAGAGAGATGGAGTAGACTTCACTTTCTTTTGAAATGTTCAAATGGGCAGAACCCTCATATGGGTTTTTATATAATTATAAGTTTCATTTTTATCAATTTGACCCATAATTTATTTTTCATTCATTTCTTTAAAAGCAACATGGCAAACTTACAATTTTGCATATTTAACTTAATTAGGGCTTCTATTAACTTAATATAACTTTTATTAATTTATCTATAATTACTTAGCACAAATTCCATTTAACTTGTTAATTAGTTAAGCTTTGTTCAAACGCCGTTGATTAAAGTTCAGGTTGTTACACGAAATGAGTTGATTCTTGTTTCAGAATCTAGATCTACGTTTTAACTAAAGATCTAGAAGTTTTTATAATTTAACTCGGAGTTTTGAACAACCAAATACTGTATGGGAACCGAAAAGTCGAACAACTCATTTATCGCCAACATAGGGTGTTTAAGTGACCTTTTCCCAAACCTAAACACCTTGAAAAGTGACTGTTTTTATCTTGAAAAATTCCTTGTATATAGTAGTTTTATGATTATAAATATCAACGCCCAAATCATTTTGGAGCTTAGGTAAAAACAACCTCAAAGTAGGCCGAAAAACCTCGATAAATCCTAGAAAATTATTATAAATAAACTTGAACTTTTTAAATGAGTTTTAATCTATGGACTTGTTATGTTGGAAGATTTAATGTTTAAAAACCTCATACATGCATATTATCATTTATAAACATTATTAAGTCCTTGATATCATTTAGGACCCAGTTGAGTTCGTTCAAGCTTCATTTCAAGTCAACAACTCGATCATCATTTTTACGCTCACGTTTACAGTGAGTTTTCATAGCCCCAATTTTTACTTGCTCGTATTACTTTGGGGTGAGAATACATGCTCAACTTTTTATATGGACACAAGTACTTGAATCATTTTATGTATATAAAGAACCGTTAATTACTTCGTAAACTGAATATTATGGATAGATCTATTTGGGTTGAGGCCCCCATCCGGGTCGGTCACGCCAATTGTAAACGGATGCATAATCATTTGAAATTTCTTGGTACTATGGTGTTGGATACCACACAGGATACTCAAAATTTAAGTTTCGGGGTCATGAGACTTATGGTAATACTTAAACTGTTGATTCGTTTTATTTATAAACTCACTGAAATCTTGTATTTTCCATACGTTGTCTATTTTATCGTGTAAACCTACCAACTTTATGTTGACATATTTAGCATGTTTTTCTCAGGACCATAAGGGCTAAGGTTTCACATTCATGACATGATTACAAGATTTTCAGGTTTTCGGAGTCATCGGACATTTTAAACGTTACGGAGATTAATTTTCATAACTTCAACTTTTTGTCATGTATTTTAATCTCCGCACTAGTGGACTTTGTATTTTGTGATGCTTGTAAAATGCTATTTATATTTTATGCATTTCAAAAACGTCTCATTTAGAGGTCATTCATTATGATTATGACTTTGTTTCCGCGACGTCACGCCTCGTTGCCAAGCGGGGTATCAAGGTGTGACACCATCCACCTAAATAGTGTAGTTATTTTTATTTGAAAAAACAGAATGGATTTTCATAAGTTACTAATATTTCTAAATGAAAAACTATGACCAATAGATTTTCAATTTTTGAACGGAACTATCTGTAATCCATTTCGTTTTCTCAAACGAAAACAACTACAACTAGGATTGGAAAATGAAATCAGAACGGATCGTCATTTTTAAAAGTTTGAATAAATAAAAAAAAAGAATTAGTTAGCTTTCTTTTATTGAAAAGTTGAAAATCAAAAGATTTTATACAATAATCATAAATAAATAATGATATATTATATAATCATAATATAAACATAAATAAATATCCAAGGTAAATAAAAATAAGTTTAAATATTAAGAAAAAATAAAATCATAAAAAGATAATTTTATTCTAATTAAAAGATTGTAAATAATAATAATAATAACAACGATAACAAAATTTATAGGGGACTTAATTGAAAATGTTTTTATACTTTGATGGTTTTTGCAAAATAGTTTTGAGCATGTTAACAGGTTGACGGGTGAATTTAAAAGCTTTAAGCAGTTTGAAGACTTATAATGAAAAAAAATGAAATGTGGATTTAATGTAAAAAAATTTATACCTTTATGGTTTTTTGCATAATTGTTTCCACTACTAACTATATATGAGTTATTTGGAGCTAACTTCTTCAGTTCACAGGTCAATGACTATGGTAATAATTTACCATTAAACATCATCTTTCACTTTATTAGACTATATTCACTGTATTTCAATTCACTTTATGAGCATCTGATCATATTTGATAACAGTTCAGTAAGATCATCATGTTATACATATTTAACAAGTCATAATATCTCATAGCCAGTATGTAATGCAATAATCCATAAACTCACTGTTGTTATTTATGTCTTTGAATCTGTCTTCCAAGATGATTATTCCACCCGTGAGTTATCTCACGTATTTCTCGGTCACAAGTCTTTCTCTGTGATTTAGTTATGTCTCCTAACTGGTCTATCTTTTATTGAGTCTTTATAGACTCCACATTCTTTAATTAAATTTGCCTTTCATTCACACACTGATATTAAGTTTAACCTTCTATTCTTTGTATTTTTTTTTTATTGATATTGGAAACTTGTTTGATGATTCCACCATTGAACACTTGATTTGTGGTAAGAAATCTTGGTGAGAATTTGTGGAGGAGCCGTGGACTTAAAAAGAGATATAGAGAGTTTCTAATTTCTTGGATTTGTGTAAATGAGCAGTTGTATTTGATTTGGGGATTTTTTTTCAATAACTTTGACTTTTTGACATAATTGATCCCTTAACTTGGTTTTCATTTATTTCTATTAAATTAACGTCACAAATAACATATTTTACATATACCATAATAGTAACTTTTATTAACTTGAATAAAAATTACATTGCTTATAATGTAATAAAATTACATTACACATGCTAATACGAATAAATTAAAGCCAGGTTGTTACAAATAGAGAGACTTAGGGTGCGTTTGATTAATAAGAGTTAAAACCTCTTATGTCTTATTAACATTTCTTATTAATAAGAGTTGTTCTTAAGTTTGATAAGAGACTTTGATAAGAGCATTTATTTTGCAAATTAATTCATAAATGAGTAATCTAAAAGTAATGAAAAAAATAGTTATTATCCTTTAACACCCATCTTAAAAAAATTGGCTATTACTCATTTATATCAACAGTTTTATACGTTTAATCATAATTAGAAAAAAAATCATGTATTTACACAAGATATATAACAAAATATATCTATTTTTCTAACGATAAATCATCTATTTAGAAGTCAAGTCTACCACACTGTCGAAAATTGATAACTAAACAATAAATCAGTAACTAAACTATAAGAGTGTTTGTGTTGTAATTTGATAAATGCGTAATATTGTACAGTTTATAAATTTTAATAGTAAAATGATAATCTATACATTTTCATTCATTATTTAATAATGATTAATTAATATTTAATAGTTTAAATAAATAATAATACATTTGTATTTGAAATCTAATTAATTAATGCACTCAATATTAAATATTTTTAGAATCTATATATTATTTATTATTATTATAATTAAAGTATTAAATATAAACACGTAAAATTAATAAATTTAAAAGTCAAAAAAATCATGTATTTTAACTTTTGAAAACTTCAAATCCACCGGCCCACATCCATCAAATTACTTTCTTTCCACCCTAGCTTCTTCTTTTCGTTTCCACCGCCGCTCTTCACCGCCACACCCTCTTCCTCTTTCGATTGTTCATTGGTCGACGATGAGGGTTGCTGTGGGAGAAGTTAAAGAAGATGAGGATTGCTACAGGTGGGCTTTTGGTTGGCGATGAGTTCTTGGTCGGCGATTGGTCGATGATGAGGGTTGCTGCAGTTGGCGGGCTCTTGGTCGGCGATGGGCGCTGCTCGACAAGAAGGAGATGAGAAGGACGATAGTAGATGTGGGAGAAGTTAAAGAAGAACCTAAAACAGTCATGAGGAAGGGGCTAAGGACGATGGTGTAGTGGTCGGAGAGTAGATCGGACATTGGCGGTGGTGGCTGCTCTGTGCCACAGTTGATGAAATAAAAAGATGAGTACGGTCGGTTTTTCTCTTTTCATATTTTGTTGATAAGAGGAGAGTTGTTTTTCATCAGAGCCTTCTCCACTTCTTAGCCAACAAGATAAACGATAAGAGAAAAAGGTCTCTTATCATGATTTTAAATCAAACACTATTATTTTGAATAACTCTTACCGAATGAGAGATCAGAAGCAATAAGAGGCATAATGAGAGATATCAAACACAGCCTTAAAGTCTCTAGGTCCTAAGAGAAACCAACTTGAAATAGAATAGGACCAACACAAGACATAGAGAGACTTATATTTCAATATAAGATTCTTGAAATAGAGAGACTTATAGCCCTAAGAGAAACCATCTTGAAATAGAGAGACTTATAGTTCAATATAAGATTCTTTACTCATAATATTCTTTACTCATTGTCTTTTTAATGAATTCTGAAGACTTTCTGAATATGTTTAGATCATTCTGAGTAAATAGAAAATTTAGATGCTTAGGATTAGTATAAAACTTGGATCTTGTCATGTATAGACATTGACACCAGTTTCATTATGTCAAACATAATTGCAAGTATTTCAAGATCATAAGTTGGTACACATATCTCATAATCTTTCAGTAGCCCTGTTGTGTAAACTATTTTTGTGTCTTTACATATTAAGTTGTTTTAAATCAATAACAGAGATATCATTGTAAATGACGAAATCATTTTTGTCTTTTGTTTCAATTTTCATTACGCCTAAGAGTCAAAATTAAACTTGTTGCCTATCTCATTCACACAACTAATATCAGTTTACTTATAAAAATTGTGAATAGGTCATCGATCTTTGAGAAGTCTTGTTTGAAATTTAACCGACAATAGAAACTCTTTGGTCAACTATGTCATTGACCAAGGAATGAAATTCTAGGAATAAACACAAAGTAGAATTTCAAGTTATATTTACAGGATTGAAGTCCAAGATATGATACTAGGGTGCGTATACTTGTCTGAGTTTGAATTTAATTTAAATAATCCAGTTTTGAGTCTTTTTTTGTATAATAACTCTTAGCATCTCTGTGAGATTTATATGTTGAACACTTTTAATTTAAAACAATCAACATATCGCTTACAAAAATGATAGCAAACTAGTTAAACATTGATCCATTAACACAATTCATGGTTCTTAAGAATATACTTGAAGTGTTAGTCTGATCATATGTCACACCCCGCTAAAGCGTAAACACGAGATGTGGCAGTGATGTGATCATCGCATAAGATAAAGAAATAATCATTTCATAGATAATAGTTATAGAAGCAAAAATATTACAACCCCAATGGTTTAAATATCATTGTTTGTCAAAATAAAACGTAAGTTCACACAAGATGCAACCACACATTCATGTTCCATACCATACTTGTTCATTGATGATTCCCTAAAAGACAATGTAGAAAACTGTCAACTATGAAAATAGTTAGTGAGTTCACAGGTTTTGCATGTAGTATATAGAGTTTCATGCAATGTTTTAAAAAGAGTGTAATTGAGTAAATGTCTATTTGGACATGTAGATTCATAATCTAAGTATGGACAAATTGGTTGTATAATGAATAGTCTTGGTATGTATGGTATCGTTCAATATCTACGAGCCCACTACCCATAACTTGTAGTAGATGTCTATAAAGTACGAATAATGATAAATTAAACATCCACTCAACAATCGGGTGAGTGGGGCTGGCGTCATATCCCCTCAATATTGATATCCATAATTAACGCGGCTCACAATAGTGAGTTAAATGGGAAAGTGTAGAGACGAGACTTACATAGGATGACATTTTTGATAAGCATACATACCAAGTATGAACTAATGCAATGCATAAACTGATGCGGGATAATAATGACATTGTAATCGTAGCAGCATTGCAAGAGTAAAATAACAACCGCATTTGTATGTAGAAACATTGTCTTTCCCCCAAAATGTAAAATACTGAAAAGGGGCCATGAAACTCACATTGCTTCAAGTGAATGATTACTGATTTGCAAAGCTTGTACATGCCTATCATCCTCCTATAGGACATGGCAGGGATTGTACATATCTTTATGCTTTTAAACTTAATTCCATATTTATACTTAGTTTCCTTATATTTTCATATAATGTCATTTCAGTTGTTCACAAATTCTTTGCATGCATGGGATTTTTGTTTATGTATTTGGTTTGGTCATGCATGGAGTTAAAATATGTATGATAAATGGATAAGTGAAAGACTAAATGATTGATTTTTGTAAGGTAGTTTAGAAGAAAACAAAGTTCATGATTACAAAGTGAAAGTGGACAAATGACAATCAGTCCAGATTGGTTGACCTTACTTTGCATGCACTTTTGATAACTTTACAAGTTTCATTAGGTCAGAATCTTTTTATATATACAACTTAACTGTCTTCAAAAGGTTTTGGCATTTTTACACTGTTTTTGGAAATTGTTAAGTCCACTTTAAAAATAGGGTTAATATTGAAAAAACCCTACGAACTTTCATTAATTTATCGATTAAGTCATTGTACTATTTTTACGAGTGTTTAAGTCCTTAGACAATTTTTGTCTTATTCAAAACTATGTATTTGACCTGTTTCGCAGGTCACTAACCGGTAGACGGTATAGTGACCTAAACAAGAAAAAAGAAAGTCCAGTGATTTAATCGTGAAAATTAGAAAAGAAAGTTGGTTTTTTTAATAATATACTATTCGAGATCCTAACTGTTTTACCTGTTAAGCAGATATAAGGTTAGAAATATATAGTTTTGAATAAGACAAAATTTGTTTAGGGACTTAAACACTTGGAAAAAAAGTTCAGTGACTTAATCGATAATTACATAAAAGTTCGTGGGGTTTTTTCAATATTAACCCTTAAAAATAATACAAAAATAATGGTGCAGAAGGTTGAGCAATTTGCACACCATTCTTGCATGGACAATTTGAAGGGTCAAAACTCATTGGATTTGAGTGAGACCACATGCATTTGAAATCAATGCATGATACTAAATTCCATAAGCAAAATAAAGTTATTTTTAGCATTAATGTAAGATTTATGATATTTCTAAGTTCTATGAATATTCTGTTAGATTAATCTCTCATGCATGGTTATCTTGGAAAATATGTTTGACAGCGGTGAGTGGAAGTCTGTCGAAAATACCATGGGGACAACATGCACCCATTTGAAGAAGAAAGTTGTACATGTTGTGAACCTGAAATTTTAAGGTTTTAATCTCATTTTTTTTTGCACAAAACTGATGTGATGTATCTTTATAACACATGCACCCCAGTTATAACTCAAAGAGTTTAGGATTTTTAGTGTTTGGAAATTGGTTCACCATGCATGTGCATTTTTTAGTTCATTTAACCCTCTTGTTCTTGACATGCGTTTGATCATAAATTTTCATCATTTTTAGACATACTCCATGTCATTGACGATTAAACTACAAACGTCATGATCTAAGAAGGTTTTGAAGAAAAAGTAGGTGAAAGATTATAAAAACTCAAGAAAACATAAGAAAAGAAGATTAGATTTCAACTAGAGTTCATGTAACTCGTAAGTTATATGAATACTTGTCCTTACTTTAGAACTTCCACTTGAGAACTTTTTGGGATGAATAACAAGAGTTATTCCAATAGAACTTTAAAGAGAAAATTTTGAATTTTCTAGTGAGAGAAGTTATAGAGAGAAGTGGTGGGCGATAATGATGAAAAAATGGGACATGCATGGCCTTTTAACATTGAAAAGAGAGTCCGCTCTCTCTCCCTCTCCTCTTTTCCGGCCCCCTTCAAGGTAATTCCATATTCATTATTATTTTTTAAAAAAATAATGTTGATAATATGCACTCACAAGTTGGTTTCTTGTTTATGCATAAGATGATATGTTAATGCTTTAATTCATGCTATTTTGTGGCATATATAATCTTTTAGAATTTGTGAGTTATAATATATATATATATATACACACACACACACATATTATATATATATATATATATATATATATATATATATATATATATATATATATATATTTCAATTTTATATTATTCTTAGTTATAATTATTTACGTATATACTTTTATCAATTTTACATGTTATTTATATTTCAAAATATGGATTTCATCCTTAAGCTTTATTTGTACATGTTATTTACGTTCACTTTTATTTATCAATTAACTCTATTATTTTTGATTTTTTATTTGAATTATTATTAAATTGATGCACTGATATATTTATTTGTATTTTTAGGCATTGTACGAAAATTTATAGAAAATTTTGCGTTGAACGCAGAAAACTAAGTGAACTATTGGGGGTTACCTAGTTTCTTGTAACTTCACTTCTATTTCAAAGTTTAAGTAGTTGATTTGGATATTTATGTCAGTTAACTTATTTATTTTATTGTCTAACATGAGATTGCAGAGTTGACAGTTGTCACAATCTCCCCTCGTTGAATGAATTTCGTCACGAAGTTATTGATACCATCCCATGATTTATTTGTTACCAAAAAGATTAGGGTACTTGCGTTTTATAGAGTCTTCACGTTTCCATGTGAACTCTGACCCTTGCTTGACATTCCAAAGCACTTTAAAATAATAAGGATTTTATAGCGTCTTAGATTCTTGACTTCTCTATTGAAGAACTCGACAGGTTCTTCTACGTAGTGTAGTCGCTCATTGACTTAAATTTCATCAATCGTGGTAATTAATGACTCATCGGTTAATCACTTCTTATGATTTGATACATGAAATACATCATGAAAAGCACTCAACTCCTTGGGTAACTTAACTTTTTACACTACTGGACCGATTCTCTTTACAATCTCAAATGGTCCTATGTATCCGGGGCTCAATTTGCCTTTCTTTCCAAAACCAATTTCGCCATTCAAGCTGAGACTTAAAAAAAATACTATTCCCCCAACTTCAATTTCTAACTGCTTCATTCGGTTATCTGGTTAACTCTTTTGGCGATCTCGGGCTGCCTTAAAGTCTTTCTCGAATGCTTGTGATCTTGTGAGTAGTTTCCTGAATAATTTCTGGCCCAGTTAATTGTTTCTCTCCAATTTCAAGACAACTAAGAGGTGAAAGACACTTTTGTCCGTAGAGGGCTTTACACGGAGGACATGTAATGCTGGTGTGATAACAGTTATTGGGAGAAAACTCGATCAAAGGTAAATGTGTATCCCAACTGTTCAAGATCAAAACTTCTAGTCATCTTCATACTTCTAATACATCAAAGTAAGTAAATACTAACTTATTACTTCTTATATATATGTTTATATAAGTCTTGCATAATATATATAATCACCAACAACAACAAGTTTCATTGAAACACAAATTTATAAATAACTAGTTTTGTTCAAAGTTATTTTCGTCAAATGTGTTTATAAATATATAAAACACATAATGTAAGTATAAATAATATGAAAACAAGCTATATAAATGTGTTTCATTATCTTTTATACATGTGGTTTTTGAATAAACAACAAGAATCACAAGTTGTTTCAAGGTTATGAAATCCAGATTTTTGGCAGAAATATTACATCAAATTTGAAAAATCATAACTAATTCAAAACTTAACGAAATGAGTTGATTCTTATTCAAAAGTTAGATCTATGTCTTAACTAAATATCTGGAGGTTTTCATAAATTAATATGGAGTTTTGAACCCCCCAAATATTATTTGGGAACCGAAAAGTCTAACAGCTCAAAAATGGCTAACATAGGGTTTTTAACGAGCCTTTTCCCTAACCTAAACACTTCGAAAAATTACCGTTCTTACCTTGAAAAATTCCTTGTATATAGTAGTTTTATGACTATGAAAACCAAAGCCCAAATCATTTTGGAGCTTGGTCAAAAACAACCACAAAGTAGGCTGAAAAACCTCGATAAAAGCTGGAAAATTATATATATATATATATATATATATACACACACACACACATATATATACACACACACATATATATACACACACACACACACACACACACATCATCATCATCTGATAAGCCACAACCTGAAAACTAGCAGATGGGTAACTAGCAGATGGGTAACCTGCCACGTTGCTGTGGTGTGTCTGCACCAAGGGTTGGAGCCATATTATTCAGAAAGGAACTGGCCCCAACCTATAACTTTCTCTTTTTCTCTGCTTTCTCTACCCCCTAAAATCTGATTCTTAACTTTCAATTTTAACATATTAACAACGAAACCTTTACCAATTAACCATTAGTAGCACATATGTTTTCTTTCTTATGTTTTGGTCCCCAAAACCCCAAATTTCTCTTCAATACATGACTTGCCACACTTATTAATTTTAATTCATTTGTAAATATATTTACATGAATTAGAGATATTTCTTCAATGCATGATTTTATTTTCCATGAATCAGAGATATTTCCATGACTTGGCTTAGGAAAATGTTGGATGTTACACATTGATGGCAGTTAAAACATTGTTTCTAAAAAAAAGTGGGGGGTAGGATTAGATGCGGCTCTGAGAGTTTCCTTCTTGCATGGTTAGGTGGTCTTTATTAATATTCGATATTGTTAAAAGTTTTTTTTTTATACGTAGCTAGTTGTAAATGTCCAGGTCTTAATGCCTTGCTAAAGAAAGCAATTGGACGTTTTTTATGAGTACCACTGATGCATCCATCTCAATTGTGAATGGTTTTTCAAAGTTTGGCAAAGCTATGAGAGGGTGTACATTGAAATTGAAATCTTGGAGTACACTGAAATCTTGCAGAGTATTGGGCTGCTTCTTATCTTGAGCTAGTTGTAGGAAAATTTATATTTATGAGGTAATATGGAATTTGTGTTTATAGTATCAGGTTTAAGCTAGTTGTAGGATATCTTCGGTTTTTGTGTTTCTTGTTGGTTTCTAGGTTTTGAGGGGCACATACAACCGCTTGTTGATTTTATGGAGGTGGCACTGCAACGACTGATAGCGCATGTGGATCGAGCAGATAGAGTGAGTTATGCCTCCTACCTTCTGAAGGGAGGAGCATGGAGATGGTGGAGCTTAGTTGTCAGTGCCCAGGGAGTCAATGAGGCGTACTTGATGTCTTGGGAGAAGTTTAGGACAGAGTTTGAGCTGCAGTATTATCCGCTAGATACGAGGAGAGAGCTGGAGCGGGAGTTTATCCATCTGCAGCAGGGATCCAGATCCGTTCAGGAGTACATTGATGTATTTAATGACAGAGCTCAATTTGCGACGCATCAGGTTGCTACAGAGGACCGGAAGGTTAATATGTTCATCGAGGGGTTGAGGCCAGATATTCGTGAGTTTGTGGGGATGTTGTGCGACCCCACATTTGCTTCAGCTATAGAGTATGCCCGCCGTCGAGAGCGGGAAGTTGAGAGGCAGAGGGAGCAGCCGGCTCCCCAGAGACAGCGTGTTCAGACGCCGGGACAGTGGCAGAGTTCAGGATCTTCTAGATTCTGCAGAGAGAGTCATCAGGGTGGTTATTCTGAGCAGCAGGGACAGGGTTCAAGGGCTCGGCAGGATCAGGATTGGGGTGAGGGACAGTCTGGGGTTGGTCAAGGACAGAGTCAGGGTGGGCAGAGACAGCAGGTTCAGAGGCAGCGAGGTCAGGGTCAGAGGCAGGGTCAGAGTCAGAGCTAGGGAAGTGGTAGTAGAGGATCCAGAGATTCAGGGAGCCGAGTTGATCGTTCAGGTTCTAGGGGGAGAGATTGTCAGCGGTGCCACCACCGCCATGCAGAGCCGTGTGCCCCGGAGCACCTTCGATGTTTTAGGTGTGGCAAGTTTGGTCACACTGCTGCTGCATGTACTTCTCGAGAGTCCCTGTGCTTCCGATGTAGAAAGCCAGGCCATATGTCGTGCGATTGTCCGAATCCCGGAGCAAGATTTCCAGGAGCGAGTTCGAGTGGGGCTGGGCTGTCGGGGTCGTCATCAGCACCTCGGGGAGGGGGAGCACCGAGGGCTCGTAGCAGGGTCTTTCAGGCTACTGCTGAGGAGGCGCGTGAGTCGCCTGATGTTGTATCCGGTACGTTCATCCTTAACGGACTGCATGCCTTTATTTTGTTTGATTCAGGATATGATCGTTCATATGTATCTGCCTCCTTCTGTGATTATTTTTCTATGCCTTCATCTGAGTTATCTGTGACTGTTATTGTTGAGCGTGTTGATGGTATAATTGCAAGACACTTTCACTCCTTTATAAATAGAGAGCAATTCTCCTCATTCATTCTCACATCTTGCAAACAAAGAACTCTTTCCTTTCTCTCATCAAAATCCGTCCACCCTCTAAACACCCACAAAACTCTTCAAAAATCTTCGTAGTGCTTCAAATATTCAAGTGTTTTGGTGCAACAACAATTCAAGAACACTTTTCCTACTCATTTGATTCCATTTCTTTCTTGAAAGTAAGTAAAAACGACTCTATTACTTCTTTTATTTATGTAATTATAAGTCTTGCATAATATATAATCACCAACAAGTACATGTTTCATATAAAGTGAAACTTATGAACAACTAGTTTGTTTTTATTTTAAAGTTTGTTTCTCCAAATGTGTTTATAAATATATAAACACAAAATGTAGGCATAAATATTTTGAAAACAAGGTATATAAATGTGTTTCATAACCTTTTATACACGTGGTTTTTGAATAAACAACAAGAATCACAAGTTGTTGCAAGGTTGTATTTTTCGGCAGAAACATTACATCAACTTTGAAAAATCATAACTAATTCAAGACTTAAAGAAATGTCAATACCACCCCTTACGGGGCAGCCTTAACGACTAGGTCCCAAGGAGCAATACAACATCATTCACAACTAAGATAAAATTAATAAAGTGCGGAATTAAATCATTACAGAATTAGGATTATCTTACAATAAGTTTAAAACAAAACTACAAAAGGGCACATGGACTTTAATCTAGTACATAAGCACAATATATGTCACTGCTTCTACCCAAACCACCAACATAATCATCTTTATTCGATGCCAAATGTAGATATAGTAGTGGTATAATGACTTCAAATTAGGGCTTGCAGATCTTAAGGACTTGGTTCAGCTGGACCTTTTCCTTTGATTAAACCTGTAAAAAGATTCAACAACAACTTTAAGCGTTGAGATTAGTCGGATTATAGATTTAACAGTTAACTTGCAACGACAATTTAAGCGGAGACTTGACTTTTGACTTTAAGCTCTGACTTTGACTTTAAGCACGATTTTAGCTAGGCTGCCGCTATCAGCCGACATTGTGAGACATAGGACTTAAGATCGGATGATCTCTATTCCCACGCACACGCTTTTATTTGTGGGGATCAACCATATACTGGGCTAGCTACCAGTAAATCAACGTGGACAGTCATCAGAGTAGACTTAATCATAGACTGACATAAACTTACTCAGACTTGAATTGTGCGGAAGCATATGAAAAGCATTGATAAGAAAGCAATGACAAAAAGCATTCAAAGTAATGAATCAAGATAGAAAAAACAATATATATATATATATATATATATATATATATATATATATATATATATATATATATATATATATATATATATATATATATATATCCAAGACTAACTTAGACTGTAAAGACATTATGCACAATGACATATTCAAAGCTATCATGATCCACAGGGCATCACCGTACCAAGGTGTGTACATGTCACATTCTAGCTGAGCATATACACTTTCAAATAAAGCTAGAACAATAATATGTCTCACATGAAGACAAGCATGTATACCGGTTTTTAGGCATGGCTGTTGACTTCGACTTTCGCAAGCGAATTATATTTACCACCTGAGTTAGCTCAGGATTTAAATTTAGCTTTACTCACATTATCTTGGTTTTACCGGCCTTGGCTTGACTTTACTGGCTTTGGCTTGCTTTTCTAACTTTGGCTTGCCTTTACTGGCTGTGCTTGATTCTAATAACTTGAACTTGACTTTTCTGGCTTGGCTTTATAGGCTTTGGCTTTATAACAAAGTTCAGATTAGCTGAACCTGTTCATTGTTTGAAATTCAATTTACATAAGCTATTGACTTTACACAACATAATTATGCAATTCAGTTGAATTCTCAGATTTTCTGTAGTTTATGTATAGACTTATTCATTTATTGACTTATCATGTCAGCTCAGACTTTGTTTTATTCACAATTAGGCTTATGACTTAGCCTTGACATGATTTGGATGACTTTACAAGCTCTTATGCATTTCATGGGTATAATTAACATGCTTATTGAATTGCTCATAATTCTTACAAAAGTATGCTTTATAACAATTTATGTATTATGGCTTTATATTTTACTCCTTTAGTATTAGGCGTTTATAAATTGAGCCACCCTTTATACCAATTCCATATTCACATACGTTTTCATTTAAGCTTAGATGTCTTCACATATATTCATCTCATGCCCAAAATACAATTATGCTTCATAAACAGTCGTCAATTATCATGACTTTATGAAGTTCTCACTTAGAAGAAACAATACAATATTATTTAAGCACTAAATCATTATGCAAAGACATGTATGTATGTATTGTTGTTTGAAGTTCAATATGTGATCACATACTTATGCGAATCAATGTTTCCTTGAATACTTATGTGTGTGTATTTTGAACAAAGGCACATGTCCAAGACTTATATTTTGCTCAATTAGTTGTTGTTCCACAAATCACAGAACTCATACACACACTGTTGCACAAATAGAGTATTTATAGTTGTATTATGGTGCTGTCAATTGATGTATTGGTTGTTGTGAACTGCTACTTATGGACATATGTATACACACATGCATTCATCCGAGAAAACAAGTTGAAAGGAATAAAATGGAAGAGGCTACAACTTGCTTTTTAGTCACACAACATTTCACTTATATACATAAAGGGAAAGGAAAGAAACTTGTTGTTGTTTCTGTTTTTGGTTTTAATTCACAGCACCACCCATTTGTTTAGTTTCTTATACACACCCTACCTACACATACTCTATATTTATGAAAGAAATGTTGTTGCTTTTCTGTTTCTGTATTCTGTTTTGTCACATACACAGCACACACATCATATACATGCAACCGAGATTACAAAAGAAAAGAATAAAAGGACTGATGCTTTCTATTTTAACTCACAGCACTCACACAAAAGGAAGGCTGGGCTGTTCTGTTTTGGCTCGGTGGATTTCATATTACCTAAAGGTTTCAGTATTCTTTAGCTGGTTTCGGTAGCTTGGTTTCGGTATGAGTTTCAGCATAGTTTCGGTTCTACTCTTGGGTCTCGGTAGTTTATATGGGTGGATGTTTAATGCTTCAAATGGTTGAACAATTACTTATGTATGCATTTGATTCATAGCCGAAGGCCATATAGCCTTCTTGGCCATCCCAAAACCAATCAAAACAAGAAAAAGGAACAACAAGAACAATATTTCAATCATGTTTTTGATTTTATTTACAAAACATAAAATTAAACCTTCAAATTGATATTAGTTTCAATTAAACTCATAACAAAGACATGTATGCATTTGCTTTGAAACTAAGACACATATTGATGATCAATTTGGTGATTTTCTAAACATTTTGAAGTGCAAAATTTTTCAGGAACCGTGGGCTTCAAATCCAACAACTAGAACTAACTTTTTAATTGTAGATTTACCTTAAATCTTGATATAATCTTGTGCTTGATGCTTATTTGTTGATTCCTGGATTTGATTTCTTGATTTTCTTTATAATCCTTGTGAAAAATCTTGTGATGATATAGGATGAAGAACTGTGGGTTTTGTTTTAGAGTGAGAGAGATGGAGTAGACTTCACTTTCTTTTGAAATGTTCAAATGGGCATAACCCTCATATGGGTTTTTATATAATTATAAGTTTCATTTTTATCAATTTGACCCATAATTTATTTTTCATTCATTTCTTTTAAAGCAACATGGCAAACTTACAATTTTGCATATTTAACTTAATTATGGCTTTTATTAACTTAATATAACTTTTATTAATTTATCTATAATTACTTAGCACAAATTCCATTTAACTTGTTAATTAGTTAAGCTTTGTTCAAAAGCCGTTGATTAAAGTTCAGGTTGTTACACGAAATGAGTTGGTTCTTGTTTCAGAATCTAGATCTACGTTTTAACTAAAGATCTAGAAGTTTTTATAATTTAACTCGGAGTTTTGAACAACCAAATACTGTATGGGAACCGAAAAGTCGAACATCTTATTTATCGCCAACATAGGGTGTTTAACTGACCTTTTCCCTAACCTAAACACCTTGAAAAGTGACTGTTTTTATCTTGAAAAATTCCTTGTATATAGTAGTTTTATGATTATAAATATCAACGCCCAAATCATTTTGGAGCTTAGGTAAAAACAACCTCAAAGTAGGCCGAAAAACCTCGATAAATCCTAGAAAATTATTATAAATAAACTTGAACTTTTTAAATGAGTTTTTATCTATGGACTTATTATGTTGGAAGATTTAATGTTTAAAAACCTCATACATGCACATTATCATTTATAAACATTATTAAGTCCTTGATATCATTTAGGACCCAGTTGAGTTCGTTCAAGCTTCATTTCAAGTCAACAACTCGATCATCATTTTTACGCTCACGTTTACAGTGAGTTTTCATAGCCCCAATTTTTACTTGCTCGTATTACTTTGGGGTGAGAATACATGCTCAACTTTTTATATGGACACAAGTACTTGAATCATTTTATGTATATAAAGAACCGTTAATTACTTCGTAAACTGAATATTATGGATAGATCTATTTGGGTTGAGGCCCCCATCCGGGTCGGTCGCGCCAATTGTAAACGGATGCATAATCATTTGAAATTTCTTGGTACTATGGTGTTGGATACCACATAGGATACTCAAAATTTAAGTTTCGGGGTCATGAGACTTATGGTAATACTTAAACTGTTGATTCGTTTTATATATAAACTCACTGAGATCTTGTATTTTCCATACGTTGTCTATTTTATCGTGTAAACCTACCAACTTTATGTTGACATATTTAGCATGTTTTTCTCAGGACCATAAGGGCTAAGGTTTCACATTCATGACATGATTACAAGATTTTCAGGTTTTCGGAGTCATCGGACATTTCAAACGTTACGGAGATTAATTTTCATAACTTCAACTTTTTGTCATGTATTTTAATCTCCGCACTAGTGGACTTTGTATTTTGTGATGCTTGTAAAATGCTATTTATATTTTATGCATTTCAAAAACGTCTCATTTAGAGGTCATTCATTATGATTATGACTTTGTTTCCGCGACGTCACGCCTCGTTGCCAAGCGGGGTATCAAGGTGTGACACCATCCACCTAAATAGTGTAGTTATTTTTTTTTTGAAAAAACAGAATGGATTATCATAAGTTACTAATATTTCTAAATGAAAAACTATGACCAATAGATTTTCAATTTTTCGAACATAACTATCTGTAATCCATTTCGTTTTCTCAAACGAAAACAACTAGAACTAGGATTGGAAAATGAAATCAGAACGGATCGTCATTTTTAAAAGTTTGAAAAAATAAAAAAAAGAATTAGTTAGCTTTCTTTTATTGAAAAGTTGAAAATCAAAAGATTTTATACAATAATCATTAATAAATAATGATATATCATATAATCATAATATAAACATAAATAAATATCCAAGGTAAATATAAATAAGTTTAAATATTAAGAAAAAATAAAATCATAAAAAGATAATTTTATTCTAATTAAAAGATTGTAAATAATAATAATAATAACAACGATAACAAAATTTATAGGGGACTTAATTGAAAATGTTTTTATACTTTGATGGTTTTTGCAAAATAGTTTTGAGCATGTTAACAGGTTGACGGGTGAATTTAAAAGCTTTAAGCAGTTTGAAGACTTATAATGAAAAAAAATGAAATGTGGATTTAATGTAAAAAAATTTATACCTTTATGGTTTTTTGCATAATTGTTTCCACTACTAACTATATATGAGTTATTTGGAGCTAACTAATTCAGTTCACATGTCAATGACTATGGTAATAATTTACCATTAAACATCATCTTTCACTTTATTAGACTATATTCACTGTATTTCAATTCACTTTATGAGGATCTGATCATATTTGATAACAGTTCAGTAAGATCATCATGTTATACATATTTAACAAGTCATAATATCTCATAGCCAGTATGTAATGCAATAAATCCATAAACTCACTGTTGTTATTTATGTCTTTGAATCTGTCTTCCAAGATGATTATTCCACCCGTGAGTTATCTCACGTATTTCTCGGTCACAAGTCTTTCTCTGTGATTTAGTTATGTCTCCTAACTGGTCTATCTTTTATTGAGTCTTTATAGACTCCACATTCTTTAATTAAGTTTGCCTTTCATTCACACACTGATATTAAGTTTAACCTTCTATTCTTTGTATTTTTTTTTTTTTTTTTGATATTGGAAACTTGTTTGATGATTCCACCATTGAACACTTGATTTGTGGTAAGAAATCTTGGTGAGAATTTGTGGAGGAGCCGTGGACTTAGAAAGAGATATAGAGAGTTTCTAATTTCTTGGATTTGTGTAAATGAGCAGTTGTATTTGATTTGGGGATTTTTTTTCAATAACTTTGACTTTTTGACATAATTGATCCCTTAACTTGGTTTTCATTTATTTCTATTAAATTAACGTCACAAATAACATATTTTACATATACCATAATAGTAACTTTTATTAACTTGAATAAAAATTACATTGCTTATAATGTAATTAAAATTACATTACACATGCTAATACGAATAAATTAAAGCCAGGTTGTTACAAATAGAGAGACTTAGGGTGCGTTTGATTAATAAGAGTTAAAAACTCTTATGTCTTATTAACATTTCTTATTAATAAGAGTTGTTCTTAAGTTTGATAAGAGACTTTGATAAGAGCATTTATTTTGCAAATTAATTCATAAATGAGTAATCTAAAAGTAATGAAAAAAATAGTTATTATCCTTTAACACCCATCTTAAAAAAATTGGCTATTACTCATATATATCAACAGTTTTATACGTTTAATCATAATTAGAAAAAAAAATCATGTATTTACACAAGATATATAACAAAATATATCTATTTTTCTAACGATAAATCATCTATTTAGAAGTCAAGTCTACCACACTGTCGAAAATTGATAACTAAACAATAAATCAGTAACCAAACTATAAGAGTGTTTGTGTTGTAATTTGATAAATGCGTAATATTGTACAGTTTATAAATTTTAATTGTAAAATGATAATCTATACATTTTCATTCATTATTTAATAATTATTAATTAATATTTAATAGTTTAAATAAATAATAATACATTTGTATTTGAAATCTAATTAATTAATGCATTCAATATTAAATATTTTTATAATCTATATATTATTTATTATTATTATAATTAAAGTATTAAATATAAACACGTAAAATTAATAAATTTAAAAGTCAAAAAAATCTTGTATTTTAACTTTTCAAAACTTCAAATCCACCGGCCCACATCCATCAAATTACTTTCTTTCCACCCTAGCTTCTTCTTTTCGTTTCCACCGCCGCTCTTCACCGCCACACCCTCTTCCTCTTTCGATTGTTCATTGGTCGACGATGAGGGTTGCTGTGGGAGAAGTTAAAAAAGATGAGGATTGCTACAGGTGGGCTCTTGGTTGGCGATGAGTTCTTGGTCGGCGATTGGTCGATGATGAGGGTTGCGGCAGGTGGCGGGCTCTTGGTCGGCGATGGCCGCTGCTCGACAAGAAGGAGATGAGAACGACGATAGTAGATGTGGGAGAAGTTAAAGAAGAAGCTAAAACAGTCATGAGGAAGGGGCTAAGGTCGATGGTGTAGTGGTCGGAGAGTTGATCGGACATTGGCGGTGGTGGCTGCTCTGTGCCACAGTTGATGAAATAAAAAGAAGAGTACGGTCGGTTTTTCTCTTTTCATATTTTGTTGATAAGAGGAGAGTTGTTTTTCATCAGAGCCTTCTCCACTTCTTAGCCAACAAGATAAACGATAAGAGAAAAAGGTCTCTTATCATGATTTTAAATCAAACACTATTATTGTGAATAACTCTTACCGAATGAGAGATCAGAAGCAATAAGAGGCATAATGAGAGATATCAAACACAGCCTTAAAGTCTCTAGGTCCTAAGAGAAACCAACTTGAAATAGAATAGGACCAACACAAGACATAGAGAGATTTATATTTCAATATAAGATTCTTGAAATAGAGAGACTTATAGCCCTAAGAGAAACCATCTTGAAATAGAGAGACTTATAGTTCAATATAAGATTCTTTACTCATAATATTCTTTACTCATTGTCTTTTTAATGAATTCTGAAGACTTTCTGAATATGTTTAGATCATTCTGAGTAAATAGAAAATTTAGATGCTTAGGATTAGTATAAAACTTGGATCTTGTCATGTATAGACATTGACACCAGTTTCATTATGTCAAACATAATTGCAAGTATTTCAAGATCATAAGTTGGTACACATATCTCATAATCTTTCAGTAGCCCTGTTGTGTAAACTATTTCTGTGTCTTTACATATTAAGTTGTTTTAAATCAATAACAGAGATATCATAGTAAATGACGAAATCATTTTTGTCTTTTGATTCAATTTTCATTACGCCTAAGAGTCAAAATTATACTTGCTGCCTATCTCATTCACACAACTAATATCAGTTTACTTATAAAAATTGTGAATAGGTCATCGATCTTTGAGAAGTCTTGTTTGAAATTTAACCGACAATAGAAACTCTTTGGTCAACTATGTCATTGACCAAGGAATGAAATTCTAGGAATAAACACAAAGTAGAATTTCAAGTTATATTTAAAGGATTGAAGTCCAAGATATGATACTAGGGTGCGTATACTTGTCTGAGTTTGAATTTAATTTAAATAATCCAGTTTTGAGTCTTTTTTTGTATAATAACTCTTAGCATCTCTGTGAGATTTATATGTTGAACACTTTTAATTTAAAACAATCAACATATCGCTTACAAAAATGATAGCAAACTAGTTAAACATTGATCCATTAACACAATTCATGGTTCTTAAGAATATACTTGAAGTGTTAGTCTGATCATATGTCACACCCCGCTAAAGCGTAAACACGAGATGTGGCAGTGAGGTGATCATCGCATAAGATAAAGAAATAATCATTTCATAGATAATAGTTATAGAAGTAAAATATTACAACCCCAATGGTTTAAATATCATTGTTTGTCAAAATAAAACGTAAGTTCACACAAGATGCAACCACACATTCATGTTCCATACCATACTTGTTCATTGATGATTCCCTAAAAGACAATGTAGAAATCTGTCAACTATGAAAATAGTTAGTGAGTTCACAGGTTTTGCATGTAGTATATAGAGTTTCATGCAATGTTTTAAAAAGAGTGTAATTGAGTAAATGTCTATTTGGACATGTAGATTCATAATCTAAGTATGGACAAATTGGTTGTATAATGAATAGTCTTGGTATGTTTGGTATCGTTCAATATCTACGAGCCCACTACCCATAACTTGTAGTAGATGTCTATAAAGTACAAATAATGATAAATTAAACATCCACTCAACAATCGGGTGAGTGGGGCTGGCGTCATATCCCCTCAATATTGATATCCATAATTAACGCGGCTCACAACAGTGAGTTAAATGGGAAAGTGTAGAGACGAGACTTACATAGGATGACATTTTTGATAAGCATACATACCAAGTATGAACTAATGCAATGCATAAACTGATGCGGGATAATAATGACATTGTAATCGTAGCAGCATTGCAAGAGTAAAATAACAACCGCATTTGTATGTAGAAACATTGTCTTTCCCCTAAAATGTAAAATACTGAAAAATGGCCTTGAAACTCACATTGCTTCAAGTGAATGATTACTGATTTGCAAAGCTTGTACATGCCTATCATCCTCCTATAGGACATGGCATGGATTGTACATATGTTTATGCTTTTAAACTTAATTCCATATTTATACTTAGTTTCCTTATATTTTCATATAATGTCATTTTAGTTGTTCACAAATTCTTTGCATGCATGGGATTTTTGTTTATGGATTTGGTTTGGTCATGCATGGAGTTAAAATATGTATGATAAATGGATAAGTGAAAGACTAAATGATTGATTTTTGTAAGGTAGTTTAGAAGAAAACAAAGTTCATGATTACAAAGTGAAAGTGGACAAATGACAATCTGTCCAGATTGGTTGACCTTACTTTGCATGCACTTTTGATAACTTTACAAGTTTCATTAGGTCAGAATCTTTTTATATATACAACTTAACTGTCTTCAAAAGGTTTTGGCATTTTTACACTGTTTTTGGAAATTGTTAAGTCCACTTTAAAAATAGGGTTAATATTGAAAAAACCCTACGAACTTTCATTAATTTATCGATTAAGTCACTGTACTATTTTTACGAGTGTTTAAGTCCCTAGACAGTTTTTGTCTTATTCAAAACTATGTATTTGACCTGTTTCGCAGGTCACTAACCGGTAGACGGTATAGTGACCTAAACAAGAAAAAAGAAAGTCCAATGATTTAATCGTGAAAATTAGAAAAGAAAGTTGGTTTTTTTAATAATATACTATTCGAGATCCTAACTGTTTTACCTGTTAAGCAGATATAAGGTTAGAAATATATAGTTTTGAATAAGACAAAATTTGTTTAGGGACTTAAACACTTGGAAAAAAAGTTCAGTGACTTAATCGATAATTACATAAAAGTTCGTGGGGTTTTTTCAATATTAACCCTTAAAAATAATACAAAAATAATGGTGCAGAAGGTTGAGCAATTTGCACACCATTCTTGCATGGACTATTTGAAGGGTCAAAACTCATTGGATTTGAGTGAGACCACATGCATTTGAAATCAATGCATGATACTAAATTCCATAAGCAAAATAAAGTTATTTTTAGCATTAATGTAAGAGTTACGATATTTCTAAGTTCTATGAATATTCTGTTAGATTAATCTCTCATGCATGGTTATCTTGGAAAATATGTTTGACAGCGGTGAGTGGAAGTCTGTCGAAAATACCATGGGGACAACATGCACCCATTTGAAGATGAAAGTTGTACATGTTGTAAACCTGAAATTTTAAGGTTTTAATCTCATTTTTTTTGCACAAAACTGATGTGATGTATCTTTATAACACATGCACCCCAGTTATAACTCAAAGAGTTCAGGATTTTTAGTGTTTGGAAATTGGTTCACCATGCATGTGCATTTTTTAGTTCATTTAACCCTCTCGTTCTTGACATGCGTTTGATCATAAATTTTCATCATTTTTAGACATACTCCATGTCATTGACGATTAAACTACAAACGTCATGATCTAAGAAGGTTTTGAAGAAAAAGTAGGTGAAAGATTATAAAAACTCAAGAAAACATAAGAAAAGAAGATTTAGATTTCAACTAGAGTTCATGTAACTCGTAAGTTATATGAATACTTGTCCTTACTTTAGAACTTCCACTTGAGAACTTTTTGGGATGAATAACAAGAGTTATTCCAATAGAACTTTAAAGAGAAAATTTTGAATTTTCTAGTGAGAGAAGTTATAGAGAGAAGTGGTGGGTGATAATGATGAAAAAATGGGACATGCATGGCCTTTTAACATTGAAAAGAGAGTCCGCTCTCTCTCCCTCTCCTCTTTTCCGGCCCCCTTCCGGGTAATTCCTTATTCATTATTATTTTTTAAAAAAATAATGTTGATAATATGCACTCACAAGTTGGTTTCTTGTTTATGCATAAGATGATATGTTAATGCTTTAATTCATGCTATTTTGTGGCATATATAATCTTTTAGAATTTGTGAGTTATAATATATATATATATATACACACACAGACACACACATATTATATATATATATATATATATATATATATATATATATATATATATATATATATATATATATATATATATATATATATATATATATATATATATATATATATATTTCAATTTTATATTATTCTTAGTTATAATTATTTATGTATATACTTTTATCAATTTTACATGTTATTTATATTTCAAAATATGGATTTCATCCTTAAGCTTTATTTGTACATGTTATTTATGTTCACTTTTATTTATCAATTAACTCTATTATTTTTGATTTTTTATTTGAATTATTATTAAATTGATGCACTGATATATTTATTTGTATTTTTAGGCATTGTACGAAAATTTATAGAAAATTCTGCGTTGAACGCAGAAAACTAAGTGAACTATTGGGGGTTACCTAGTTTCTTGTAACTTCACTTCTATTTCAAAGTTTAAGTAGTTGATTTGGATATTTATGTCGGTTAACTTATTTATTTTATTGTCTAACATGAGATTGCAGAGTTGACAGTTGTCACAATCTCCCCTCGTTGAATGAATTTCGTCACGAAGTTATTGATACCATCCCATGATTTATTTGTTACCAAAAAGATTAGGGTACTTGCGTTTTATAGAGTCTTCACGTTTCCATGTGAACTCTGACCCTTGCTTGACATTCCAAAGCACTTTAAAATAATAAGGATTTTATAGCGTCTTAGATTCTTGACTTCTCTATTGAAGAACTCGACAGGTTCTTCTACGTAGTGTAGTCGCTCATTGACTTAAATTTCATCAATCGTGGTAATTAATGACTCATCGGTTAATCACTTCTTATGATTTGATACATGAAATACATCATGAAAAGCACTCAACTCCTTGGGTAACTTAACTTTTTACACTACTGGACCGATTCTCTTTACAATCTCAAATGGTCCTATGTATCCGGGGCTCAATTTGCCTTTCTTTCCAAAACCAATTTCGCCATTCAAGCTGAGACTTAAAAAAAATACTATTCCCCCAACTTCAATTTCTAACTGCTTCATTCGGTTATCTGGTTAACTCTTTTGGCGATCTCGGGCTGCCTTAAAGTCTTTCTCGAATGCTTGTGATCTTGTGAGTAGTTTCCTGAATAATTTCTGGCCCAGTTAATTGTTTCTCTCCAATTTCAAGACAACTAAGAGGTGAAAGACACTTTTGTCCGTAGAGGGCTTTACACGGAGGACATGTAATGCTGGTGTGATAACAGTTATTGGGAGAAAACTCGATCAAAGGTAAATGTGTATCCCAACTGTTCAAGATCAAAACTTCTAGTCATCTTCATACTTCTAATACATCAAAGTAAGTAAATACTAACTTATTACTTCTTATATATATGTTTATATAAGTCTTGCATAATATATATAATCACCAACAACAACAAGTTTCATTGAAACACAAATTTATAAATAACTAGTTTTGTTCAAAGTTATTTTCGTCAAATGTGTTTATAAATATATAAAACACATAATGTAAGTATAAATAATATGAAAACAAGCTATATAAATGTGTTTCATTATCTTTTATACATGTGGTTTTTGAATAAACAACAAGAATCACAAGTTGTTTCAAGGTTATGAAATCCGGATTTTTGGTAGAAATATTACATGAACTTTGAAAAATCATAACTAACTCAAAACTTAACGAAATGAGTTGATTCTTATTCAAAATTTAGATCTATGTCTTAACTAAATATCTGGAGGTTTTCATAAATTAAAATGGAGTTTTGAACCCCCCAAATATTATTTGGGAACCGAAAAGTCTAACAGCTCAAAAATGGCTAACATAGGGTTTTTAACGAGCCTTTTCCCTAACCTAAACACTTCGAAAAATTACCGTTCTTACCTTGAAAAATTCCTTGTATATAGTAGTTTTATGACTATGAAAACCAAACCCCAAATCATTTTGGAGCTTGGTCAAAAACAACCACAAAGTAGGCTGAAAAACCTCGATAAAAGATGGAAAATTATATATATATATATATATATATATATATATATATATATATATATATATATATATATATATATATATATATATATGTAACATCCCAAATTTTAAGTACATGTAATTTGCAATTATTAAGACTCAATTATTTGTATTAATGAAATATTATGTCAATTTAAGTTAATTTCGATCATATTATCAGTTAAAATGAGAAAATACGAAGTTGAGGGGTATAATGTGCAAATAGAGCAAAATAGAGAATAAAAGAAAGGAAACCCTTTCATTTTCACCATCTCCTTCTCTCTCTAGCTCTCTCGATCTCTCACTCTCTCTCTAAGAAAAACCCATCAACTCATCATCAAATCCGAATTTGTTGGATTCAAGTGCTAAAAATCGGGATTCAAGTGATTTGGAAGAAACTATAACTACTACAAACTTCAAATCAAGGTAACAATCTCCCTATATTACGGATTTTGGAAGTTTTGGTTCGGTTTTTATAAGAACCGATTTCTAAGATTTAGGATGCAAATGTTAATGCATGTTGGATTTTATTGATGATGTGTTGAAATCGAGCATGTATGTTGCTATGTACCAAATTTCAGAATCAGATTCACACTCTAAGTATGATTTCAAGTTAAGTGTGTGTTTTAGTGTGTGTGTTCATCGTGACACATAGAAAAAGTCACACAAATGGGTTGTTTTGGTATACAAATATGATGATATAAGTTAAATGATAGCATATAAGTTCACATTTACTGTATTAGACTCAAAAACATGCAAAAATGGTCAAAAACGTAAATCTGGAAAATATTGGAAATTTCACCAAGTATGAACTCGGTCCGGATCCATCCGAATTCGGATCCGTACCCAGTTCGGACCTACAGTGTTTCGGACCAACTACTATTTCGGGTCCATCCCAATCCGGACCCCAACCCATTTCGGACCTCTCACCCAAATTCGGACCAAGCATTTCGGACAACTACATAATTCGGACCAATAGTGAATTCGGACCGAGGACCCAATTCGGACCGTCCGGATTTCGGACCATCCGAATTCGGATGTGGTCCGAATTCAACTAGGGTTTTATTTAAAATTACAGAATACAATTTTTAAGCAATTACTGACACAAGTTCACTATTACACTTACATTACAGATCATTGTGGTGTTATCAAAACACACATTGATTCAGGATCAAGTCACAAAACCAATCACTGTGAGTTGCAGATTATCATTCGAACATTTATTTTTTTTACATTCGTGTTTATACATTCAATTGCATGTTCACATTTTTCATATACATCATTTGGCACTCAAGATTACTTTGTTGTTATGATGCACACTCGTACTTGACATGTAACACACATGTAGCCATCGTTCATTTGAAAGTGCATCTATTTACATCATGCTTGCACTGCATGATCATTACTTCATAATCTGATGCGACCTGGACTGGGGCTGACAGCAGGCCACTGTCGGGGACTGATCATCCCACTCGTATCCCATCAGGTTCGGCACATCCCCGATCAGCATATTGAACTGCCAACCCATGCTTGCACTGCATGGTTTTCACACACATTTGAGGCTTACACTGCCTGTACACACATACATGGGGCTTACACTGCCCATGGTTAAGCATTGCTTGTAAAGAAATATTTGTTGTTTGCATAATCTGTTATCTCACTAAGCATTTAGCTTACTGTTGACTCACATTGTTTACAGGCAAAGGCAAGAGTGTAGCGGGACCTTCATCTTAAGCAATCCATTTCTTATCTCGGTGACCTTAGAAGCTAATTGGTACATGGACAATGTAGCCTTGGGGCTGGGATTTGTTACTATTAAAACATTATTGATGATGTAATAGTTAGATTTAATCACTGTAGTCATGTACTTTACTTTGCTTTAGTGTGGATTTGCTTAATTCTAATTTAAGTATTCAAATTCAATTATCATGATTATTCATTGGGTTGTTTGTCGATCCTGGAGATTACAATTATATCATTAATTCGACAAGGACGTCACAGTTTGGTATCAGAGCATTAGTTTGAGGTTTCAAGTGTCCGCGAGGACTTGGACTCAAACTTAGGTCATGATATTAGAAAGAACTTCTAAGTAATGATCTGAACTAAGATAGGATTGACATGCACACGGGGAAACACAAAGGGTAACTGTACACTTAGGATTTACAAATAAATGTTCTAAATATAAGTTGTTATATTTCAGAACATGTCAGGAGACGATATGACTCCTCAGCAAATGTTCCAGATGATGCAAGCTCTTATGGAACAGAACAATGAGCTACAATCCAAACGAATGGCTGAGCAGGCTCAGTCATTTGCTGATCAGTTAAGGGCCAGAGATGAGGCCGAGGCAAAACGTAAAGCTGACAAACGAAAGAACAAGGAACAGCAACAAGATGACCAAGAGGAAAGACAAGATACTGGGTCTTCCAACCGATCAAGGGGCTGTAGGTTTAAGGACTTCAAAAGTAACGGAGCTGTTACTTTTGATGGAACTGGAGACGCAGTCACTGCACTGGAATGGATCACCACCACAGAGAGAACTTTCAGAATCAGCGACTGTGCTGATAAGGACATGGTCCGCTTTGCAACCGCTATGTTTGCAAGGGACGCTGTTATGTGGTGGGATGCAATGACACATGTGCTGACGATGGAGGTAGTGTCGCACATGTCCTGGAATGAATTCAAGGAAGTATTCTCCCAGCAATACTGTCCTACTGATGAGAAGCGTCGTCTAGAGGCGAAGTTCCTGAATCTGACTCAAGGAACGGAAACGGTTACACAATATGCCGTTGAGTTCACCCGCTTAAGTTTGTTTGCACCACATCAAGTTGACACGGAAGAAAGGAAGATAGCCCGGTTTGAGGCCGGACTAGACTATGAGATACGCCGAACCATGAGTGGGGTTCGGTATACAACGTTTGCTGGATTACTCGAGGCTGCTCGGAATGTGGAGCAGATTGTCCTGTTATCCGGTTATGTCATCGGTTCAGCTGCCGCATCACCGACTCAACCGTCGCCGCCAAAAAGGCAGCGGGAGTCTGGATCTTCCCGATTCTCTCCTCAATCCCATCAACAGTCATCATCACCCAAGAAAGGAAGGGCCTTTTCGGCCAGTTCAGAAATGAGAGACTGCAGACGATGCAGAAAAGCGCACTCTGGGGAGTGCAAGACTCAGGATATGTACTGCTTCTGCTGTGGGCAGAAAGGGCATCACTGGGAGCATTGTCCACGAAAAGATGATGCATGCTACAACTGTCACAGACTTGGCCATTTCTCAAGGGACTGCCCGAAACCCCCACGAGATCAGAATGCTCCACAATCAACAGCAAGATCTTCTGTAGCTTCCACGGCTCGCATGGATCAATCTCAAAGGGCTCCAACAAGGGCATTCCAAATCACAGCTGAAGAAGCAAAAGATGACCCGGAGGTGGTCACTGGTACGTTCTATGTTAATTCCATTCCTGCACGTGTATTGTTTGACTCTGGAGCAAATCGTTCGTTTGTCTCCACTACATTTGCTCGTCAATTTAACATGCCTACTTCGAAACTGCAATTTGTACTTGATATAGAAACTGCTAGCAATATGTTAGTTAAAGCAGACAAGGTATATAGGAATTGCACTTTACTTGTAGAAGATGTAGTGTTCAACATAGATCTAATTCCCATGGAGTTCGGGGAATTCGATATCATAGTAGGCATGGACTGGTTAGTTCACAATGAGGCCCAAATCGTATGTAAGAAAAGAATGATCAAGATTACCACTCCCGAGGGTCGAGATATTTGTATCTATGGTGACAGACACAAAGGCGACTTATGCCTTATTTCAATCGCAAAAGCCCGAAAGCACGTTGCCAAGGGTTGTTCGGCTTACTTAGCCTACGCTGTCGATGCAAAGGCTGAAGTTCAATCTTTTTCTACCGTTCCAGTCGTTTCCGAGTTTCCAGATGTCTTTCCAGAAGATATCTCGGGATTGCCACTTGACCGTCAAGTGGAATTCCGTATCGATCTCGTTCCCGGAGCTGCTCCAATAGCAAAGGCTCCGTACCGTCTAGCCCCTGCTGAAATGCAGGAAATGATGAAGCAGTTACAGGAGCTACTTGACAAAGGTTTTATCCGCCCAAGTTCATCTCCTTGGGGTGCTCCTGTTCTGTTCGTCAAAAAGAAAGATGGCACATTGCGAATGTGCATCGACTATCGAGAACTCAACAAAGTCACAATCAAAAACAAATACCCGTTGCCCCGGATTGATGATCTCTTCGACCAGTTACAAGGCACAAGCTACTTCTCGAAGATTGATCTTCGTTCGGGTTATCATCAACTCAAAGTACATTCTGATGACATTCCAAAGACGGCTTTCAGAACTCGTTACGGACACTACGAGTTTCTGGTAATGCCGTTCGGTCTTACTAATGCGCCGGCCGCTTTCATGGATCTCATGAATCGAGTCTGCCGGCCAATGCTCGACAAATCGGTCATCGTGTTCATCGATGACATTCTCATTTATTCAAAAACCGAAGAGGATCATGCACACATCTGAGAGAATTACTAGAGTTGCTGCGCAAAGAGCGACTTTACGCCAAATTCTCTAAAATGTGAATTCTGGTTGAGGCAGGTACGTCTCAACATTCGAAACAATTTCATGATCCTTATACTCAATCATAAACCCTTTGTTAACTTGTACTTACTCACTATTCAATTCAGATCCAATTCTTGGGGCACGTGATATCTGGTGCTGGGATTGCTGTTGATCCTGCAAAGATCGAAGCTATCCAGAACTGGGAATCACCCCGCAACGCCTCAGAGATTCGGAGTTTTCTGGGATTGGCTGGTTACTACCGCCGATTCATCAAAGACTTCTCCAAAATCGCCGTTCCTCTCACTAAGCTTACTCGCAAGAACGCGACCTTCTTTTGGAAAGAAGAACAACAAACGGCCTTTGACAACTTGAAGAATCTGCTAAGTGAAGCACCTGTGTTAGCCCTGCCTGAAGGGAACGAAGACTTTGTTGTCTATACAGATGCATCAGGCACGGGTTTAGGTGCTGTTCTAATGCAAAGAGGAAACGTCATAGCTTATGCTTCTAGACAACTCAAACCGCATGAGAAAGATTACTCTACTCATGATCTAGAGCTAACTGCTGTGACTTTCGCTCTCAAATTATGGAGACACTACTTGTATGGAACCAAGTGTCAGCTCTACACCGACCACAAAAGTTTGAAGTACATATTCAGTCAGAAGGACTTGAATATGAGGCAAAGAAGGTCAATGGAGCTGATCAAAGATTACGACTGTGAAATTCTATATCACCCGGGGAAGGCCAACGTAGTGGCCGATGCCTTAAGCAGAAAAGCGTATTGCAAGGCATACTGCTATGCCTTGACTTCCACAATACTGACATCTACTATTATAGACAATGTTAGGGCTGCTCAGTTGCAGGCCTTAAAGGAGGAGAATGTAAAAGACGAAAATGTCAGGGTTCAGTTGCCATTAATGCAAGACGATGGAACTGGACTGAAAGGAGTTTATGGCAGAGTGTGGGTTCCTAAGTTCGGGAACATGCGGGAAGTGATACTTGAAGAAGCTCACCAATCCAAATTCTCAATTCATCCTGGCAGCACAAAAATGTACAACGACCTGAAGGCCGATTTCTGGTGGCCAGGATTGAAAAGAGATGTCGGTCAGTATGTTGAAAGGTGCAGAACATGCCGTCTAGTCAAAGCCGAGCACCAACAACCCTATGGTAGTATGCAACCTCTTCCTATCCCAGAATGGAAGTGGGACCATATTACTATGGACTTCGTAACGAAGCTGCCCAAGACTCGTCGTCAACATGATGCCATTTGGGTCATTGTTGATCGATTAACAAAGTCTGCTCACTTCATTCCAATCCGAGAAACTTATTCACTCGACCGTCTTGCCCAGATCTACGTAAACGAAATCGTTATTAGGCATGGTGTGCCTAAGTCTATTGTCTCCGACCGAGATAGTAGATTCACTTCTAATTTCTGGACTGCTTTGCAAAACGGTCTTGGTACTCGTATCGCAATGAGTACTGCATATAGACCACAATCGGACGGGCAAAGTGAAAGAACAATCTTAACTCTAGAAGACATGCTCAGAGCGTGTGTCATGGATTTGGGTGGTAACTGGGACGATCACCTTCCACTGGTTGAATTCTCCTACAACAATAGTTACCATTCCACTATCAAGATGGCACCGTTCGAGTTCCTGTATGGCAGAAAGTGTAGGACTCCAACTTGTTGGAGGGAAACAGGAGAAACTCCAATAGCTGGTCCTGCTTTGCTGCAAGAAACCAATGAAAAGATACAACTCATTCGGCAGTACATGAAAACGGCACAAGATCGGCAAAAGAATTATCATGATCGCCGACACAAAGCGATAGAATTTCAAAAAGATGATTGGGTCTACTTGAAGGTTTCCCCGATGAAGGGAGTTACAAGATTTGTAAAGCGAGGAAAGCTATCGCCTCGATTCATAGGACCCTTCAAAATACTAGAAAGAGTTGGAAATCAGTCCTATCATTTGGACTTGCCGGAAGAATTATCAGGTGTTCACCCGGTATTTCACGTTGGGTACTTAAGGAAGAGTCTGGTGCCCGAGAGGGAACCATGGACTGATCACTCGGACATTAAGATTGACGAACGGCTAAGGTTTGTTGATGAACCGGAATGCATTTTGGAGACAAAAGTCAAGAAACTACGAAATAAGGAAATCAGGATGGTGCTGGTCAAGTGGAAGCATCATCGGGGAGCTAATCACACTTGGGAATCGGAAGAAGACATGAAGACTAAGTACCCAAGTTTGTTTAGCGCAGCATGACTTCGCGGACGAAGTATAGGCGTGGTGGAGCCCATGCTGTAACATCCAAAATTTTAAGTACATGTAATTTGCAATTATTAAGACTCAATTATTTGTATTAATGAAATATTATGTCAATTTAAGTTAATTTCGATCATATTATCAGTTAAAATGAGAAAATACGAAGTTGAGGGGTATAATGTGCAAATAGAGCAAAATAGAGAATAAAAGAAAGGAAACCCTTTCATTTTCACCATCTCCTTCTCTCTCTAGCTCTCTCGATCTCTCACTCTCTCTCTAAGAAAAACCCATCAACTCATCATCAAATCCGAATTTGTTGGATTCAAGTGCTAAAAATCGGGATTCAAGTGATTTGGAAGGAACTATAACTACTACAAACTTCAAATCAAGGTAACAATCTCCCTATATTACGGATTTTGGAAGTTTTGGTTCGGTTTTTATAAGAACCGATTTCTAAGATTTAGGATGCAAATGTTAATGCATGTTGGATTTTATTGATGATGTGTTGAAATCGAGCATGTATGTTGCTATGTACCAAATTTCAGAATCAGATTCACACTCTAAGTATGATTTCAAGTTAAGTGTGTGTTTTAGTGTGTGTGTTCATCGTGACACATAGAAAAAGTCACACAAATGGGTTGTTTTGGTATACAAATATGATGATATAAGTTAAATGATAGCATATAAGTTCACATTTACTGTATTAGACTCAAAAACATGCAAAAATGGTCAAAAACGTAAATCTGGAAAATATTGGAAATTTCACCAAGTATGAACTCGGTCCGGATCCATCCGAATTCGGATCCGTACCCAGTTCGGACCTACAGTGTTTCGGACCAACTACTATTTCGGGTCCATCCCAATCCGGACCCCAACCCATTTCGGACCTCTCACCCAAATTCGGACCAAGCATTTCGGACAACTACATAATTCGGACCAATAGTGAATTCGGACCGAGGACCCAATTCGGACCGTCCGGATTTCGGACCATCCGAATTCGGATGTGGTCCGAATTCAACTAGGGTTTTATTTAAAATTACAGAATACAATTTTTAAGCAATTACTGACACAAGTTCACTATTACACTTACATTACAGATCATTGTGGTGTTATCAAAACACACATTGATTCAGGATCAAGTCACAAAACCAATCACTGTGAGTTGCAGATTATCATTCGAACATTTATTGTTTTTACATTCATGTTTATACATTCAATGGCATGTTCACATTGTTCATATACTTCATTTGGCACTCATGAAATGATTTGTTGTTATGATGCACACTCGTACTTGACATGTAACACACATGTAGCTTGCGTTCATTTGAAAGTGCATCTATTTACATCATGCTTGCACTGCATGATCATTACTTCACAATCTGATGCGACCTGGACTGGGGCTGACAGCAGGCCACTGTCGGGGACTGATCATCCCACTCGTATCCCGTCAGGCTCGGCACATCCCCGATCAGCATTTGAACTGCCAACCCCATGCTAGCAATGCATGGTTTACACACACATTGAGGCTTTCACTGCCTGTACACACATACATGGGGCTTACACTGCCCATGGTTAAGCATTGCTTGTAAAGAAATATTTGTTGTTTGCATAATCTGTTATCTCACTAAGCATTTAGCTTACTGTTGACTCACATTGTTTACAGGCAAAGGCAAGAGTGTAGCGGGACCTTCATCTTAAGCATATCAAATCAATATCCCGGAGACCTTAGTAGCTATTGGTACTTGAATGTAATAGCTTTGGGCTGGGATTTCTACTTCTAAAACAATTATGTTGATGTAATAGTTAGACTCTTATCACTGTAGACATGTATTCTATTGCTTTAGTGTGGATTTGCTTAATTCTAATTTAAGTATTCAATTTCAATAATCATGATTATTCATTGGGTTGTTTGTCGATCCTGGTGATTGCTCCAATTATATCATTAATTAACAAGGACGTCACATACAATAGAAAAAGGTGGAGAGAGAAAGATAATATTTTTTATTTCAAAAATACCCTTTTGATCCAAGGGCTCTAAAAGGTTCTTAGGTTCTCACCATCTTTAAGGTTCTTAAAAGAACCTCTCCCTATATATATATATATATATATATATATATATATATATATATATATATATATATATATATATATATATATATATATATATATATATATATATATATATATATATATATACACACACACACACACACTTGAACTTTTAAGGTGAGTACTCATAGTCCCTATTTATACAATGTTATGTTTTGGGTGAAATATATGCTACATCTTTCACATGGACACAAAATATGCTACATTTCTTTTTATGTATTACACACATGTGGTTTTATCATGCCCTCAAATCATGAACCGTTAATTACATTTATGTAAACATGAATATCATATGGATAGATCTATCGGGATTAATGCCCGCCACTCGGGTTGGTCGCGGCAACTATTAATGGGTGTGTATATATTTAACATCATAGTATTATAGTGGTTAATACTACATAGTGCAAACTCGTAATTAAGTTTGGTTGCATGATGGTTATATGTAATACATAACATGGAATTTATGCTTTATAAATTCAAACTCAATCGTTGTGGTCCATACAAGCTATTCTTTCGTGTAAACCTATGAGATCACCAACAATTTTGTTGGCATATTTTAGCGTGTATTTTCAGGGAATTACGGCGAGTAGCATGTATCGGAAGCCTAGCAAGGCTTCTGCATATTTTGGAGTCGCAACAATTTTCAAACATACGGAGATTTATTAGCAGAATTGATGTCCATTTTAATCATGTATTTAAATCCCCGCAATTGCGAACAACTTTTTACGTTTTATTCGGATTATGTAAAAACAATATTATATTTTGATGTTTATCAATGTATTTTTCGAAAACGTCCATTTGGTAGTCGTTCACTTGATTATGACTATGCTTCCGCGACGTCACGCATAGTTCCCAACCGAGGTAATGGGGTGTGACAGATTGGTATCAGAGCCATAGTTATAGTGAACTAGGTTGCATTAGTACCCTAGGCTATAAATGTTACAACTAAACTTCATTGGTTCAAAGGACAAAGACATGTAACTATAAAAACTATGGACCATGATTAAAAGAGACATGTCAAGCAACACGATCATCATCTTGTCTAATTATGAAGACGAGTATACTCCGATGGAGCAAAGAGACACCAAGATCTTCATCAAATCCGACGACCCCTCCGAAGAAGAAGAGCCCATGGAGGAGTCAGAAGAAGAACCCATGGAAGAGGAAGAACATTCTGGCGGATGGGAGAACCATCCGATAAGGACCCACCATCTCCGGTGGCCCCTTCATACATACCCTACCACCCCCAAGTTCCCTCACATAAACCATATCTTCCACACCCCAACGGCCGACTCATGATGTTTTACGCCAAGGAAAAGGGTAATAATGCCACAACGGGAGTGTATCCCGGTTCCTGTCCCTTAGCGAAGTCCGCCGCAACGGCGACGGGTAGATGCTCGTCGCTGGGGTTGGATGCCGGGCACCCTCTAGGAATGGAGGCGAGAGGAGAATACCCTCCCATTTTAAGATCGGGGGACCATCCTCCGAGCCGACCCCATATCTCACCTAGAAACCCGCAGCCCAGACTGTACCTCTACTTGTGGCAAGGGCTGCAAGACACGACCTTCGATTGAGGCAACTCAGTCAAGAGGTCGGGGAGGTTGCGACTAGATTTAAGCAGGAAACAGCTGCAAAATACCTACTGGGACAATAAGCACATTCAATCAATTCAGCAGGATGGGATGGATGAACTCCGACAGCATCTAGCGGAGTGCGATGCACGTAACACCGCGCTGACACAGAGGCTTAACGCCTTGGAGCGAGGAGAGACCCCTGATCACTCCCACACCTAGTTATGTAGGATATAAACTTGTATTTTTATTTTTGTCTTTTAAATTCTAGGAAGTTGTAGGACCCGTTGTAATCAAATTACTTGAAATTTTTCTGGTAAAACCCGACCCCTATGTAACAAAAATTAAATCAAAATGAAATCAATTTTATGTACTTGTAAAATTTTTTTGCCAACAATGTGCTACATTTATGTGTTCTCTTTTAAATTCGTAGTCAATAGATTCGCTCCCATATACCATTTATATTAATTTATTCAAGATAATGCCGCCAAAGAGAGAAATGAGCGTCGCTGCAATTGAGCAACTCGTTGCTCAACGAGTGGCTGTTGCTATAGCCACATATGAAACGAATAGAAATAGCGCTGCTAACGGTGATGGTGGAGAAAGCGGCACTGTAGGAGGGAATGACACCAATCAAAAGGTGTGTAACATCAAGGGATTTCTAAGCTGCAAGCCCCGATACTTTAACGGAACGGAAGGTGCTGTCGGACTAGTTCGCTGGTTTGAGAAGCTTGAATCTGTCTTCCATGTCAGTGGCTGTACCAAAGATGTGAAAGTCAAGTTTGCCACTCACACCCTGCAAGATAGCGCTCTGACATGGTGGAACTCTTATGTCTAGTCAGTTGGGATTGACACGGCTTCTCAACTCGCATGGACAAAGTTGAAGAAAATGATGACTGACGAATACTGCCCCAGAAATGAACTGCAGAATATGGAATCTTACAATGACAGGTACGGATGTTGTTGGGTACACCAATCGTTTTCATGAATTAAGTCTGTTATGCCCACAGATGGTCACTGCTGAATACAAGCGTATCGAATGCTATATTTGGGGACTCACTCCTCAGATTCAAGGGAATGTAACCGCCTCCAATCCAACTACAATTCAAAGCGTCATTCGGATGGCGAATAATTTAATGGATCAAGTGGCAAGACGGGTAGAAGCTAAGGCTGGAGAGAATAAGAGAAAGTGGGAGGATCGCTCAGGGAAAAATTCGGCTTCACAAGCCAAATGCACCTACCATCACGTAGGTCCCAATCCTACCCAATGCGAAAAGTGTAAGCGAATTGGTCATCTGACCAAAGATTGTAAGAGTAACAACAATGGAAACAACAACGGTGCGTAGAGGAGCTGCTTTGAATGTGGGGACACCGGGCATTTTAAGAAGAACTACCAAGAGCTAAACAACAACAGTGGAGCTCAGGGAAGAGTTTTTGTTTTAGGAGCTAGAGATGCTCGTCAGGATCCCAACGTTGTGACGGGTACGTTCCTTCTCAATGATGTATATGCTTATGTGTTATTTGATACCGCGGCTGATAGAAGTTTTATATCTACTAAGTTTAGTGAACAATTGAATGTCACCCTTTCCTCATTAGACACTGCTTATGCCATAGAGTTAGCTGATGGTAAGTTGATTGAAACAAATAGTGTAATTAAAGAGTGCACACTAAAATTAGTAGATCATCCCTTTAAAATAGACTTGATAGCAATTGAACTTGGAAGCTTCGACGTGGTTATCGGGATGGATTGGTTATCAGATATTAATGTGGAAATCTTGTGTGGTAAGAAGGTTGTACGTATACCACTCAAGAATAGGAAAGTCTTAACAGTCCAATGAGAAAGAAAGAACCCACAGTTAAACGACATATTTGGTTTAAGAACTCTGAAGTGCCTCCGAAGGGGATGTCAAGCAGTTTTAGTTCACATGATGGAAAAAAGGTCGAAGGAGAAGCGACTCGAAGAGATTCCGGTGGTTCGTGATTTCCCTAAAGTCTTTCCTGAAGACTTGTCTAGACTTCCACCACCTAGGAAAGTAGAATTTCAAATCGACTTGGTGCCTGGAGCTACACCTGTGGCACGAGCACCTAACCGATTAGTCCCATCAGAGATGCAAGAATTATCCGATCAGCTACAAGAGCTGTTGGATAAAGGATTCATCCGACAAAGTTCCACACCATGGGGAGCTCCAGTCCTATTCGTAAATAAGAAAGATGGATCTTTTAGGATGTGTATAGACTATCGTGAGCTGAATAAGTTAACAATCAAGAACTGATATTCGACCAGCTGCAAGGATCTAGCTTCTATTCAAATATTGACCTGCGGTCAGGATATCATCAGGTTAAGGTACGTGAGGAGGATGTTCTGAAGACGGCTTTTAGAACTCGTTATGGGCATTACGAGTTTCAGTTAATGTCATTCGGGTTGACCAATGCACCAATGGTATTCATGGATCTTATGTATCACGTGTGCAAGCCTTATATAGACAAATTCGTTATTGTCTTTATAGATGACATCCTTATTTACTCACGAAGCAAGGAGGAGCATGAACAACATCTGAAGTTAATTTTGGAGCTACTAGAGAAAGAACAACGATACACCAAATTTTCAAAGTGTGATTTTTGGCTGCGAGAAGTAAAATTTTTTGGTCATGTGATCAACAGTCAGGGAATACAAGTAGACCCGTCGAATATCTAGGCCATTAAGAACCGGGCAACTCCTCGAACTCCCATGGAAATTCGTAAGTTCTTAGGTCTTTCCGGTTATTATAGGCGATTTATTGAGAATTTCTCCAAGATACCTAGTTCTAAAATAGAGTTGACTCGGAAGGATGTAAAGTACAACTGGGGTGAAGAACAGGAGTCATCTTTTCAGCTGCTAAAGCAAAGATTGTGTAGTGCACCTATTCTATCCCTACTCGAAGGAACTGTGAATTTCGTGGTGTACTTCGATGCCTCACACAATGGGTTGGGGTGTGTGTTAATGCAGAGCGATAAGGTTATCGCTTATGCATCACGATAACTAAAGAACCATGAGGTGAACAACACGACACATGACCTAGAGCTTGGAGCCATAGTATTTGCCCTTAAGATCTGGAGACACTACATTTACGGTACCAAGTGCACAATGTTTACAAATCATAAGAGTCTCCAGCACATTCTTAACCAGAAAGAATTAAATATGAGGCAACGTCTTTGGGTGGAACTGCTAATCGATTTTGATTGCGATATTCGTTATCACCCAGGCAAAGAGAATGTTGTAGCCGATACTTTAAGTCGGAAGGAACGAGTTAAGCCTTTAAGAGTCCGAGCCCTGGTCATGACTGACTATACAATCAAACCTGAACTCCAAGATCCTTGAGGCATAGAAAGAAGCAGTCAAGGAAGAAACCTGTTGGAAGAAACCCTGAGAGGCATGGATAAACAATTTGAGACCAAGACTGATGGATGTTGGTACTTCATGAATAGAATGGCTACCAAAATTCAGTGGACTAAGGAAGCTGGTTATGGATGAAGGGCATAAGTCAAGATATGTTATCCATCCAGGATCAGATAAGATGTAACATGACTTGAAGGACCTATACTGGTGGCCAGACATGAAGGTTGACATTGCTACGTATGTGAGCAAGTGCTTAACATGCTCGAAGGTTAATGTTGAACATAAAAAACCGTCAGGACTTTTAGTGCAACCAAAGATACCGCAATGGAAATGGGAAAGGATAACCATAGGTTTCATCACAAAATTGCCAAAGACTGCTGGTGGTTATTACACCATTTGGGTAATCGTTGACCGACTCATGAAGATTGCACATTTCCTGCCAATCAAGGAGACTGATAAGATGGATAAGTTAACACGAATCTATCTTAAAGAAGTTGTCTCAAGGCATGGAGTTCCCGTATCGATTATTTCTGATAGAGACTGTTGGTTTACATCGAGGTTCTGGCAATCATCACAAGAGGTTTTGGGTACGCAATTAGACATGAGTACAACATACCACCCTCAGACTGATGGTCAAGGCGAGAGAACCATTCAAACGTTGGAGAATATGTTAAGTGCATGCGTAATAGATTTGGCAAGAGTCGGGATAGACATTTTCCATTAGTCGAGTTCTTGTACAACAATAGTTACCAATCGAGCATTAAAGCTGCTCCGTTTAAGGCACTACATAGGCGAAAGTGTCGATCACCCATTTGTTGGGCTGAAGTTGGGGATAGCCAAATAACTGGTCCGGAAATCATACACGAGACAACTGAGAAGATAGTACAAATTCGGAACCGATTAAAAATTACTCAAGATCGACAGAAAAGTTACGCAGATGTTAGAAGGAAGGATCTGGAATTCCAAGAAGGAGATCAGGTAATGTTAAAAGTCTCACCATGGAAGGGTGTAACCAGTTTTGGAAAACAAGGGAAGCTTAATCCTCGTTATATCGGACCCTTCAGGATTTCAAAGAGAATTGGTCTGGTAGCTTATCGGCTTGATCTACCCCCAGAATTAAGCAGTGTACACAACACCTTCCATATGTCAAATCTGAAAAGTGTCTGTCAGATGAAACACTCATCATACATCTGGAAGAACTACAACTGGATGTCAAGCTGCATTTCGTTGGATATTTATAGAAATTATGGACCGAGAAGTCAAAAAGCTGAAACACAGCCGCATACCTATAGTAAAGGTTAGGTGGAACTCTAAGTGTGGTCCTGAGTTTACATGGGAACGTGAAGATCAGTTTCAGGAAAAATACCCTCATTTGTTCTCAAATACTCAAGCAGCGGAGAACACGAACTAATTTTGCGACGAAATTCCCTTAATAGTGGGAGACTGTAACATCCGACACAAAATCAGGTTAGTAATTATAACTTAATCAGTAGTTATTAGCAAGTTATAACCTAATCAGTAGTCATTAGGAATTAATCAATGCGATTAACAAATTTAATAAGGAAATTCACTTCAATTAGAAACAATTTCATCGGTGAGATGAAACGACAAATTAATTAATCCAATCGATTTACGATATGATGGATTAATTCAACTAAATACATAATTAAATTAACATTAGTGACACTAATATAATTAACAAATTCACGTAACTTTAATTATGCAAGACTAAAACAATTCATTATACTAATGCATTCATAAGTATTTATGAACTTACATAAAAAGGAAAATACAAGAATACATTTTGAAATACTTTTATACAAAAAAAATAAAAATACATCATTATTACCCTTCTATAGCTGGCCACCATAGGAGATACACACCTTCATTTGACTTCTATTGTTATATTGAAGCAACCTTCCACCATCAACATCATCTTTTTCTCCATACTTATGCAAACTTGCACACAACCTCCAAGTCTACATCAACTTAAAGGCCAAATTTTCCGTATAAATAGAGAACTCATCTTCACTTCATTTCCACACCTTCACAACACAAAAACCTCTCTTCTTTTCTCTCCCAAAAATCTGGCCAACACATCTCAAAGAAAGCCAAAGTTTGCAACTTTTTGTTCTCCCAATATTTCAAGTGTTTTTGGTGCAACAGAGTTCAAGATCAAAACTTCTACTCATCTTCATATTTCTAATACATCAAAGTAAGTAAATACTAACTTATTACTTCTTATATACATGTTTATATAAGTCTTTCATAATATATATAATCACCAACAACAACAAGTTTCATTGAAACTCAAGTTTATAAATAACTAGTTTTGTTCAAAGTTATTTTCTTCAAATGTGTTTATAAATATATAAACACATAATGTAAGTATAAATAATATGAAAACGAGTTATATAATGTGTTTCATAGTCTTTTATACATGTGGTTTTCTTTCCAAAACCAATTTCTCCATTCAAGGTGAGACTTTAAAAAATACTCTTCTCCCAACTTCAATTTCCAAGGGCTTCTTTCGGTTATCTGGTTAACTATTTTGACGATCTCGGGCTGCCTTAAAGTCATTCTCGAATGCTTGTGATCTTGTCAGTAGTTTCCTGAATAATTTCTGGCCCAGTTAATTGTTTCTCACCAATTTCAAGCCAACTAAGAGGTGAAAGACACTTTTGTCCGTAGAGGGCTTCAGACGGGGCACATTTAATGCTGGTGTGATGACTGTTATTGTGGGAAAACTCGATAAAAGGTAAATGTGTGTCCCAACTGTCATCAAAATCCACTACACATGCCCTGAGCATATCCTCTAATGTCTGAATAGTATGTTCACTTTCTCCATCAGTCTGTGGGTGATAAGCAGTGCTCAAATCAATCGGTGTACCTAGTGCTCTTTGCAGTCATAACACATAGTCGTGATGTGAAATGACTATCCCTTATCTGAAATGAAAGAGATGAGCACCCCATGGCAAGTAATAATTTTGTCAATGTAGAATTGAGCAAGCTTCTTCATCTTGTAATCATTTCAAATGCGTATGAAATGTGCAGACTTTCTTAATCGATCCACAATAACCCAAATTGAATCATGCCCTCTAGGATTTCAAGGTAACCTTGTAACAAAGTCCATTGTGATCCCTTCTCATTTCCATAGGGGAAATTTTGGTTGTTGCAACAATCCTGAGGATTTATGATGTTCAGCCTTAACCTTTGAGCAAGTTAAGCATTTTCCAACATAAAGCACGACGTCTTTCTTCATTCCAGGCCACCAATAACACTACTCCTATAGGTCCTTGTACATTTTTTCATCCCTTAGGTGAATGAAATATCTAGATTTGTGAGCTTCTGATAAAATAACCTATCTTAAGTTGTGACCCTTCGGAATCCACACTCGGATTTTAAAATGAAGTAGTCCACTGACTTAGTCTCCAAATTCAGTAACATATTCTGAAGGGATTCATTCTTTTGATTCTTAGATCTCAATGCGTTGGTCTGAGCCTCAAGGGTTTGGATCCTTAGACTTGTTCTGACCTACATTACCAATGCATGTATCCGCAAAGGTTTTGTCTCCATTTTTCTATATGATCGTCCAACATTGACGCCCACTCTTTCCAAATGACTTTTTGTGTCCCAATCCGACTCACTAAGAATGACGAGCCAGCTGGACCATTTAAGATGAGTTTGAACCAACGTTCCCAACAATTTGACTTTCCCCTTTCGACTCAGAGCGTCGGCTACCACATATCATTCACAGTCGTAGTCATTAAGTAATTCTACCCACTTTTGGTGTCTCATATTTAGCATTTTTTGATAAATATTGTGCTGAAGACTTTTATGATTAGTGAAAATTGTGCACCTAGTGCCGTACAAGTAATGCCTCCAAATCTTCAATGCAAAAACCACTGCACCTAACTCTAGATCATGAGTTGTGTAATACTTCTCATGAACCTTGAGTTGTCTAGAACATACACTATGACCTTATCATTCTGCATGAGCACACAACCCAATCCTTGATGAGAGGCATCTCAATAAACCACAAAGCCATCCATTCCTTCAGGTAATGCCAAATGCAACATCCGACACAAAATCAGGTTAGTAATTATAACTTAATCAGTAGTTATTAGAAAGTTATAATCTAATCAGTGGTCATTAGCAATTAATCAATGTGATTAATAAATTTCATAAGGAAGTACATTTCAATTGGAAACAATTTCATCGGTGAGATGAAACGACAAATTAATTAATCCAAGCGATTTACGATATGATGGATTAATTCAACTAAGTACATAATTAAATTAAGATTAGTGACACTAATCATGCATTAACAAACTTACATAACTTTAATTTTGAAAGAAAATACAAAAAGAAAATACAAAAACACATTTTGAAATACTTTTATAAAAAAATAAGAATACATCATTATTACCCTCCTATGGCTGGCCACCATAGGAGGTACACACCTTCATTTGACTTCTATTAATATATTGAAGCAACCTTGCACCATCAACATCATCTTTTTCTCCATACTTATGCAAACTTGCACACAACCTCCAACTCTTCATCAACGTAACGGCCAAATTTTCCCTATAAATAGAGAACTCAACTTCACTTCATTTCCACACCTTCACAACACAAAAACCTCTCTTCTTTTCTCTACCAAAAATCCGGCCAACACATCTCAAACAAAGCCAAAGTTTGCAACTTTTTGTTCTTCCAATATTTCAAGTGTTTTTGGTGCAACAAAGTTCAAGATCAAAACTTCTACTCATCTTCATACTTCTAATACATCAAAGTAAGTAGATACTAACTTATTACTTCTTATATTTATGTTTATATAAGTCTTGCATAATACATATAATCAGCAACAACAACAAGTTTCATTAAAACTCAAGTTTATAAATAACTAGTTTTGTTCGAAATTATATTCTTCAAATGTGTTTATAAATATATAAACACATAATGTAAGTATAAATAATATGAATACAAGTTATATAAATGTGTTTCATAACAACAAAAATCACAAGTTGTTTTAAGGTTATGAAATCCAGATTTTTAGCAGAAATATTACATCGAATTTGAAAAATCATAACTAATTCAAAACTCAACGAAATGAGTTGATTCTTGTTTCAAAAGTTAGATCTATATCTTAACTAAATATCTGGAGGTTTTCAAAAATTAATATGGAGTTTTGAACCCCCCCAATTATTATTTGAGAACCGAAAAGTCTAACAGCTAAAAAATGGCCAACATAGGGTTTTTAACGAGCCTTTTCCATAACCTAAATACCTCGAAAAATGATCGTTCTTACCTTGAAAAATTCCTTGTATACAGTAGTTTTATGACTATAAACACCAAAGCCCAAATCGTTTTGGAGCTTGGTCAAAAACAGCCACAAAGTAGGCCGAAAAACCTCGATATATATATATATACACTTGAACTTTTAAGTGAGTTTTATTTATGACCTTGATGAGTTGGGTGATTTAAAATTTAAACACCTACATACATGCATATTATCATTTAAGGGAGTTGTTAAGTCCCTCATATCCTTTAGGACTTGGTTAAAATCCATCAAGCCTCACAACAACTCAAGAACACACTTTATGCTTTTACACTCGTTTTTGCCATCATTTTGCGGTGAGTACTCATAGTCCCTATTTTTACATTGTTATGTTTTGGGGTGAAAATATATGCTACATCTTTCATATGGACACAAAATATGCTACATTTCTTTTTATGTATTACACACATGTGGTTTCATCATTCCCTTAAATCATGAACCGCTAATTACGTTTATGTAAACGTGAATATCATATGGATATATCTATCGGGATTAATGCCGCAACTCGGGTTGGTAACTCCAATTATTAACGGGTGCGTATATATTTAACATCATAGTATTATAGTGGTTAATACTACATAGGACAAACTCGTAATTAAGTTCGGTTGCATGATGGTTATATGTAATACATAACATGGAATTTTTGCTTTATAAATTCAAACTCAATCGTTGTGGTCCATACAAGTCATTCCTTCATGTAAACCTATGAGCTCACCAACAATTTTGTTGACGTATTTTAGCGTGTATTTTCAGGAAATTAAGACGAGCAGCATCCATCGGAAGCGTAGCAAGGCTTCCGCATATTTTGGAGTCGCAACAATTTTCAAACATACAAAGATTTATTAGCATAATTTATGTCCATGTTAATCATGTATTTAAATCTCCGCAATTGCGAACTACTTTACGTTTTTTCGAAACAATATTATATTTTGAAGTTTATCATTGTATTTTTCGAAATCGTCCATTTAGTGGTCGTTCACTTGATTATGGCTATGCTTCCACGACGTCACGCCTAGTTCCCAACTGTGGTAACGGGGTGTGACACCAAAGTTGGTGCATTGCACAACTTTCGCTTTAGAAGCTGAAAACCTTCTTCTTTTGATTCTCCTCATACAAACATCCTATCCATCTTGGTTAACGCAGTTAGAGGTTGTGCAATCTTGGAGAAATTCTTAATAAACTTTTGATAGTACCTAACTAAACCCAAAAACTGACGAACTTCTTTTGGGGTTCTAGGAGCCTCCCACTTTTTAGTAGCTTCAACCTTAGCAGGAAAACATACTTCTCGAATCCGAAATTCACACTTACAAAACTTTGCATACCATATCTACTTTTTAAGTAGTTCCAGGACTATCTTTATGTATTGTTGATCATATTCATCCTTACTGTAAGAACCAACTTTTCAGTTGGAGTTTTAACGACAAGGTCCCAACTAGCAATACAATAACAATCATAACTAAGACACATTAATTAAAACAGTGCGAAATATTACTAAACAATATTAAAATAAAAGTTATAAAGCGTACTTTAGACTAGTGTAATACAACTTCACATCATGACGTAACTACCCAAACTATCACAATATCTTACTTTAATTTGTACCAAACGTCAATTTGACTAGTCGATAATTAGGCTTCAAACTTCAGACTTGTAATCTTATGGACTTAGACAAGCTTGACTTTTATCTTTGACTTTTATTCTTGATCAGACCTATAAAAAGATTTAACAACAATTGTAAGTGTTGGCTTAGTAAATTTATAGATTTAGCAGTTAACATGCCATAAAAACTATAGCGGGGACATAAGTGGGACATTTGTAGGACATAAGTGTGATTTTAATAAGGCAGTCGCTATCAGTCGGACCTGGTGAGACATATGACTATAGGACAAGATGATTTCAAATCCCATACACATGCTTTAATATGTGGAGATCAACCACGTACTGGGCTAGCTACTGGTAGGACAACATGGGTAGACATCAGAGTGGATAACGACTGGTTCAAGTGAACAGGTGACATAGACAAAGTCAGACATGGACTAAGCAGGGACAAATGGGACAATAGCAAAAATGTGATGCGATCTCACCCGATGAATATGATATTGATCACGAGTTGCCCTATCGTTCTATTGGATGTTATTATGATATATGGTTGGAACCGCGACCCGTTGCCTATAAACGAGGCAAGAACCTTGGTATAGATAATGAACCGCGACCTGTTACCTAGAAAGAGGCAAGTACCTTGTTATAAGAAAACACCACAACCAACCTCAACAAGTTGATTGATAAGTTTTGAACGCCACAAGCTAGAACACTTGATAAGTTCTAAAAGTTCGTAAGGAACAAGAAGAGTTAAAAACTCACAATATTACTCAAATGAAGGATGATTACAAATGAGAACTTTGGCCACTATTTATAGACGAAAATATAAGGAAAACCAACCGTCTAGATAAATAACTAACAAAAGTTATCATGATAAGCGATCAAATAAGCAAAACTACTTATCAAAAGGGTCTTCTTGACATTTCACCTCTTGAATCTTCTAGAATGTGTCTTGGTTCATTATATCTTGCAAAACCCTTAGTATCCTCCAAGTAAATGGCCATGACCTTCAAATTGCCATGAATTGAAGAGAAGGCTTTCAAATTGCCTTTTCATTAGTCTTGAGAAGTACATTGAACATGAAATCTCTTTTGGGCAGAATTTTGGACGTGGCAAATGAACCTTTATTATCCTTTATTCTTCTTGAAAAGATAAGAGAATTGCTTAGCTTTCATTGGGCTTTTATTTGACTCAAATTGGGCTTGAAATGAGTGAATTATGGACAAAACATGGGCTAAGTGTGGAGCTAGCCGAAATTCTTTATTCATGTGTTCTGTTTGGGTAAATAATCATAACTTGGGCTATGAAAAACAAGGCTAATCTTGGGCTTCAACTTTTAGCAAAATTAGGAAGCTTGCTTGGTTATTTTGCGAAGACACTGGAGCATCTCGGAACATCTTGGATTTTGACCTTGTGATGATCTGTTCTTCCACCTTAATGATTCTTCATCATCTTGATCTTTGGATGGGTTCTCATCATCCCCACCATCTTGAGAGTGATTTGTCCTCAAATCGTCACCTGCATCAAAAGGACTTAAATCAGCCACATTAAATACATCATGAACATTATACTCATCAGGAATATCAAGTTTGTACGCATTGTCATTGATTTTCTGCAACACTTGAAATGGTCCACCTCCTCTAGGCATCAACTTTGACTTCCTCTTTATTGGAAATTGTTCTTTCCTCATATGCAGCCACACCCAATCTCCTGGTTCAAAAGTGACATTTCTTTTTCCCTTGTTCGCTTGTTGCTCATACTTCTTGGTGTGCTCTTTAATGTTGCGTTTCGCCTTCTCATGGATTTGCTTGACAAATTCTGCCTTCTTCTTACCATCTAAATTCAAATGCTCATTCATAGGCAAAGGAGTTAAATCCATAGGAGTTAATGGCTTAAATCCATACACAATCTCGAAAGGTGAAAACTTAGTAGCGGAATGCACATTTCGATGATATGCAAACTCAACATGGGGTAAGCATTGCTCCTAAGTTTTCACATTTCTCCCAACTATTGATCGCAACAAAGTAACAAATGTACGATTCACAACTTCAGTTTGTCCATCCGTTTGGGGATGACAAGTCATAGAAAACGAAAGCTTTGATCCCAGTTTCCCCCACAAAGTTTTTCAAAAATAACTTAAAAATTTTGTGTCCCGATCAGACACGATAGTTCTTGGCATGGAATGTAATCTAACCACTTCTTTGAAAAACAAATTAGAAATATGTGAAGCATCATTGGTTCGATGGCATTCAATGAAATGAGCCATCTTATAAAATTTATCAACAACCACAAAAATTGAATCTTTGCCACTTGTTGGTCTTGGCAAACCCAACACAAAATCCATAGAAAGATCAACCCATGCTTCACTTGGTATAGGAAGAGGAGAGTACAAAGCATGAGGTTGAACCTTTCATTTGGCTTGTTTACAAACAATGCACTTTTCACAAACTTTTCCAACATCAACTTTTATTTTTGGCCAAAAGAAATGCTCATGCAAAATTTTCATAGTTTTTGCCACACCAAAATGACCCATAAGCCCTCCACTATGTGCCTCCAGAACCAAAAGCTCACGTAAAGACGTGTTTGGAATGCAAAACTTTGATTCTTTAAACAAAAACCCATCATGTAAAAAAAACTTTTCAAAAGAGCTTCTTTCACATGTTTGAAAAATCATACCAAAATCCACATCCTTCTGATATAACTCTTTGATTTGTTCGAAACCAAGAATTTTAGAGTCTAGAGAAGAGAGTAGAGAGTACCTCCGTGAAAGTGCCTCAGCTACAATATTTTCCTTACCTTTCTTGAATCGGATGACATAAGGAAATGTCTCAAGAAACTCCATCCACCTAGCATGTCTCTTATTCAACTTTTGTTGCCCCTTTAGAAACTTCAAGGACTCATGATCAGAAGAATTACAAACTCTTTGGTCCACAAGTAATGTTGCCAAGTTTTCAGTGCACGAACCAAGGCATACATCTCTTTGTCAAGAGTGGGATAATTCAAAGTTGCGCCGCTCGACTTTTCACTAAACTATGCCAATGGTTTCCCTTCTTAAATTAAAATCGCACCAATTCCAACACCCAACGCATCACACTCAATTTCAAATGTTTTATCAAAATTTGGGAAAGAAAGCAAGGGAGCATGAGTTTTTCAAAAGCTTGATCTTGATCTTCGCCCCATTGAAAACCAACTTTCTTTTTAATGACTTCCGTGAGTGGTGATGCCAAGGTGATAAAATTCTTCACAAATCGAGGATAAAAACTTGCAAGACCATTGAAACTTCGCACATCACCAACACTCTTTGGAGTTGGCCAATCTTGAATGGCCTTCACCTTCTCTTCATCAACTGAAATTCCTTGGGAACTCACCACATATCCAAGAAAAACAATGTGGTCGGTGCAAAAAGTACACTTCTTCAAGTTTGCATAAAGCTTTTCTTTCCTAAGCACACTCAAAACACACGTTAGATGCTCAAGATTATCATTCAAACTCTTGGAATAAATCAAAATATCATCAAAGTAAACAACCACAAACTTACCAATGAAATCACGCAAAACATGGTTCATTAATCTCATGAATGTACTTGGAGCATTAGTTAAGCCAAAAGGCATAACAAACCATTCATATAAACCATGTTTTGTTTTGAAAGCTGTTATTCATTCATCGCCATTTTTCATGCGAATTTGGTGATATCCGCTTTTTTAAATCAATATTTGAAAACAACATTGAATCGTGCAATTCATCTAGTCGAGGGATCGGATGGTGATATTTTTTCGTTATATTATTGATGGCACGACAATCTATGCACATCCTCCACGACCCATCCTTTTTTGGTACAAGCAAAACTGGAACAACACAAGGGCTCATGCTTTCTCGAATCCATCCTTTATCAAGTAATTCCTCAACTTGCCTTTGCAACTCCTTGGTTCCCTCTGGATTTGTTCTATACGTCGGCTTGTTTGGAATGGAAGCCTCGGGAACAAAGTCAATTTGGTGTTCAATCCGGCAAATAGGTGGCAATCCATTGGGAACCTCCTCGAGAAACAAGTCTTCAAGTTCTTGAAAAAGAGATTTAATATTGCTCAAAAGAGTACCGGCCAAATCATTAGTGCTTAATTGAGCCTCTTTTATTAAAAGAAGCACAATATAGGCTCTCTTTTTTACCCACCAAAGTTTTCTTATCTTTTTGTTTTTCGTTTGAACCCTTCTTGTGTTCAGTGCTTTCCTTGGACTCACCTTCTTCGTTCTTCGCATCCTTTTGAAGTCAGACTTGATCCTCATAAACTTGTCTGGGTGACATTGGCACAAGAGTTATGGACTTGGTTTTGTGAACAAGGGTTTACTTGTTGGTAAAGCCATCGTGTTTTACGTGCCGATCATATTGCCATGGCCTACCAAGTAACAAATGGCTTGCTTGCATAGGTACAACATCACATAGGACTTCATCTTCATACTTACCAATACGAAACGACACCAAAACCTACTTTGTAACTCGCACCTCACCACTATCATTAAGCCATGGGAGTTTATATGGCTTTTGATGCTTCATTGTCGGTAATCCTAGCTTTTCAACCATGGAAACACTAGCCACATTAGTACAACACCCACCATCAGTTATAACACTACATACCTTGCCTTGAACATAACACCGGGGTTGAAAGGTGTTCTCCCTTTGTGCATCATCTTCGTCCTTAATATGGGTGCTTAAGGCTCATCTTCCCACCAACAATTCTCCTTCAACTGCTAGCTCTTCTTCCCAATCTGTATCTTCGTGTGAGGATTTAGAAGCATCTGTTTCAATTTCTCCATCTTCTCTAATCACCATCACAAGCTTGTTTGGACATTGACTTGCAATATGATTTCGGATTAGAAGAGTTTGAAATTTCAGGCCTTTTGGAGCTACTTGCTTTCCAAGCATTCGTTCTGGAAACCCACCACCTCTCTTTAGTTGCTTTTCAATCTTGACTGCCATATGAACCATGTCCTCGATCTCAACATAATGGTGCATCTCAACACAATCTCGAATTTCCTAATTGAATCCATTTAAGAACCTCGCCATGGTAGCTTCTGTATCCTCTTGAATATTCTCCCGGATCATAATAACCTCCATTTCTTTGAAGTAGTCATCAACAGACTTACTTCCTTACTTTAGACTTTGAAGTTTGTTGTGAAGGTCACAGTAGTAATGACTTGGTACAAAACGTCACCTCATGACCATCTTCATTTCTTCCCAAGTATCGATGGGTCTCTCTTCATTTATTCATCTACAAATCACAAGTTGATCCCACCATGTTAGTGCATAATCAGTAAATTCAACAACGGCGAGTTTTACCTTATTTCGGTTGGAGTATTCGTTGCAATCAAAGATGAATTCCATCTTAGACTCCCGATCGATGTAAGCTTCCGGATCCGAATTTCCTTGAAAAGATGGAATTCGCATCTTTATTGAACTCAAGTTGTTGCCTCTATGTTGCCTTCGTCTAGGTGGTCTTCTTTGAAATTCCTCATCCCATTCATCACCTCTAGAACCATAATCATGATTTTCATAAGAAACTTGTGATGGTGTTCGTTCACGTGGTATTTGTGTGCCTCCAATTGGTTCATTCTTTCATGAACTTACGTGAACTCGTCTCTCATTAATCGTCCCATCTCATCCATGAGAGCTTGAACTTGAAGATTTGGAAGGGGTTGGTCATCCGCCATCTTATATATCTGAAAAGGAAATAAAAACAATAAATAATAAAAATATTATGACCTCTCCGCTCTCCCTTACGTGTTTCTCTCAAGTTGATTAAGCTCTCAATACTTATGTATGCAACAAAGGCTTTTTTCCTCGATTGATCTTACCACACTGCCTTTTATCTCTCTTTTTAATATTTAAAGTTCAAAATAAACAAAAAAAAAAAAAAGCAAAATCAAGTTAGGCTTGTGGCCTTGAGGAATTCAAAACGTACCAAACAACTTCAATAATTAAGTGTAACAAACCCAAAAAGAAATATAGTATTAAACAAATTATTAACGTTCCTCCAAAAAAAAAATTCACTTCTTTTTTTTCTCTACTTTTTTTCCACTTCTTTTTTTTTACTTTGATCGTTGTTTTATACTTTTATTTTCTTTTCACTTTTTTTTTGAGAAACAAAACTACACGACTTAATATAAAGAACCCAAATATATAACTTACTAATATCCCAACTTCTTTATTTCTTGATAATAGTAATCAAGTCAACTTGTGACGAGATCCACTACTATTGCTTGAAATCCAAGATAAGAACAAGAAGAAAAAAAAAAAACGATACGAAAAAAATAAAGTATGATAGAAAAGAAATCAATAGAAGTGACTTCAATACCAAATGATGTGATCTCACCCGATGAATATGAGATTGTCATGAGTTGCCCGATCGTTCTATTGGATGTTATTATGATATATGGATAGAACCACGACCCGTTGCCTAGAAAGAGGGAAGAACCTTGGTATAGTAAAACACCACAACCAACCCCACCAAGTTGATTGATAAGTTTTGAACGCCACAAGCTAGAACACTTGATAAAATTCTAAAAGTTCGTAAGGAACAAGAAGAGTTAAAAACTCACAATATTACTCAAATGAAGGATGATTACAAATTAGAACTTTGGACACTATTTATAGACGAAAATATAAGGAAAACCAACCATCTAGATAAATAAGTAACAAAAGTTATGACGATAAACGATCAAATAAGCAAAACTACTTATCAAAAGTGTCTTCTTGACATTGTATTTTGCAAAACCCTTAGGGGGCGGTTGGTTCACAGATTTTTTGGTCTGGGATTTACATATTTGCAAAGGATTTGCATTATGCGGCATTTGCATTTGTCATGATTTTGTCAAAGAATATGCATTATCTTATTGAAAAAATTTGTTAATACGAAGAATGCAAGGTAACTGAGATTTAAAATCCTAGGGGGGAGGTTGGGTTTTTAAATTACAAAGAAGGAAGGGAATTATGAAATCCTGAGATTTTAAATCCTTACTTAAATTTGTAAACCAAACACAGGATTCTAAATGCAAATCCCAGGAAATCTGTGAACCAACATCCCCTTAGTATCCTCCAAGTAAATCACCATGACCTTCAAATTGCCTTGAATTGAAGAGAAGGCTTTCAAATTGCCTTGTAATTAATCTTCAGAAGTACATTGAACATGGACACTCTTTTGGGCAGAATTTTGGACGTGACAAATGAGCCTTTTATTGGGCTTTATTTTTCTTTAAACGATTGGAGAAATGCTTAGCTTTCATTGGGCTCTTATTTGACTCAAATCGGGCTTGAAATGAGTGAGTTATGGACAAAACATGGGCTAAGTGTGGGGCTAGCCGAAATTCTTTATTCATGGGTTATGTTTGGGTAAATAAACATAACTTGGGCTATGAAAAACAAGGCTAATCTTGGGCTTCAACTTGTAGCAAAATTAGGAAGCTTGCTTGGTTATTTTGCGAAGACACGGGAGCATTATTCCGGCAAGATTTATTCAGTCCATTGGTAGCATCTCAGAACATCTTGGATTTAGACCTTGTGATAGGCCCGGTCTTCCACCTTAATGGATCTTCATCATCTTGATCATTGGATGGGTTTTCATCAAAAAGTAGATAACTAAAAGTAATCAAGACAATGAGTCAAAGATAGAAATATTATCATATTTAACAATAACTGAATAGTAGAAAAGACATAATATGTGACGAATGACATTAAAGAGATATCATGATTCACACGAAAACACTCTACCACGGTGTGCACTGATAACATTCTATCTTAAAAATATAAGGACTTTCCAATAAATGCTAGAACAACAATATGTCTCGCTGAAAGAGAAACACGTATAAAGTTATATCAATAACTCATAGATTTACTGTTATGATTCACTATATGATTCTGTTGTTCATGGCTTTCTGTAGCTTATGTATATGATTTAGACATTGTTGAGTCTGGACTTGGCATGTATATTACACTTATATATATAATGGACCTTCATCAAGGACAATTATTGGGCTTGGACTTTAAACATAGTTGATACACTCACCCAAGTGATGCTTTGTCTTAGCCTTAATGATATGAAATGACATGGTCTTATTAGCTTTGATATATGACTTAGGGCTTAATTGGACTTGCTATGACTTGTACATTTCATGTATGAACAAAATAGATTCACATATAACCATTACCTGTCTTATATAATGACACATGTAATACTTATTTCTAGACTTTACTAAAGGTGTAATATGAATTTACACAATAATACATTATATGATCCTTATGCTTAATTTATGAAATGACTATTAATCTATGACATGTTATAACAAGAATTTTATCATTTTATATTCAATGGCTACTTATATGATGACCACACTTGACAATTCATAATAGAAATAATACAATACACTATGTATGAGCATAGCCTTTCATCTTACATACATGAATGATTAAGTACAGGTGACCTATAACCAACTTGAATCTTATAAAGCTAATGTGAATAATGAATGATACACCTTTAAGGACTTTATATGCTTAAGCAATGTAAATAAACACAAATATGTGATTTATAATGAAACTAGAATCTTAGGCCTAGTACATAGGCCTTGGGCCTAGAAGGGCCAGGCCTAGGGCCAAGAACCAAGGTCTTGAGCCTAAGTTCAAAGCCACACGCATAGCTCATTTTACTTGTTATTATGACTTAAAACATGTAAAGATAATTCATTGCATCTTTAAACTTTATGATGCATTTATCTTAGACTTAATCAGATGAATTCATGACACTTTACGTATGAAACAAGAACATGGACTTCACACACATGACTTTCTATGTTTCTAATGATTTTTGGACATCATGAACATACTAACACAATCTTATACTTTGTGTATATATGCTTATATAGTGTTAAGGGTTGTTGTGATTCACTTTGGAACCATGAACACTCTTACATACACATGTTGATGCATACATACATATATAGACTAGCCTGCTGCTGTGATTTTCTTTCTTGAACAAGACCACTCCGAGAGACTCATATCTCGGAGTCTAGGACTCTCATAAACACACATAAGGCTGCATAAAAACACATGTATACTTCATATGACGTAGCTTCTTCTTTCTGTTTAGCTATCACAAATAAACACACACCACACACTTAAACTCCATGTATGTGTGTGTGTGTGTGTGTGTATATATATATATATATATATATATATATATATATATATATATATATATATATATATATATATATATATATATATATATATATATATATATATGTATGTATATATGTATGTATATATGTATGTATGTTTGCTGCTGAGTTACTGGATGAAAACCAGTCAGTGACTTTGCTTAATGCTGAGTTACAGACTCAACATCACACACACACACACACACAACACATTCTGTTTTTTTTTTTCAATTAAGGGGTTGTTGGGCTGATTTTGACTAACACAACACACACTAACATACTGCTATATATAAATATATACATATATATATACTAACTTTTGTTGCTATCACTGAGTTACAAAAGAAGCCCAGTCCATAAGTCAATTGAGTCATGAGTTACGGACTCTACTTCACGCACACGTCTGCGACACATTTGAGTCCAAGTCACGGACTCTTAAGCAACACACAAACTCACACTTTTACTTGCTAATTTGTGCAGCAATTTGAGAGGATAATTGATGAATTATAGGCTTAAATGGTTAGCTCTAATAACATTATATTGGATTGGAGTCTACACCGAAGGCCATAGGCCTTCTTGGCCAACAAGTCACAGACCTCAAAACAGAACCAAAAACCATTTCTGAAATGTGCAGAAACATTTCAAGTTTCGGAGTTTTTGTTTCAAACTTAAATTAAACCCTCAAAATGCTAGAATCATCAATTAAATATTAAACAAGAACATGCATGAACTTACTTAAGGATTAACACACATTTTCTTGATCAATTTCATGATTTAAAGGAAAATGGAACACCTACAAATTCCCAAGAAGTCGTGGGCTTCTAATGAAAACAAAACACATTTTAAAGGCAAATGGAACACCTACAATAAAAACTATGACAAACTAATCCAAGTATGGTCTACAAACCCTATTTATCAGATCCATAAAAACTGCGAGAGCATTGGTCAATCTAAAGGGCCTGACTAAAAACTGTTAATGCCCATATCGGGTCCAAAAAAATTGGGGCTTCACCATGGGGAGCCCCAATTTTGTTCGTGAAAAAGAAAGATGGGTTATTCGGGATGTGTATCGATTATAGAGTACTGAATAAGTTGACAATTAAGAGTCAATATCCCCTTCCTAGAATTGTTAATCTATTCGATCAGTTGCAGGGTGCAACTTATTTTTCAAAGAGAGATCTTTAGTCAGTATTCATCTTGAATGAATGAACCCTTTATCAAGAAGCTCTTGTAGCTGATTTGACCAGAACTAAGTCGATAAGGAATTCGAGTTGACTATATGGAGGTATACCGGGTAAATCTTCTGGAAAAACCTCAAGATAATCTCTTACTATGGGAATATACTGAATTTCTTTCTCCTTCTTAGACTTATCCACCACATGAGCTATTAGTGTCACACTCTGTTACCCCGGTTGGCAACGAAGCGCGACGTCGCGGAAGCGTAACCATAATCATAATGAACGACCACTATAAGGACGTTTTTAAAAATACATCGTTGAAACTTGAAAATATAGCAATGTTTTACATAGTCTGATATGAGAAATGAAGTTCGCACAAATACAGAGATTTAATTACATAATTAAAATATCCAAAATAATGCAGCTAAATCTCCGTTAATTTTGAACATGCATGCGACTCCATGGATGCGGAAGCTTGAAAGTAAAATACGTCCGAAGGCATACTTGCCTTAATTTCCTGAAAATACACGCTAAAATACATCAACAAAAATTGTTGGTGAGCTCATAGGTTTACACGTAAATCTGACTTGTATGGACAACAATAATAGAGATTGAATTTATAAAATCATAAATTCCTTGTTATGTATTACATACAAACCATCATGCAACCGAAGCTTAATTTAAAATGAGTTTGCCCTGTGCAGTCTTCCCATACGTAATACCGTGTGTTGAATATATATGCACCCGCTGTTAGCCTACCCGACTAACCCGAGTGGGGGACATGACTCCCAATAGATCTATCCACAATATATTCGCGCTTACAAATAAATGCAATTAACGGTTCATGATATCAGGGCTAATGGAACCATATGTGTAATACATAATAGAAATGTAGATATTTCCGTGTCCATATAAAAATGAAGCATGTGTTTCATCCCCAAAACATAACAGTGTGAAAATAGGGGCTATGAGAACTCACCGAGCGTGTGATGGTAAAACTAGCGTAAAGTGCTTTTTAGCGTAAAGTGACGGATGATGCACCGAGCGAGATTAAACGGATCCTAAATGATAATAAGGATTTAATATCTCTAATATATGATGACATATATATATTTATAGATTTTTATGTCTTAAATCACCAAACAGTACAAGTTTATAAATAAAATTTGTTTAAAACGTCAAGTTTATATATATATAATTTTCCAGCTTTTTCGAAGGTTTTTCGGCCTACTTTGAGGCTGTTTTTGACCAAGCTCCAAAATGTTTTAGACTTTGGTTTTCTAGGACATTAAATTACTATATACAAAGGATTATTAGAATCAAGAACGGCCATTTTTCGAGATGTTTAGGTTGGTGAAAAAGCTCGTTAAAAACCCTATGTTGGCCATTTTTGAGCTGTCAAACTTTCGGTTTCCCAAATAATTTCTGGAGGTCGTAAACTTCAAAATAAATTATGAAAAATTACAGATCTATAGTTAAGACATAGATCTAACTTTTGACACAAGAATCAACTCATTTCGTAGAGTTATGAATTAGTTATGAGTTTTCAAAGTCGATATAAATTTTCTGCCGAAATTCCGTAGTTTATAAACTTGAAACAACTTATGATTCTTGTTGTTTATTCAAAGACTACTTGTATAAAAGTTGTAAAACTTATATAATACATATATAACACATGTTTTCATAATATTAACATGTTTATAATGTGTTCATATATTCATATGCGCATTTAAAGAAACAACTTAAAAATAAAAACTAGAAACTTATAAACTTGAGTTTTTATGAAACTTATTGTTGTTGGTGATTATATATATTATGCAAGACTTATATAAACATATATGTATGATGAAATAAGTTAGTATTTACTTACTTTGAAGTATTTAGGATATGATTTTGAGTAGAATTTGAAATCCTTTGCAAGATATGCACCAAAACTCTTGAAGAACACCAAGAACACTTGAATAACACTTGAAAGAAGAAGTTTGTGATGAGAGGGTGCCTTGGCCGGATTTAATAAGAGAGAAAGAGAGGTTTTTGGTGTGTTTAAAATGAATGAAAGACTTCTCTATTTATAGAGGAAATTTGGTCTTTCAAATGATGAAAAGCATGGGAGACAAAAGTTGTGTGCACTTTTAAACAAAATGATGGTGTTTAAAGTAATATTAAAAAAATAAAAGTCAACTTCTAATACACACATGGCCTAATGGCCGGCCCCTTATGTATTATACATGTATTTATATTTTTTTTTGTATAAATGTATTTAGAATGTATTCTTGTATTTCCCTTTTCTTGTAATTTTATAAATACTTATGGATGCATTGTTTTAATGAATTGTTTTAGTCTTGCATAATTAATGTTAAGTAATTGTATTAGTGTATGATTAGTGTCACTAATCATAATTTAATTATGTACTTAGTTGAATTAATCCCTCATATCGTAAATCGATCGGATTAATTGATTTCCCGATTCATCGCACCGATGAATTTGATTCTAATTGAGTTGAATTTTCTAATAAACCTTGTTAATCACTTGATTAATTTCTAATGACCACTGATTAGGTTATAATTGGCTATTAAATACAGATTCGGTCATTGTTGCTAACCTGGTTTAATACCAGATGTTACAGTCTCCCCCTGTTAAGGGAATTTCGTCCAGAAATTAGCTCGTGTTCTCCATTTCTTGAGTACTTGAGAACAGGTGAGGGTATTTTTCTCGGAACTGATCTTCGCGTTCCCATGTAAACTCAGGACCTCGCTTAGAGTTCCATCTGACTTTTATTATCGGGATCCGGCTGTGCTTTAGTTTCTTGACTTCTCGGTCCATTATTTCTACAGGTTGTTCAATGAACTTCAACTTATCGTCCAATTCTAGCTCATCCATGGGTATAACGAGTGTTTCATCAGCCAGGCACTTCTTAAGATTGGACACGTGGAAGGTATTATGGACGCTACTAAGCTCTGGGGGCAGATCGAGTCGGTAAGCTACCGGGCCAATTCTTTTGGTGATCTTGAATGGTCTGATATAACGAGGATTGAGTTTTCCTTGTTTCCCAAAACGGATTACGCCCTTCCAAGGCGAGACTTTTAACATTATTGGATATCCCTCTTGGAATTCCGAATCCTTCCGTCGAATGTCTGCATAACTTTTCTGTCGATCCCGCGCGATCTTTAACCGGTTACGAATCTGGGCTATCTTTTCTGTAGTCTCCTAGTCTCCTGGATGATCTCAGGTCCAGTAATCTGACTATCTCCAACTTCAGCCCAACAAAGAGGTGATCGACACTTTCGCCCGTAGAGTGCCTCGAATGGGGCGGTCTTAATGCTCGAGTGATAGCTGTTGTTATAGGAAAACTCGACTAATGGCAAGTGCCTGTCCCAACTTTTGCCAAAATCGATGACACATGCCCTTAGCATGTCTTCCAAAGTCTGAGTCGTCCTTTCACTCTGACCATCCGTTTGCGGGTGATAGGCTGTGCTCATATCTAGACGTGTACCCAGTGCTTCTTGCAATGATTGCCAAAATCTTGATGTGAACCAGCTGTCCCTGTCTGATATAATTGATACTGGCACTCCATGCCTTGAGACGACTTCTTTAAGATAGATTCGTGTTAACTTATCCATCTTATCAGTCTCCTTGATGGGCAGGAAATGTGCGGTTTTGGTGAGTCGATCCACAATCACCCAAATAGTGTCATAACCTCCAGAAGTCTTTGGCAACTTGGTGATGAAATCCATGGTGATGTTTTCCCACTTCCACTGGGGTATTTCTGGTTGAACTAGCAATCCTGATGGTTTTTGGTGCTCAGCCTTAACCTTCAAACATGTTAAGCACTTGCTGACATAGGTAGCAATGTTAGCCATCATATTTGGCCACCAGTACATTCTTTTCAAGTCGTGATACATCTTATCTGACCCTGGATGAATAGCATATCTTGTCTTATGCCCTTCATCCGTGACCAGCTTCCTTACTCCTCCGACTTTTGGTAGCCAAATTCTGCCCATGAAATATCGACATCCATTTGACTTGATTTCAAACTGCTTATCCATACCTCTCAAGGCTTCATCTTGTAGATTACCCTCCTTGACTACTTCTTCTTGTGCCTCGCGGACTTGAGAATTTAGGTTTGACTGTATAGTCATGACCAAAGGTCGGACTCTTAATGGCTTAACCCATTCCTTTCGGCTTAGGGCATCAGCCACGACATTCGCCTTCCCCGGATGATAACGAATTTCGCAGTCATAATCACTAAGTAGTTCAACCCAACGGCGCTGCCTCATATTTAACTCTTTCTGATTCAGAATATGCTGAAGGCCTTTATGGTCTGTGAACACCGTGCACTTAGTTCCATACAGGTAGTGCCGCCATATTTTGAGAGCAAATACCACTGCTCCAAGCTCTAAGTCATGAGTCGTATAGTTCACCTCGTGAATTTTGAGCTGTCGTGATGCGTAAGCAATGACTTTATCCCTTTGCATGAGCACACAACCTAATCCATTGTGTGAGGCATCACAGTAGACCACAAAATTTTAAGTCCCTTCAGGTAAGGACAGAATTGGTGCACTACACAATCTTTGCTTTAACTGCTGAAATGCCTTTTCTTGCTCTTCACCCCAGATATATTTTACATCCTTCCGAGTCAACTCTGTTAGTGAACCTGCTATCTTTGAGAAGTTTTCAATAAATCGCCTACAATAACCGGCAAGTCCTAGAATTGGCGGATTTCCGTGGGGGTTCTAGGAGTCACCCAATTCTTTATGGCCTCGATTTTTGATGGATCAACTTGGATTCCCTGGCTGTTGATCACATGTCCAAGGAATTTAACTTCTCACAACCAAAATTCACATTTGGAAAATTTGGCGTATTACTGTTCCTTCTCTAACAACTCCATGATCAGTTTGAGATGTTGTTCATGCTCCTCCTTATTTTTGGAATAGATGAGAATATCTTCTATGAACACTATTACAAATTTGTCTAGATACGGTTTACACACACGATTCATGAGGTCCATGAATACGTCTGGTGTGTTGGTCAAACCGAATTGCATTACCTGGAATTCGTAATGTCCATAACGAGTCCTAAATGCTGTCTTGGGAATGTCTTCTTCCCCAACCTTTACTTGATGATAACCGGATCGCAGATTAATCTTAGAGTAGAAGCTAGATCCTTGTAGTTGGTCAAATAGGTCGTCAATTCTGGGAAGAGGGTAGCGGTTCTTTACCGTTAACTTGTTTAGCTCTCGGTAGTCTATGCACATTCTGAAGGATCCGTCTTTCTTTTTCACGAACAAGACCGGAGCTCCCCAAGGTGAGGAACTTGGTCGAATGAATCCTTTATCCATCAACTCTTGTAATTGATTGGATAGCTCTTGCATTTCAGAAGGGGCGAGTCTATATGGGGCTCTTGCGACTGGTGCAGCTCCCGGCACCAAATCGATTTGAAACTCTACTTGCCTAGCTGGCGGAAGCCCAGGAAAATCTTCCGGGAAGACCTTCGGATAGTCACAAACCACTGGAATATCCTCGAGTCGCTTCTCCTCCGACTCTTTTTCTGCAATTTGTACTAGTAATGCATGGCAACCTTTCCTAAGGCACTTTAATGTTCTTAGGCCGGATATGACATTCAACTGTCGGTTCTTTCTTTCCCCTTGGACTGTTAGGAACTTCTTCTTGTGGAGTGGTATCCGTACCACTTTCTTACAACACAAAATCTCGGCATGATTGTGTGACAACCAATCCATACCAACTACTACATCAAAACTTCCGAGTTCTATAGGCATCAAGTCTATGTTAAAGGGATGATCTGCCAGCTTCAGTGTGCATTCCTTAATGATACTACTTGCCTCTATTATTTTACCGTCAGCCAGTTCTATAGTATAAGAGTTGTCTAAGGGAAAAGGAGTGGCGTTCAATTGCTTACTAAACTTATCAGATATAAAGCTCCTATCAGCCCCACTATCAAAGAGTACGTAAGCATAAATGTCATTTAAAAGAAACGTACCTGATACCACGTGGGGATCCTGACGAGCGTCACCTGCTCCTAACACAAAAGCTCTCCCCTGAGCTCCTCCACCATTCCTCAACTTCGGGCACTCACTCTTGAAGTGCCCAGTAACTCCACATTCAAAGCAGCCTCTTTGATTGCCGCCATTGGCACCCGGGGTTCCAAACTTACAGTCTTTGGCTACATGGCCTATACGCTTGCATTTTCCACAAGTTGGGCAGGGACCCTTGTTGTGATGAAAGGTGTATTGGGTGAAGTAAGGCTTGGTACCCGTGTAGCCTTTCCTTGACTCAGTTCATGCTACATAAGCCCTGATGGTCTCGGGCTTCTTGGATTGCGAACCGATATTCTTTCCGGACTTGTCTTCCCACTTCCTCTTGTTTTCCCCGGCTTTGGCTTCATTCCTCCGGGACACTTGATCCATTATATTGTTGGCCATCCTGATGGCATCCTGTATGGTGGATGGGTTAGAGGCAGTAACATTACCTTGAATTTGAGGAGCGAGTCCCCAAATGTAACGTTTGATTTTCTTGTACTCCGGGGTCACCATCTTAGGGCACAGAATACTCAGTTCATGAAATCGGTTGGTGTACCCCGCTACATCCGTTCCCTTCATAGCCAGATTCCAAAACTCTGACACCATTTTCTGTAGCTCATTCCTAGGGCAGTACTCATCGGTCATCATTTGCTTCAACTCGGTCCAGGCGAGTTGGTAAGCTGCATCGATTCCCACAGACTGGGTGTACGAGTTCCACCATGTCAAGGCGCTGTCTTGCAGAGTGTGGGTGGCAAACTTTACTTTGTCTCCTTCTATGCATCCGCTAACACGGAAGACGGATTCCAACTTTTCGAACCATCGTACTAATCCGACGGCTCCTTCGGTCCCATTGAAGTATCAGGGTTTGCAGCTTAAAAACCCCTTAATTCCGCAACCTTTAGGGTGGGTTTCAGTTCCTCCTGTGGTGCGGCTAGCACCACCATCTCCGTTAGCTGAACTATTTCTGTTGGTCTCGTAAGTGGCTATAGCAGCAGCCACTCTTTGTGCAACTAGTTCCTCAATTTCAGCGGCGCTCAAAACTCGTCTCGGCGGCATTATCTTAAAGTTTAAAGAAAATAGCATAGCATAAGAAGTTGAATCTTAAAGATGTAAATTTTTCTTAAGGCACAACACTATAATCATCAAACACAATTTCATAAATAACTTGCAATTTTCATTAATCATTCATAATTTTCTTACATTGGGGGCGGGTTATTACCCAAAAATTTTAGTCCTACACTATTACATAATAAGTTCCTAATATTACAAAGATAGAGGGGGGTACTAGGTGTGGGAGTGATCAGGGGTCTCTCCCTTTTCTAGAGCATTGAGGCGCTGTGCCAGCTCCTCATTGCGGGCCCTGCTCTCGGCTAATTGCTGCCGGAGCTCGTTCAGTCCGTCCTGCTGAATAGCAAGGGCGTGCTGATTGGCCCAGTATATGTTGGAGTTTTGTAACTCCTCCCACTCTAAACGAGCGGTCATCTCTCCGATATCTAGGTTAAGTGACCGAATTTGGTGATCATGCCTGGTAGACCGTGCTACCAAGAGTGGTATGGTCTGTTCCTCGGGTTCTTGAGTGAGTGACGAGATAGGTGCGGAGGATGGTCCTCCAATCTCAAAGTGGGGAAGGATTCCTTCCTCTTGACTCCATTCACGGAGGGTTTTAGGTATCCAGCCCCATCATCGGGCGTCTACACGTCGGTGTGGCGGTGGGGGATTGGGCTGGGGAGTCGGGATAGGAATAGACTCCCTTCTTGGCGTGATCACCCGCTTTCGGGGTGTGTACAACATTTTGGGGCCATTTGGGTAAGGCCGATATGGTTTAAAGGACGGCTCTGCCGGGGTATGGAATGCGAGCGGGGACTGTTGGAGGCGGTGGTTTCTCACTAGCGTTATCTTCTTCCATTGGTTCCTCTTCTGACTCCTCCATTGGGTCTTCAGAGGGGTCTTCTTCCTTAGATGTCTCTCCATCAGTGAAAATCTCAGTGGCTGCGGGGCTCGCAGGGGTGTACTCATCCTCTGAATCTGATAAGATGATAGTCTCCGGGTGGGACATGTTTTCTGTTATCAAGGTCCATTCATGGCCTTTTAGTTAGATACAAAGTTACAAAATATTTCTAAAATCAGTAAATCTTATGTGCAGTTATAGTCTAGGGTACTAATGCAACGTAGTTCACTATAACTATGGCTCTGATACCAATCTGTCACACCCCGTTACCCCGGTTGGCAACGAAGCGCGACTTCGCGGAAGCGTAACCATAATCATAATGAACGACCACTATATGGACGTTTTTAAAAATACATCGTTGAAACTTGAAAATATAGCAATGTTTTACATAGTCTGATATGAGAAATGAAGTTCGCACAAATACAGAGATTTAATTACATAATTATATATATATATATATATATATATATATATATATATATATATATATATATATATGTATATATATATGTATATATGTATGTATGTTTGCTGCTGAGTTACTGGATGAAAACCAGTCAGTGACTCTGCTTAATGCTGAGTTACAGACTCAACATCACACACACACACACACAACACACATTCTGTTTTTTTTTCAATTAAGGGGTTGTTGGGCTGATTTTGACTAACACAACACACACTAACATACTGCTATATATAAATATATACATATATATATATACTAACTTTTGTTGCTATCACTGAGTTACAAAAGAAGCCCAGTCCATAAGTCAATTGAGTCATGAGTTACGGACTCTACTTCATGCACACGTCTGAGACACATTTGAGTCCAAGTCACGGACTCTTAAGCAACATACAAACTCACACTTTTACTTGCTAATTTATGCAGCAATTTGAGAGGATAATTGATGAATTAGAGGCTTAAAAGGTTAGCTCTAATTACATTATATTGGATTGGAGCCTACAGCGAAGGCCATAGGCCTTCTTGGCCAACAAGTCACAGACCTCAAAACAGAACCAAAAACCATTTCTGAAATGTGCAGAAACATTTCAAGTTTCGGAGTTTTTGTTTCAAACTTAAATTAAACCCTCAAAATGCTAGAATCATCAATTAAATATTAAACAAGAACATTCATGAACTTACTTAAGGATTAACACACATTTTCTTGATCAATTTGATGATTTAAAGGCAAATGGAACACCTACAAATTCCCTAGAAGTCGTGGGCTTCTAATGAAAACAAAACACATTTTTTATAATAAAACTACCTTGAGTTCTTATAGCTTTAAGATATTTGATGATCAATTGTTGGTTCTTCTCAAAAATCTTGAATATTGATAAATATTTGATGATGAGTTTTTCATAGAAACTGTGGCTTTGTGAGAGAAATAGTCTCCAATTTTCTTTTCACCAATTTTGAAAATGAGCAAATACAAACTTCTGGGGTTTAACTTCATTAATTTTGACTATTTGACATATTAACCCCTTAACTTAATTTTCTTTTATTTCATCTTATCTAACTTTTCTTACACTATCATATATCTTGAATAAATAACTTTTGTTAACTTAATACAAAAATTACATTGCTAATTTATAATAGAAATTACATTTAACGTACTAATTAACGTAAAAGTAAGTTCGGGTTGTTACACTTAATCCGAGAGTAAATCAAAATGTCATCAATAAAAACTATGACAAACTAATCCAAGTATGGTCTACAAACCCTATTTATCAGATCCACAAAAACTGAGAGAGCATTGGTCAATCTAAAGGGCCTGACTAAAAACTCTTAATGCCCATATCGGGTCCAAAAAAATTGGGGCTTCACCATGGGGAGCCCCAATTTTGTTCGTGAAAAAGAAAGATGGGTTATTCGGGATGTGTATCGATTATAGAGTACTGAATAAGTTGACAATTAAGAGTCAATATCCCCTTCCTAGAATTGTTAATCTATTCGATCAGTTGCAGGGTGCAACTTATTTTTCAAAGAGAGATCTTTAGTCAGTATTCATCTTGAATGAATGAACCCTTTATCAAGAAGCTCTTGTAGCTGATTTGACCAGAACTAAGTCGATAAGGAATTCGAGTTGACTATATGGAGGTATACCGGGTAAATCTTCTGGAAAAACCTCAAGATAATCTCTTACTATGGGAAGATACTGAATTTCTTTCTCCTTCTTAGACTTATCCACCACATGAGCTATTAGTGTCACACCCCGTTACCCCGGTTGGCAACGAAGCGCGACGTCGCGGAAGCGTAACCACAATCATAATGAACGACCACTATATGGACGTTTTTAAAAATACATCGTTGAAACTTGAAAATATAGCAATGTTTTACATAGTCTGATATGAGAAATGAAGTTCGCAGAAATACAGAGATTTAATTACATAATTAAAATATCCAAAATAATGCAGCTAAATCTCCGTTAAGTTTGAACATGCATGCGGCTCCATGGATGCGGAAGCTTGAAAGTAAAATACGTCCGAAGGCATACTTGCCTTAATTTCCTGAAAATACACGCTAAAATACGTCAACAAAAATTGTTGTTGAGCTCATAGGTTTACACGTAAATCTGACTTGTATGGACAACAATAATAGAGATTGAATTTATAAAATCATAAATTCCTTGTTATGTATTACATACAAACCATCATGCAACCGAAGCTTAATTTAAAATGAGTTTGCCCTGTGCAGTATTCACATACGTAATACCGTGTGTTGAATATATATGCACCCGCTGTTAGCCGACCCGACTAACCCGAGTGGGGGACATGACTCCGAATAGATCTATCCACAATATATTCGCGCTTACAAATAAATGCAATTAACGGTTCATGATATCAGGGCAAATGGAACCATATGTGTAATACATAATAGAAATGAAGATATTTCCGTGTCCATATAAAAACGAAGCATGTATTTCATCCCCAAAACATAACAGTGTGAAAATAGGGGCTATGAGAACTCACCGAGCGTGTGATGGTAAAACTAGCGTAAAGTGCTTTTTAGCGTAAAGTGACGGATGATGCACCGAGCGAGATTAAACGGGTCCTAAATGATAATAAGGATTTAATATCTCTAATATATGATGACATATATATATTTATAGATTTTTATGTCTTAAATCACCCAACATTACAAGTTTATAAATAAAATTTGCTTAAAACGTCAAGTTTATATATATATAATTTTCCAGCTTTTTCGGTGGTTTTTCGGCCTACTTTGAGGCTGTTTTTGACAAAGCTCCAAAATGTTTTAGACTTTGGTTTTCTAGGACATTAAACTACTATATACAAAGGATTTTTAGAATCAAGAACGGCCATTTTTCGAGATGTTTAGGTTGGTGAAAAAGCTCGTTAAAAACCCTATGTTGGCCATTTTTGAGCTGTCAAACTTTCGGTTTCCCAAATAATTTCTGGAGGTCGTAAACTTCAAAATAAATTATGAAAAATTACAGATCTATAGTTAAGACATAGTTCTCACTTTTGAGACAAGAATCAACTCATTTCGTTGAGTTATGAATTAGTTATGATTTTTCAAAGTCGATATAAATTTTCTGCCGAAATTCCGTAGTTTATAAACTTGAAACAACTTATGATTCTTGTTGTTTATTCAAAGACTACTTGTATAAAAGTTGTAAAAGTTATATAACACATATAACACATGTTTTCATAATATTAACATGTTTATAATGTGTTCATATATTCATATGCGCATTTAAAGAAACAACTTAAAAATAAAAACTAGAAACTTATAAACTTGAGTTTTTATGAAACTTATTGTTGTTGGTGATTATATATATTATGCAAGACTTATATAAACATATTTGTATGATGAAATTAGTTAGTATTTACTTACTTTGAAGTATTTAGGATATGATTTTGAGTAGAATTTGAAATCCTTTGCAAGATATGCACCAAAACTCTTGAAGAACACCAAGAACACTTGAATAACACTTGAATGAAGAAGTTTGTGATGAGAGGGTGCCTTGGCCGGATTTAATAAGAGAGAAAGAGAGGTTTTTGGTGTGTTTAAAATGAATGAAAGACTTCTCTATTTATAGAGGAAATTAGGTCTTTCAAATGATGAAAAGCATGGGAGACAAAAGTTGTGTGCACTTTTAAACAAAATGATGGTGTTTAAAGTAATATTAAAAAAATAAAAGTCAACTTCTAATTGGGCACATGTCTATGGTTGGCCCCTTGGTATTATACATGTATTTATAATTTTTTTTATAAATGTATTTAGAAATGTATTCTTGTATTTCCCTTTTCTTGTAATTTTATAAATACTTATGGATGCATTGTTTTAATGAATTGTTTTAGTCTTGCATAATTAATGTTAAGTAATTGTATTACTGTATGATTAGTGTCACTAATCATAATTTAATTATGTACTTAGTTGAATTAATCCCTCATATCGTAAATCGATCGGATTAATTGATTTCCCGATTCATCGCACCGATGAATTTGATTCTAATTGAGTTGAATTTTCTAATAAACCTTGTTAATCACTTGATTAATTTCTAATGACCATTGATTAGGTTATAATTGGCTATTAAATACAGATTAGGTCATTGTTGCTCACCTGGTTTAGTACCGGATGTTACAATTAGTGCATAACAATTATATCTTAGAAGTTTACGGATCTTCATGCTTGACAAAATCTTCAAATTCCAATGGCATGGGAGGATTTGTAAATCCAAATATAAATAAGTTGTTCAAATCCTCCAAACCGAACGACACCTTAGTGTTTAAAACTTGCTTCACCATGCATGTGCATTTTTGAGTTCATTTAACGCTCTTCTTGTTCTTGACATGGGTTTGATTATAGATTTTCATCATTTTAGACACATTTCATGTCTTTGATGATTAATCTACAAACATCAAAATCCAAGAAGGTTTTTGAAGAAAAAGTAGGTAAAAGATGATAAAAACTCATGAAAACTTAAGAAAAGAAGATGAAGATCGCAACTAATGTTCATGTAAGTTACATGGTCACTTGTTCTTACCTTAGAACATCCACTTGAGAACTTTTGGGGATGAAGAACTAGAGCTACTCCAGCAATTTTTGAGAGAGAAAAATTTGGATACTCCAGTGAGAGAACTTATAGAGAGAAATGGTGGATGAAAATGATGGAAAAAGGGGACATGCATGTCCTTCTAATTTTGAAAAGAGAGTCCCCCACTTCTCCTTTTGGCCAGCCCCTTTAAGGTAATTTCTTAATTTTTTTATTATTATTTTTAAATGATGTTCATAAGTTAGTTGCTTATTTATGCACAAATTGATATATTAATGCTTTTTTTTAATGCTAATTTGTGGCATATATATAATCCTTTAGCATTTGTGAGTTATATATAATCCTTTAGCATCCATAAGTTAGTTGGTTAAATGGTACAACCCATTTAAGCCAAACACTAATCTTTAAGAGATACAATAAACTAATGCATAAGTACAAGCACATAATACAACATCGGATGTCTTCTACACACTCTCAAGATCTTCTTTCGAGAAGCACACGCTAAAAGGATCTAACTCTTCGTTCTCGTCATGGTACTCTCCTCATCTTCCAACGAATCCCTTTAACCTTCCTAAAAAACTGAGTCTTTCCAACGACAGGCCACCAGCAGAATCCCTTTCATCTTCCCAAGAATCCACAAACTACCAGCAGATCCGCCATCAATAGGTATCTTCACAAGATTTCTTTTTGCAACCCAACCCTACACTCTCTATCGACTCCATTTTATGATTATTCTGCTATATGAATGTATGAATACATAGGAGTCACAACAATGAGGGTGAATGCTTGAGGAGCGAGATGACGATAGTGGAGTTCATAGAGTCCGGTTGTTACTCGTAGGGTTTGGTCACTGTTAATCTTGCTATTGATTTTATTGATGACATTATTGTTGTCCTTGCATTTAATCAGGTTCTCTTCTTAATTAATTTCTACATTTTCACCTTTTCTATAGAACTTTTCATATCCTAATTTGTTAGCATGTTAGATTTTTGCTAAGTAATTTCTTCTGATACAAATTTAGTAATTTGAGTGTTGCACGAAGCACAAGTACAAATTTAGTAATTTGTGTGTGAAATGGATTTGTTTTGGGACCAAATTATTGCAATAATCAGTTTTTAAAAGTTTAGAAATGGTCCTTAATACTCTCGGTTTTGGACAGCCTTTAAAGGATTCTAAATCTGAATTTTTGCACTTAATTGTTGTTAATCTGATTGATAAATGGTTGGATAGGTAAAAGGGACTTGTGTACATGTTTTGTTATGCCATTGGACTTGATTTTGAACCTAAAAAAGACTTGGACAGAAGGAATAGAAATGAGGCATGTATAAGTTCATGAGGTATGATTGGACATTCCAAATGACCAAAACATGAATTTGATGCATTTTGACTTGACAAACTCGAATAAATGTAATTGACCTGTTGTGCCAACTATTGGGCCTAATGGACCCGATTAATGCTCTTTAATGGCCTAAAATGCACCACTTGATCCATTGACTTTGGGACTTAACTTTAAACAGGAAAGACACTTGTTTTATTGTTGTGAACCCTTAGAAACTGAAATGACTTGCATGGCCTTGCTGTAATTGAAAATGATCTTGAACGGACTGTAATTGGGCTTGATTATCCTATAAAAGGACAACCATGACTTAACGACCTAGATATGACGTGAAACTTGATATGTGCCCTAATGACACCAAATGGCTCATGTTTGGCCTTGGTTTTCCATAAGTATCCTAATTTGGTTAAGAGTTGGCGTAAAATGGTCTATTCGGCCTAGATAATTGGCCAAAAGTTTAGGCCATCGCCCTAAAATCTTAACCTACATGACCTGAGACTTTGGCTACTGACTTGTGGGACTAAAATATGCCTTTGACCTGTATTTGACCGACTATGCCTTGCTAGAATCGGAAATGGCCTTAGTTAAGGCCTAGAATCGAGGCCGTGACAAGGCTAACTAGGCTAAACAATTAGAAACAAGTGGTCATCACTTCACAACACACTTGTATCCTAAAATGACCTATTTGACCAACTTATGACATGTTAGGCTTATGTGTGATGTGTTTCTGCCTTGCTTGCCCTATGTTTGGCTTTAAAACAAGGCCATACCTAGGTAAAGACCTATGAAACCATAGGAATCTGCTAGGGACTCAAGGTAATACCTTGGTACCGACCTAAAGGAGTTCTTATGAACTTATTTCACAGATGAAAAGGATAGGCTCACACTGGGACATTAGGAACTACCACAGACTCGACAACAAACATGGTAATTAACCTAAGTAATATAATCAGGATTATATATAGATCATGTGTATGAAATTGTTATTGATATGCTAGAACTGGAACTAATCTGCAGAAACTGACCAGTTTGACAGAGTAATACGGACAACCTAACTTGTTTAAGCACTATATTGACTAATTGCATTGATCAGGACCGCTGTGAGTGACAGATTGCATTACTTACTTGCATATGTTTCGGTACTTATTGTTGATTGTTACTGACTTGTATGGAAATATCTGCTGCTGCTTGTTCCTTGACTACTTAGTTGTATGTTACTTACGTATGATAGACACTACTGAAACTGGACAACTGCTGTTGCATGTTCCTTGATTACTTTATTGTATGTTAGGAAATTACTTTTGACATTGCTGAAATGGGATATCTGATATGCCTTGGACTACATGCTCACTTTTACATTCTATGTAATTACTTAGCATGCTTGCTCCTTACTTGTTTGTTGGTACATTTGCATCTGCATACTGCATTAACTACTATGACCGAATGCGAGATCTCCATTCACAGGAGGGAATTCTACAGATTCCTTTCTTATCTGACCCGTTTCCATACACTTCCCGTAGGGCTTCGGCCCTACATATGGGAATACAGATTGGGCTGATCCTCCAAATCTTATGCCGTCTCTGACGTGTTGACTTGTCGACATGAGCTGATAGTATGTTATATATGTGTGGTAACTAATGGAACTCTGTTAACTCACTAAGCAGTGGTAGCTTACTCTGTCATGACAATTCTCTTTCCAGGAAAAGCTGATAAGGGCAAGAAGAAAGCAGGTAGTTCGTCCCAGGCTAAGTGAACCTGGATCCATGATGATTGTAGACTTTTGGACCTACATGTTGAGGCCTATTTTTGACAAGGATATTTGCGGTCTCGGGTAGCTTGTTCAATCTTCCGCACTCTGATTAAAGATTCTAGAAGCTAGAATAGACCACCATTATATCTTTACATATTTTGTACTTAAAGTATCGTAAAGTAACTTGAATCAGGCATATAGACCTGTGGTATCAGACACTTGTAATATTTAATTATTACTTAATGCATTGCCAACTTGTAACTTAATGACGTGTACTGTCTGTGGTAACTTGGGTGTTACAGATTGCATCTCGAATGTCTTGGATCTCTTGAGGCTTGTTCTTGAGCTCTTTAAACTTTAGGGCATCGTCCTCTTGGATTCTCCTATTCAGTTCTGCTCTTATTAGTCGTAGAGTGCCGTCAGAATAGCAACACAATTTCTCGAATCACAAGAACCTCTTTTGACCTTGTTTGTTCAAAAATATAAAGCCCCGGTCAGGTCTCTTGAACACTCGATACATCGGTTGAAAGTAAATTCCAAAAAAGGTCTGATCCGGAGCTTTGAGGCGCACCTTGAAAAAATAGCTCTCAATAGCTAGTTGGAAATCCTTTAAGCACATTACCGTTGATTGACATCTCATGCTTCTTGTAAGGCGCCAGAGCCGTGACATAACTCTATCTCCCTTTGACTTTGTTCTTTAGCTTGTTATGTATTGTTTCAATGTCGTCAGGGTTCATGAAGTCGAAGTCACTCTCCTAGTCAAGTTGTGTTGTCCCGTCTTCTCGTTTGATTTGCAATGAGGGTGTGAAGAGACGAGCCCTTTTATACATGGAGATGGAGACGACCTTCACCACTTTTGACTTTGACCAAAACTCAGACTTAGGTCTCGTCTCCCGTTGCATCATCTAGTTATACTCGGTCTGCTCAGCTTCAGATGCATCGCTTATTTCCATGAGCAGCCGTCTACTAAACTTCCCCAGATTCTTCAAAAAGATGTCTCTGAACTTATCTTCAAGGTCGGGCTCAAGAAAATCTTCAACTTTCATTTTCATTAAGTAGTTCTTGAGCCCTTGAACCGGAGGGGTTTCTACTTCTGCTATGGGAATCTTGAGAAGTCTGTAGACTCGACCCCGGTGGTCGAGCCTTAAGGATTCACGCTCTTTTAGAGGCAAGGAGTGCTCCTTGCCTTTAGAGAATGAATAAACCCAATCAAGGTCCCCTAATCATATATAACAAATGGTGCTTTGGTAGTTTGTTGAAAGCAATCTACCGTGCGGGGAGCCGAGGGTTCAGATGTTTCTGTTGGTTGTTTTTTAGAGAAGGTGGAGGTGGCTACTTTCAAAGTAAGCTTTAGGTTAAGAGGAGGGGTATGAGCCTTTATTGTTGAAGATATTTCTTATTGGGGTTCGTGTGAAGGTGAGTTAAGAAAATCAAAATAAGAGGAGGACTTTTGTGGTGACTCAGGTTCTGGTTTGGGTTCTTTGATTGGCGCATCTCGGTCTATATCTGAATCTAAATCGAAAAGCAGGACGACTTTGATTTTTTATGATGGCGGCTCATACACCACCATAGCCCTCGTCAAGTCTTCATCTACTTGTCCTTCTGGGGCAGTAGACATTGGTTCCCCACTCATCTCTTCTTCTCCTGCTCCCTATATACCTTGCACTTCCCCCTCAGGCTGAACTCGAGGGCACTTCTCCCCCTCAGGATGACCAGGATCTTCATGATCATCATGTTTTCATTTAAGAGCCTCAGCCTGACAGCAGCAGAGACTTAGCAAGTCTATAACTGCCGATTCCAGCTGATCCGTTCTTTTGTTCATTTTAGCCTCGACTCTCAGAATAAGCCTCTGCAGATTTTCAATTGAATCAGTAAATAACACAATTGTTGTGGCTATCTGATCTTGTAGGGTATAAATGACATTGGTTGTTTGGACTGATGGGGTTCCTGGTGGCAACTCCTGAGTTGCAGCACCCTTTCCCTTTAAGAAAGAAAAAAGGGAGGAATGTTGTTCCTCAGAAGCTTCCTTGAGGGCTGCCAGGTCAGCCCGAGTGACCACTTCGGATTCACAAAGAATAGCCGTTAGCATCTTGGGTGTGACCCCGTGATGGCCTGACGTGGACGGCAGTGAGGTGGCCGCTACAGGACTTCCATCCTTCATCTCCGCATCACCGGTTGGGGATGCGGATCCGGATGTTGGAGAAGACGTCACGGAGACGTCTTTATTGTGCAGAGAAGTGATATGGGGTGTGGATTGAGCTGTAAATAAAGGAGCGTCGGTCACTGGGGATAGTGGGTGACCTTTTTCAACATCTCCCCCCTACGAGTGAGGGGGTGATGGCATATGAGCTTCATCCCCGTGGAATGAAACATGTTCCTTTTGAGGGGAACCTGAGTGGTTGTGGGGGGGGGGGGGGTTAGAGGCGGCTATTGGACTAGTAGCCTTATCATGACTTGTCCGAATTTGGGTTGTTGGTTCTCCCTCAGCTCTCACTCTCTCCGCCCTCAAAGGGTCAGTTACGGTGCGCTAGAATCTATCGTCTCTGGCCTCTCACCACCTGCTCCCTCCCTATCCACGCTCAACTCCCACTCACCTGACCCCAAGATATTTTCATTATCTGCCTCAACACCCTCTTCCTCACTCACACTCTCCTCACTTCCAAAATTGGAAGCCTTTGTCGATTCTGACAGAGTCTCTTCTGGCTAAGCTCCCTGAAAATAAACCCGTACCCTCTCTGAACGCCAGTCAGCCAGTCTGAGAAGTGATTGGCGGATGTCTATCACTAGCACCCGAGGAAGTTCCCTCGAGAGCTTGAACCTTTGGAGCTCAAGCGTTTTATAAACGTCTGCCTTCGGTCTCTCATGAATGTCCTCGTCGTTGTCCATTGCATATTATATAAATAGTTGAAGGAATCCTTGGAAGGGAATGAACTTTCTTTCTCTTTTGGTTCCCTTATCTTGGACGGCCCTTTTAAGTTCATTAAAGATGAACTGCGCAAGTCAAAATGTCGGTCCTGGGTGAAGGTAGTGAACATGGCTAGAACAGTAATGGATGCGGAGTCCTGGCCAGAATGTTTCCCAGTGAAACATTTGTTGATTATATCAAAGAACACCAGCCAATGTGATTGTAGCTGCTTGGTCTTGAAGTCGAACGGCTTAGCAATAACACCGTCATAACCAAGGGATTGGACTTCTTAGAGTGTTTGATCAGGTTTGGGGATTGGTGCAAAGGTGTCTTTCTGGAGAGAATGGTGTTCTGTTGGTAGGCGGAGAATGCGATGGATGGCTTCAAGGGTTAGGCGAATTGGGACGGAGTCAAGTTTGTTGATAAAATAAGGGACTGCCTCATTGACGTATTTCAGATGGAACCAGAATTGTTGAAGGTATATACTTGGTACGACAATGGCGGTAGTGAGGGAATAGACGATGGTAGGCCTTTGAGGATATCAAAAGTGATATCCCCGGCTTTGTTACGTAGAAGTGACAGGCCGAGCTGCCAGTTGTGTGGGGCAAATTCGGTTTAATAGGCTGGGTGTAGAAGGGTTGCTTCTGGCAGCTGTTGGTTATTGTGAGGGATATGAGAATGGGGAATGGTTAGAGAGATCTGTTGATCCATGAGTAATGTACAAATGCAAAAATGGTTTAATTAATCAGACTTGGATAAAGTAAGACATTGTGATTTAGTATATAATAGGTGTGAGATAGAACCCATCCATTCTGTTTAAAAGCACCAGGATTTTCATGAGTAGAAAGAAAATTCTACTGAAGGAAATCTGAATTCGATCGTTAAGTGACCAATGTTTGAATGAATGTGTTCACTCAAATACTTATTTTTAACTAGAACCAATGGTGCAAAGGACTGAGAATTTATTTTGTTTTTGGAAAATTTTGAAATGCAATGAGAAACCAAAAAGAAATGCTAAGTGTTGAACTTGGGATTGAGACCCGAAGTTCGGATGGACCATGTCTGAAATTTGGTTCGGGCTGAATTTTCGGATGGGTTGATGCATGCCAACTAAAACTATGGAATCTAACATGTGGAAGGCCAGACAATCAGATAGACCCAAGATTCGATTTGGACCGAAGGTTGGATGGGTCCTTGACATACAGTTAGGCAAATATGAACAACCAAATTTCGAATGGTCTGAATTTCGGATGGGTCCGTGGAATATACTTAGGCAAAAATGATTCACTTACTTGTGGACCGTCCAATTTCGGGTGGCGTCGAATTTTGGATGGGTCGAATGCTAATACTAATGTGTTTGATGAGACCTAATTGTAGATGGTCCGGATTTCGGATGGACCCGAAATTCGAATGGGACACTTACAATTTATATTATGCATATGGTCCGAAATTCATGTGCCATGCGAAACTTCGGGTGCACCCAAAGTTATACTTAGACCACACAACAGTGAATGTGTTCATGCACATGCATATGTCTACAGTGGCTTATGAACAAAAATACGTAAAAATGCTAATGTTTTTCAAAATATGACACAAAAATAGATAAAAATAAAACAAAAAAGTGAATAAACAAATACATTTCATCTTTTACTCCCCCTCAAAAAGACAATAACCCTTTTAAGATTGAACCCAGAACCCCTATAAAATTTTAAAATTCCGACAAACCTAGATATGCTTAGCGTCCCACTCAAACTGAACATTTCACATAGTTACTGTCAGGTTCATCAACATTAAAGACATACATAGAAAAATAGACACTGAACATAATTTTGTCACACTTCCTTTAAGTTTAAGTATCAGATATTTTCTAAATAAAGGAATGTCAAACAATTATAATAATTTTTGAAACAAAATTATTTAGAGAATATCTGATATTTAACGAGAAGGAGGATTCAACATGCCAATTTGAGATACTAAGAACTGAAAACGAGGTTCGTCTAGAGCCTTAGTAAATATATCAGCAAGTTGAAATTCTGTGCCTACAAAATACAGTTCTATTGTCCCCTTTTCTACGTGGTCTTTAATGAAATGATACCTGATGTCTATGTGTTTTGTTCTTGAGTGCCGCACGGGATTGCAAGTTATGGCAATTGCACTTCGGGAATCATAGTAATTCGGGATGTTGGTGAGTGAAAATCCATAATCACATAATTGTGTTCTCATCCACAGCACCTGAGAACAACAACTTGCGACTGCTACATACTTAGCTTCAGCTGTAGATGTAGATACATAGTTCTGTTTATATGGAAGACCAACTCACCGGTTTGTCACCCAAAAACTGAATCCCACATGGTGTGCTTTTCTTTTCTACTCTACAACCTGGAAAATCAACATCTAAAAATGCGGTAAGATCGAAATCGTTTCCCTTTGGATACCATAGACCAAGATCGGGTGTACCTTAAGATGACAAAATATGCGTTTGACCGTAGTAAGGTGTGATTATTTTGGGTCGGCCTGAAAGCGAGCACAAAGACATGTAGAGAACATTATATCCGGTCTATACGTTGAGATTTAAGAACA
>JAANYP010000190.1:311094-432119 GCA_020465985.1 Centrapalus pauciflorus
TTTGGAAAGAATTTTGAATGTGGCAAATGAGCCTTTATTGGGCTTTATTCTTTTTGAAAAGATAGGAGAAACGCTTTGTCACACCCCGTTACCCCGGTTGGCAACGAAGCGCGACGTCGCGGAAGCGTAACCATAATCATAATGAACGACCACTATATGGACGTTTTCGAAAATACATCGGCGTAACTTTAAAAGATATAAATGTTTTTCATAACCCAAAATGATAAAGAGAAGTTCGCAAGGTACAGAGATTTAAATACAAAATTAAATCATCCAAAATAATGCAGCTAAATCTCCGTTAATTTTGAACATGCATGCGACTCCATGGATGCGGAAGCTTGAAAGTAAAATACGTCTGAAGGCATACTTGCCTTAATTTCCTGAAAATATACGCTAAAATACGTCAACAAAAATTTTTGGTGAGCTCATAGGTTTACACGTAAATCTGACTTGTATGGACAACAATAATAGAAATTGAATTTATAAAATCATAAATTCCTTATTATGTATTACATATAAACCATCATGCAACCGAAGCTTAATTTAAAATTAGTTTGCCCTGTGCAGTATTCCCATACGTAATACCGTGTGTTGAATATATATGCACCCGCTGTTAGCCAACCCGACTAACCCGAGTGGAGGACATGACTCCCAATAGATCTATCCACAATATATTCGCGCTTACAAATAAATGCAATTAACGGTTCATGATATCAGGGCTAATGGAACCACATGTGTAATACATATAAGAAATAAACAGTTTGGATGTCCATATGAAAATAGAGCATGTATTTCCACCCCAACAGATAGTGAAAATAGGGCCTATGAAGACTCACCGAGCGTGTGATGGTAAAAACTAGCGTTAAGTGCTTTTTAGCGTAAAGTGACGGATGATGCACCGAACGAGATTAAACGGGTCCTAAATGATAATGACTTAATATCTCTAATATATGATGATGTATATATATTTATAGATTTTTATGTCTTAAATCACCCAACATTACAAGTTTATAAATAAAATTTGCTTAAAACGTCAAGTTTATATATATATATATATATATAATATATATATATATATATATATAATATATATATATATATATATATATATATATATATATATATATATATATATATATATATAATTTTCCAGCTTTTTCGGAGATTTTTTGGCCTACTTTGAGGTTATTTTTGACCAAGCTCCAAAATGTTTTAGACTTTGGTTTTCTAGGACATTAAACTACTATATACAAAGGATTTTTAGAATCAAGAATGGCCATTTTTCGAGATGTTTAGGTTGGTGAAAAAGCTCGTTAAAAACCCTATGTTGGCCATTTTTGAGCTGTCAAACTTTCGGTTTCCCAAATAATTTCTGGAGGTCTTAAACTCCAAAATAAATTATGAAAAATTCCAGATCTATAGTTAAGACATAGATCTAACTTTTAAGACAAGAATCAACTCATTTCGTTGAGTTATGAATTAGTTATGTATTTTCAAAGTCGATATAAAGTTTCTGCCGAAAATCCGCAGTTTTATTAAGTTGAAACAACTTATGATTCTTGTTGTTTATTCAAAGACTACTTGTATAAAAGTTGTAAAAGTTATATAACACATATATAACACATGTTTTCATAATATTAACATGTTTATAATGTGTTCATATATTCATATGCACATTTAAAGAAACAACTTAAAAATAAAAACTAGAAACTAATAAACTTGAGTTTTTATGAAACTTGTTGTTGTTGGTGATTATATATATTATGCAAGACTTATATAAACATAAATGTATAATGAAATAAGTTAGTATTTACTTACTTTGAAGTGTTTAAAATATGATTTTGAGTAGAAGTTGGAATCCTTGCAAGACTTGCACCAAAACACTTGAATTTCTTGAAGAACACTTGAATGCAAAAGTTTGTGATGTGTGTGTTTATAGATCCGGTTTTTAGAGAAGAAAATGAGAGGTTTTTGTTGTTTGAAGTGTGGAAAAGAAGTGAGAAATGAGGTCTTATTTATAGGCAAAGTGTTTTGTCTTTCAAACGATGAAAGGCATGGAAAGTAGGAGGTTGTGTGCACTTTTTAAACAAAATGATTGTGTTTAAAGTAATATTAAAAAAATAAAAGTCAATTGTTTTTTTGTTTTTTTGTATAAAAGTATTATACATGTATTTTCATTTGTAACAGGGGGAGACTGGCCATACATGTATTATACATGTATTTTCATTTTTGTTTTTTTTGTATAAAAGTATTTAGAAATGTATTCTTGTATTTCCCTTTTCTTGTAATTTCATAAATACTTTTAGATGCATTGTTTTAATGAATTGTTTTAGTCTTGCATAATTAATGTTAAGTAATTGTATTAGTGTTTGATTAGTGTCACTAATCATAATTTAATTATGTACTTAGTTGAATTAAACCCTCATATCGTAAATTGATCGGATTAATTGATTTCCCGATTCATCGCACCGATGAATTTGATTCTAATTGAGTTGAATTTTCTAATAACCCTTGTTAATCACTTGATTAATTTCTAATGACCATTGATTAGGGTATAATTGGCTATTAAATACAGATTAGGTCATTGTTGCTAACCTGGTTTGGTGCCGGATGTTACACGCTTAACTCTCATTGGGCTTTTATTTGACTCAAATTGGGCTTGAAATGAGTGAGTTATGGACAAAACATGGGCTAAATGTGGGGCTAGCCGAAATTCTTTATTCATGGGTTATGTTTGGGTAAATAAACATAACTTGGGCTACGAAAAACAAGGCTAATCATGGGCTTCAACTTGTAGCAAAATTAGGAAGCTTTCTTGGTTAGTTTGCGAAGACACAAGAGCATTATTCCGCCAAGATTTAATCAGTCCATTGGTAGCATCTCGAAACATATTGAATTTAGACCTAGTGATAGGGCCGATCTTCCACCTTAATGGATCTTCATCATCTTGATCTTTGGATGGGTTCTCATCATTCCCCCCATATTGATAGTGATTTGTCCTCAAATCATCACCTGCATCAAAAGGACTTAAATCAGCCACAGTAAACATCATGAACATTATACTCATCAGGAAGATCAAGTTTGTATGCATTGTCATTGATTTTCTGCAACACTTGAAATGGTCCGTCTCCTCTTGGCATCAACTTTGTCTTCCTCTTTGTTGGAAATCGTTCGTTCCTCATATGAAGCCACACCCAATCTCCTGGTTCAAAAGTGACCTTTCTTTTTCCCTTGTTCGCTTGTTTTTCATACTACTTGGCGCGATCTTCGATGTTGCCTTTCGCTTTCTCATGGATTTGCTTGACAAATTCTGCCTTCTTCTTGCCATCTAAATTCAAATCCTCATTCACAGGAAAAGGAGTTAAATCCATAGGAGTTAATGGCTTAAATCCGTACACAATCTCGAAAGGTGAAAACTTAGTAGCAGAATGCACATTTCGATTATATGCAAACTCAACATGCGGTAAGCATTGCTCCCAAGTTTTCACATTTCTCCCAACTATTGATCGCAACAAAGTACCAAGTGTACGATTCACAACTTCAGTTTGTCCATCCATTTGAGGATGACAAGTCGTAGAAAATAAAAGCTTTCTTCCCAATTTCCCCCTCAAAGTTTTCCAAAAATAACTTAAAAATTCGGTGTACCGATCAGACACGAAAGTTCTTGGCATGCCATGTAATCTAACCACTTCTTGGAAAAACAAATAAGAAATATGAGAAGCATCATTGGTTCGATGGCATGCAATGAAATGAGCCATCTTAGAAAATCTATCAACAACCACAAAAATTTAATCTTTGCCACTTGTTGTTCTTGGCAAACCCAACACAAAGTCCATACAAAGATCAACCCATGGTTCACTTGGTATAAGAAGTGGAGTGTACAAACCATGAGGTTGAACCTTTGATTTGGCTTGTTTACAAACAATGCACTTTTCACAAACTTTGCCAACATCAACTTTCATTTTTGGCCAAAACAAATGCTCTTGCAAAATTTTCAAAGTTTTTGCCACACCAAAATGACCATAAGGCCTCCACTATGTGCCTCCCGAACCAAAAGCTCACGTAAATACGTGTTTGGAATGCAAAGCTTTGATTATTTGAACAAAAACCCACCATGTATAAAAAAAACTTGTCAAAAGAGCTTCTTTCACATGTTTGAAAAATCATACCAAAATACACATCCTTATGATATAACTCTTTGATTTGTTCGAAACCAAGAATTTTAGAGTCTAGAGAAGAGAGTAGAGAGTACGTCCGTGAAAGTGCATCAGTTACAATATTTTCCTTACCTTTCTTGAATCTACTTATAAACTTGTAATGTTGGGTGATTTAACACATAAAAATCTATAAATATATAAATTATCATATATTAGAGATATTAAGTCCTTATTATCATTTAGGACTCGGTTAAACACATCCGGTTTCATCACCCATCAAACAACGCAAACTTGCATTTTTGCGCTTATTTTGCCATCACAAGGTCTGTGAGTCTTCATAGCCCCTATTTTCACTATCTATTGGGGTGGAATACATGCACTGTTTTTTTATATAGACATCAAAACTGTTTATTTCTTATACGTATTACATGTGTGGATCCATCAGCCCTCAAATCATAAACCGTTAATTGCATTTATTTGTAAGCACGAATATATTGTGGATATATCTATCGGGAGTCATGTCCCCCATTCGGGTTAGTTCGGCTCGGCTAACAGCGGGTGCATATATATTCACCACACGATATTACGTATGGGAATACTGCACTGGGCAAACTCATTTAATTAAGCTTCGGTTGCATGATGGTTTATGTAATACATACACAGAATTTATGCTTTATAAATTCGACTCATCTAATAATGTCCATACAACTGGTCTTTTCGCGTAAACCTATGAGCTCACCAACAATTTGTTGACGTATTTTAGCATGTATTTTCAGGTGATTAAGACATACGCATTTATCGAAAGCATTCCAAGGCTTCTGTTCATTTTGGAGTCGCGTCATTTTCAAACTCGGAGATTTATTTGCATTTTTCCTAAAAAACTAAATTGTGTATTTAAATCTTGGTATTTTAAGAACTACTTATGCTGTATTTTGGTTATGTAAGACAATAATTATATTTGAAGTTATATCAATGTATTTTTGAAAACGTCCATATAGTGGTCGTTCGTTACGATTATGGTTACGCTTCTGCGACGTCACGCTTCGTTGCCAACAAGGGTAACGCGGTGTGACGACACTAACTGCTGCTCTTCAACTCCCAATCCTGGCCAAGTATGACATGTCACAGACAAAAGATCAACACATAGAGGATGTTTTGAGATTTTGTGGTGTTAAAAACCCTGCCCCTGGGAGAGCGCTACACAGAAAGGATGTTGCCCCCACCTACAACTATTTGTTTTGCTGTGTGATGATGTGTTTCAGTAGCAAGGTTGGTTCCTTTGACCAACTCAGCAAGGATGAGACTCAAATAGCCAACGAGCTTATTGATGGGTCTACTCTCAACACGGCAAAGTGGATACTCTACATAGAATACTTGACATTCTACATATATTACGTTCTTCAGTTCGTTGGAGGTTTTGGTTCCTAATGGTTGTGTCTTTGATGGTTCGTCGTCTTTATGTATTCTATCTAGATTTGGCTTGTACTTTTATAGATATATGATACTTTATATAGAATAATTAGTATTCTATACAGAATTGATTGTAGCTACTTTGTATCTATGCAAATTATTGTTATTGTTATACTAGTAATTTGTTATTGTTATCTCTATATAGAACGCATGATATTCTATACATAATTGATTGTAGCTAGTTTGTATCCATGTAGAATATTGTTATTGTCATACTTGATAATTGTTATCATTATATCTATATAGAATACATGATATTTACATATATTACGTGGTAATCTACATAAAGTATATTCATTGGTTAATTTGTTGAAACTATGCTTTTAATGTATCTCAACATAGAATATGCGATCCTCTACATAGAATACATGATAATATACATAGAATATGTTTACCAGTTTATTTGTTATTGTTGTATCTATATATCTTACATATCATTCTATTATGTAAATTATTGTTATTGTTGTACCTTAATTTATATGTATATAAAACATATGAAATGCATAGGAAACATAACATTCTACATAGATTATTAATAGTAATCTTAATCTACATAAAAATATATCGAATTATGTAACATTCTACATATATTACATAATATTTATATATAAAATATGTTAAATTTTTAGCAGTTAAATAATTTTCCATATAGGAAACTATTTTTTTATAGAAAATGTATTTTTTACCATAAAAACCAATTTTCCTGAAATAAAGAGAAAATGAATAAAAGGAAGAAAAAGAAAGAGAAAAATCAGATGTTTTTCTTCCAAAAATACCCTTTGCACACCTTTTCAAGATTCCCCACTATCAAAATTCTAAATAATTAAAAAAATGTCATTTGATAATTTTCAGCCATAGATCTTCTTGATCTAATGGCCACAAATTATTCTTAGGTTCTCATGATATTTAAGGTTCTCAAAAGAACCCTTCACTATATATACACACACACACACACACACTAGTAGTGTAACCGCGCAAAGCGGCGGCGGCAATAATAGTTTTTATGTGATACAGTCACATTCAACTATGTTTTCTTAGGATAGGTCATCAAGAAATTATTTCAGCTTTAACTTAATGGACGAGATTTCTTACTAGTCCTGTTTCGTCATATAAACAATCAAAAATCATGATACACCAGTTACTATACATGTGCCATGATTATAGATGGAATAAAAAACTTGAGGATCACAAAACGATGTCATTTATCTTACATCTAATTCCAGACATTTGTACACATGGTCCTATTCATACAATACTAGATAAAGATTAGCTATTCAAAAATCTGTATGAACCATCAAAACAAAATATCAAAAAGTGTACCAGCCTTCATACGTAATTACAAAAACCCAAAATGGTCAATTTTTTTTATTAAAAACATTAACAAATATCAATCATAGAAGACATAAATTACAAAGTTCTTGAAAGTACATACATTTTTTTACATCACAACCTTGTGACACTACCTTTAGGCCTTAAGCAGTTGTTCTTGTAAGAACTTTAGGCCTTAAGACTAAATTGTTTTAGTCGAATATCTTTCTTGTTGTCACCTTGGCAAGAAATCCTAAAAGAACTAACACATAACAAGTGCCCTCATAGTCAAAGCCAAAAATCAAATAAAACACCTGGCCTAATTTTTGTGAATGGAATAAAGTTACTACGTACCAATATGATTCAATAAAGATAAAGGTAACCAACCAAAAGAAAAATCACAAATTCATATCAAAGGTGCATATTTTTTCCTGATGAAAGAGACACTTGTCTCTTAGATTGACCCGGATTCCCATCCTGAAATCACTCTCTTTTCCCTTTTAATGAGTTCATTACTTCCAATATGAAAATAGCTAAAATAACTCTATATATTGCCACATGTGAGTGTGAAGAGAAAGTAAATAACTTTTCTAAATTGATGTGATCTCACCCGATGAATATGAGATTGATCACGAGTTGTCTGATCGTTCAATTGGATGTTATTATGATATATGGATAGAACCGCGACCCGTTGCCTATAAATGAGGAAAGAACCTTGGTATAGATAGTGAAACCGCGACCCGTTTCCTAGAAAGAGGCAGGAACCTTGGTATAAGAAAACACCACAACCAACCCTACCAGGTTGATTGATAAGTTTTGATCGCCACAAGTTAGAACACTTGATAAGTTCTAAATTCGTAAGGAACAAAAAGAGTTAAAAACTCACAATATTACTCAAATGAAGGATGATTACAAATGAGAACTTTGGCCACTATTTATAGAACAAAAATATAAGGAAAACTAACCATCTAGATAAGTAACAAAAACTATCACGACAAGCAATTAAATAAGCAAAACTACTTATCAAAAGGGGCCTTCTTGACATTTCACTACTTGAATCTTCTAGAATGTGTCTTGGTTCATTGTATCTTGCAAAACCCTTAGTATCCTCCAAGTAAATGATCATGACCTTCAAATTGCCTTGAATTGAAGAGAAGGCTTTCAAATTGCCTTGTAATTAATCTTGAGAAGTACATTGAACATGGACACTCTTTTGGAAATGGTAAATGAGGCTTTATTGGGGTTTATTATTCTTGAAAAGATAGGAGAAAGGCTTAGCTTTCATTGGGCTTTTATTTGACTCAAATCGGGCTTGAAATGAGTGAGTTATGGACAAAAGATGGGCTAAGTGTGGAGCTAGCCGAAATTCTTTTATTTATGGGTTATGTTTGGGTAACTATACATAACTTGGGCTATGAATTACAAGGCTAATCATGGACTTCAACTTGTAGCAAAATTAGGAAGCTTGCTTGGTTATTTTGCAAAGACACGGGAACATTAATCCAGCAAGATTTAATCAATCCATTGGTAGCAGCTCGGAACATCTTGGATTTAGACCTTGTGATAGGCCCGATCTTCCACCTTAATGGATCTTCATCATCTTGACCATTGGATGGGTTCTCAACATTCCCCCCATCTTGAGGGTGATTTGTCCTCAAATCGTCACCTGCATCAAAAGGACTTAAATCAGCCACACTAAATACATCATGAACATTATACTCATCAGGAAGATCAAGTTTGTATGTATTGTCATTGATTTTCTGCAACACTTGAAATGGTCCATCTCCTCTAGGCATCAACTTTGACTTCCTCTTTCTTGGTTCAAAAGTGACCTTTCTTTTTCCCTTGTTCGCTTATTGTTCATACTTCTTGGTGCGCTCTTCAATGTTGCGTTTCGCCTTCTCATGGATTTGCTTGACAAATTCTGCCTTCTTCTTGCCATCTAAATTCAAATGCTCATTCATAGGCAGAGGGGTTAAATCCATAGGAGTTAATGGCTTAAATCCATACACAATCTCGAAAGGTGAAAACTTAGTAGCGGAATGCACATTTCGATGATATGCAAACTCAACATGGGGTAAGCATTGCTCCCAAGTTTTCACATTTCTCCCAACTATTTATCGCAACAAAGTACCAAATGTACGATTCATAACTACAGTTTGTCCATCCGTTTGGGGATGACAAGTCATAGAAAACAAAAGCTTTGATCCCAATTTCCCCCACAGAGTTTTTCAAAAATAACTTAAGAATTTGGTGTCCCGATCAGACACGATAGTTCTTGGCATGCCATGTAATCTAACCACTTCTTTGAAAAACAACTTAGAAATATGTGAGGCATCATTGGTTCGATGGCATGCAATGAAATGAGCCATCTTATAAAATTTATCAACAACCACAAAAATTGAATCTTTACACTTGTTGTTCTTGACAAACCCAACAGAAAATCCATAGAAAGATCAACCCATGGTTCACTTGGTATTGGAAGAGGAGAGTACAATCCATGAGGTTGAACCTTTGATTTGGCATGTTTACAAACAATGCACTTTTCACAGACTTTGCCAACATCAACTTTCATTTTTGGCCAAAAGAAATGCTCCTGCAAAAGTTTTAAAGTTTTTCACACACCAAAATGACCCATAAGGCCTCCACTATGTGCCTCCCGAACCAAAAGCTCACGTAAAGATGTGTTTGGAATTCAAAGCTTTGATTCTTTGAACAAAAACCCATCATGTATAAAAGAACTTTTCAAAAGAGATTCTTTCACATGTTTGAAAAATCATACCAAAATCCACATACTTATGATATAACTCTTTGATTTGCTCGAAACTAAGAATTTTAGAGTCTAAAGAAGAGAGTAGAGAGAACCTCCGTGAAAGTGCATCAGCTACAATATTTTCCTTACCTTTCTTGAATTGGATGACATAAGGAAATGTCTCAAAAAACTCCATCCATCTAGCATGTCTCTTATCAACTTTTGTTGCCCCTTCAGAAACTTCAAGGACACGTGATCAGAATGAATTACTAACTCTTTGGTCCACAAGTAATGTTGACAAGTTCTCAGTGCACGAACCAAGGCAAACATCTCTTTGTCATAAGTGGGACAATTCAAAGTTGCGCCGCTCAACTTTTCACTAAAATATGCCAATGGTTTCCCTTCTTGCATTACAACCGCACCAATTCCAACACACGATGCATCACACTCAATTTCAAATGTTTTATCAAAATTTGGCAAAGAAAGCAAAGGAGCATGAGTTAGTTGAAACTTGAGTTTTTCAAAGGCTTTATCTTGAGGCCCCATTGAAAACCAACTTTCTTTTTAATGACTTTTGTGAGTGGTGATGCCAAGGTGCTAAAATTCTTCCCAAATTGACGATGAAAACTTGCAAGACCATGAAAACTTCACACATCACCAACACTCTTTGGAGTTGGCCAATCTTGAATGGCCTTCACCTTCTCTTCATCAACCGGAATTCCTTGGGAACTCACAACATATCCAAACAAACCAGTGTATAGAACAAATCCAGAGGAAACCAAGGAGTTGCAAAGGCAAGTTGAGGATCTACTTGAGGCATGATGGATTCGAGAAAGCATGAGCCCTTGTGCTGTTCCAGTTTTGCTTGTACCGAAAAAGGATGGGTCTTGGAGGATGTGCATAGACTGTCGTGCCATCAATAATATCACGGTAAAGTATCGCCATCCAATCCCTCGACTGGATGATATGCTTGATGAATTGCACAGTTCAAAGTTGTTATCAAAGATTGATTTAAAAAGCGGATATCACCAAATTCACATAAAAAATGGTGATGAATGGAAAACAGCTTTCAAAACAAAGCATGATTTATATGAATGGTTAGTTATGCCTTTTGGCTTAACTAATGCTCCTAGTATATTCATGAGATTAATGAACCATGTTTTGCATGATTTCATTGACAAGTTTGTGGTTGTTTACTTCGATGATATTTTGATTTATTCCAAGAGTTTGAATGATCATCTTGAGCATCTAACGTGTGTTTTGAGTGTGCTTAGGAAATAAAAGCTTTATGCAAACTTGAAAAAGCGTACTTTTTGCACCGACCACATTGTTTTTCTTGGATGTGTGGTGAGTTCCCAAGGAATTTCAGTTGATGAGGAGAAGGTGAAGGCCATTCAAGATTGGCCAAATCCAAAGAGTGTTGGTGATGTGCAAATTTTCCATGGTCTTGCAAGTTTTTATGGTCGATTTGTGAAGAATATTAGCACCTTGGCATCACCACTCACGGAAGTCATTAAAAATAAAGTTGGTTTTCAATGGGGCAAAGATCAAGAGCAAGCTTTTGAAATACTCAAGTTTCAACTAACTCATGCTCCCTTGCTTTCTTTGCCAAATTTTGATAAGACATTTGAAATTGAGTGTGATGCGTTGGGTGTTGGAATTGGTGCGGTTTTAATGCAAGAAGGGAAACCATTGGCATATTTTAGTGAAGAGTAGAGCGGCGCAACTTTGAATTATCCCACTTATGACAAAGAGATGTGCCTTGGTTCGTGCACTGAAAATTTGGCAACATTACTCTTGGTCCAAAGAGTTTGTAATTCATTCTGATCATCAGTCCTTGAAGTTTCTGAAGGGGAAACAAAAGTTGAATAAGAGACATGCTAGATGGATGGAGTTTCTTGAGACATTTCCTTATAACATCCGATTCAAGGATCTTTCAATGTGTGAATGAAATGAGAAATGAGTCCTCTATATATAGAAGAGAATTGGTCTTGCAAATGATGAAAGAAAAGGTGGTATTTAACACTTTACCAACATGTTGGAAAAGTAGAAAAAGTGAAGAATTCTTTTCATTATTTTTATAAAAAGTCAAAGGGACACAAAAGTGTGTTCCCTTGTGTTGTTGGGTGATTTTTAAGTATAGAAATGATGTATTTTGTGTTTTTTTTGTATAAAAGTATGTAGAAATGTATTCTTGTATTTCCTTTTTTTGTAATTTCATAAATACTTTTGGATGCATTGTTTTAATGAATTGTTTTAGTCTATCATAATTAATGTTAAGTAATTGTATTAGTGTATGATTAGTGTCACTAATCATAATTTAATTATGTACTTAGTTGAATTAATCCATCTTATCGTAAATCGATCAGATTAATTGATTTCTCGATTCATCGCACCGATGAATTTGATTCTAACTAAATTGAATTTCCTTACGAACATTGTTAATCACTTTGATTAATTGCTAATGATCATTGATTAGGTTATAATTGGCTATTAAATACAGATTAGGTCATAGTTGCTAACCTGGTTTAATGTCGGATGTTACAGTCTCCCCCTGTTAAGGGAATTTCGTCCCGAAATTTTATCTTGTTTTCTCAGGGTTATTGTTACTTAAGAATAGATGAGGGTATCTTTTCTTAAACTGGCCATTGCATGCCTAAGTGAATTCTGGCCCATGTCTAAAATTCCATATGACCTTGAGGATGGGTATACAACTGTGCTTCAGTCCTTTGACCTTACCGTCCATGATTTTAACCGACTCTTTGATCAAGCGAAGTTTATCAGTTCGCTGGATCTCTTCCAAGGGGTAACAAGTGTTTCCTCTAACAAACACTTCTTCAGATTCGATACGTGGAAGGTATTGTGCACGCTGCTAAGCTCTGGTGGCAGCTCTAAACAATCAGCTACTAGTCCCATTCTTTTTAAGACCTTGAATTGTCCAATGTAACGAGGATTTAGTTATCCTTGTTTCCCAAATCGTATCACGCCCTTTCATGGCGAGACTTTCATCAGTACCCTATCTCCTAATTGGAACTCAAAGGATTTTCTCCTAACATCTTCATAAATTTTCTGACAATCGCGGGAAACATTTAGTCAGTTCCGTATCTGTACTATCCTTTTGGTAGTTTCATGAATGATCTTAGGGCCAGTGATTTGGCTACCTCCTACTTCTTCCCAACAAATCGGCGATCGACACTTTCGCCCGTAGAGGGCCTCAAATTGGGCAGCTTTAATACTCGAGTGATAGCTATTGTAGTACAATAATTTCACTAAGGCAATTGAGTATCCATCACACAGGCTCTTAATGTATGTTCTAGGGTTTGGATAGTTCTATTATTCTGATCACCGGTCTAAGGGTGATATGTGGTACTCATGTCCAAGTTTGTATCCAAAGTTTGCTGTAATAATTTCCTAGATGTAGATCTGCTATCCGTATTCGAAATGATTATAACGACTTCCTTGAGGTACGTTTGGACTAGCTTATTCATCCTGTTGTTCTCCTTCTTTGGTAGGAATGCGAAGATATTGTTAAGCGGTCGACTATTACTCAAATGGTTTCTTATGTTTGTCTTAACTTTGGAGCATGTTAGGAATTTGTTGACATATGTGGTAATGTCATCCTTCATGTTAGGCCACCCGTATAGCTCTTTAAGTTCATGATACATTTTATCGGATCTGGGGTGGACTGTATATCTTGATTTGTGTTCGTCATCTATAATCGGCTTTCTTACTCTACCAAAACAAGGTAATCAGACTCTATTCATGAAGTATCGATTTCCATTAGTCCTTATACCCAATCTATTTATCCATTCCGTGCAGGGCTTCTTTTTTTTTTTCATATTTTCCTCCTTAACATCTTCTACTTGTGCATCATGAACTAAGGAAGGAAGGTTTGGTTGAATGGTCATAACTAGGGCTCGTACTCTTAACGGCTTAGCTCATTCCTTTCGGCTCTGAGCGTCTGCAACTACATTAGCTTTCCCCGGGTGATAACGAATTTCACAGTTGTAATCACTTAATTTCTAACTCATATCCAACACTTTCTGATTCAAGATGTGTTGGAGGCTCTTATGGTCTGCGAATACAATACACTTCATATCGTACAACTAATGTCTCCAAGTTTTTAAGGATAAAGACTACTGCTCCAAGATCTAGATCATGCGTTGTGTAATTCACCTCGTGAACCTTAAGTTTTCATGAAGTATAAGCTATGACCTTATCTTTCTACATCAGCCCATTGTGTGAAGTATCATAGTAATCTATAAATTTCTTGTTCCTCTTAGGTAAGGACAAAATAGGCGCGTTGCACAGTTTTTGCTTTAATAAATGAGATGATGTCTCCTGATCCTCGCCCCAATCATACTTAATGTCTTTTAGAGATTCGGTGATCTTTGAGAAACCCTTGATAATTGCCTATAATAAGCGGCAAGTCTTAAGGACTGACGTATCCCTATGAGGGTTCTACGAGTTAAACAAAACCTGATAGCCTCGATCTTTGCGGGTTCGACTTGGATTCCTTTAATATTGTTCACGTGACCGAGGGATTTCACCTCTCTTAACCAAAAGTCAAACTTAGAAATCTTAGCATATAGTTGTTCTTTCTCTAACAACTCTTAGAATTAGTCTTAAATGTTTGCTTGTGCTCCTCCTTAAGATGTCATTCACGAGGAAAATCACGAATTTGACTAACTAAGGCTTGCACACATGATTTATGAGGTCCATGAATGCTGTTAGGGCATTTTTTAGTCCAAATGGTATTACTAGGAATTTATGATGATCATAACAGGATCTAAAGGCTGTCTTCGGAATATCTTCCTTGCGGACTCTAATTTGATGATAATCCGACCTCAGGTTGATCTTCGAATAGAAGCTTGATCCTAGGAGTTTGTCAAACAAGTCATCGATCCTTGGAAGTGGGTATTGGTTCTTTTAGCTTATTTAGCTCTCCGTAATTGATGCACATTCTGAGGGTTCCGTCCTTCTTCTTTTTGAACAAAACTGGAGCTCCTCCAAAGCGAGGAATTCGGTTTGATAAACCTTTTATCTAATAGCTCCTACAGTTGGTTGGACGATTCTTACACTATTGACGAGGTTAATCGGCTTGGTGCTCGAGCCACTGGTACCACACCTGATACTAGGCCGATTTTTGAATTGGACTTGCCTCGATATTGGGAGTTCAGGTAAGTGTTTTGGAAAAACTTTGGGGTAACCATAAATAATAAGGATATTTCGAGTCGCTTTTCCTTTGGCTCCCTCTCTGTCAACACTTCGGAGTCCTATTGCTGGAGATGATGCTTACTTTGGTATTTCTTGCTTTGCCTTGAACAGTAAGGACCTTCTTATTGGCTAAAGGTATATGAACCGTCTTCTTGTTGCACACTATTTCCGCACGATTTTTCGATAGTCATTCCATGCCTATGACCACATCAAAACTTCCCAGTTTAACGGGCATCAAGTCTGTTTCAAAGAGTAGGCCTACTAATTCTAAGGAGCAACCTCGACTTATATTATTTATCTTAAGCGTCTTACTGTCATATACCTCAATTGCATAACTGGCACTTAATGGTGTTAGAACGGAATTTATCTGCTTAGTGAACTTAGTGGATATAAAACTCCTATCAGCACCAGTATCAAATAGTAGAAATGCATAAGTGGTATCTAATGGGGTAAGAGGATAAGTCTATGGGTTTGAAATTTCTTAGGCAGATAGTCATAGCTTTATCTCCTCTTACACAGAGTTGTAGTTAAGACTTAATTCTTTATTAAAGTTCTTGATACCGAATCTTTGTACATGATATGGTTGGGATTTTTCCGATAAATTTTCAAGCCTTACTACCTAATCATACATCCGATAGTAAAACCTAGAGAAATACTATAAAATGGTAGAAGGGTACTAATTATGAGATGCCTCTGGGGTTTCCTCATACTCCAGAGCGTTAAGTCGTTGGGTTAGTTCTGCATTACGGGCTTTGCGCTCTGCTAGCCGCTGTCACAATTTGTCTGTTCCGTCTTGTTGAATCGCCTGGGTATTCTGGTTGTCCCAAGGTATATTGGTGGTTTGTATTGTCTCTTGCTTAATCCTTACAGAGATCTCACCGACCTCCTGGTGGATTTGTCGAAATTAAAGGTCGTGTTTGGCAGCCCTTGCCATCAACAGAGGTACCGTTCGTTGCGTAGGTTCCTGGGTAAGTGTCGGTACTTGAGAAGAAGATGGTGTTTCTAACTGGCTTGGGATCCCTTCCTTGTTTCTCCACTCTTGGAGAGTGTGAGACATCCATCCCCACTGTCTTACGTTTGCCTGTCCCTACAGCGGTGGGTTTGGCTGATGGGTAGGTATCGAGATAGACTCCCGTTGTGCCAGTCACACCCTTTTCCTAGGGGTGAACTTCCTCAATGGTCCATTGGGATGGCTCCTAAATAGGGTGTAGGTCGGAATACGTGGTGGTGGAGCAATTTGTGCTGCAGGGCCACAGTTTCCATCCTCTTGTTCTGACGGGTCCTCTACCTCGTCATTGATTGGGTCTGGGTGGGTCTCTGATCCGAAGTACAACTTAGTGTCACCTTGACTTCCTTGTTCCATGGGTTAGAGTTCATCCTCAGGGTCAAAGAGTATAACGACCGTATTGTTTGACATGTTATTATCATCAGGGTCCATATATAAGTTCACAGTTTTTGAAGAAACTTTAGTTTTTGTAAGAGTTATAGTCTAGGTACTAATGCAACCTAGTTCACTATAACTATGGCTCTAATACCAATCTGTCACACCCCGTTACCCCGGTTGGCAACGAAGCGTGACGTCGCGGAAGCGTAACCATGATCATAACGAACGACCACTATATGGATGTTTTCAAAAATACATTGATATAACTTCAAATATAATATTGTCTTACATAACCAAAATACAGCATAAGTAGTTCTTAAAATACCAAGATTTTAATACACAATTTAGTTTATCAGGAAAAATGCAAATAAATCTCCGAGTTTGAAAATGATGCGACTCCAAAATGAACAGAAGCCTTGGAATGCTTCCGATGAATGCGTATGTCTTAATCACCTGAAAATACATGCTAAAATACGTCAACAAATTGTTGGTGAGCTCATAGGTTTACGCGAAAGGACCAGTTGTAAGGACATTATCAGATGAGTTGAATTTATAAAGCATAAATTCTGTGTATGTATTATATAAACCATCATGCAACCGAAGCTTAATTAAATGAGTTTGCCCTGTGCATTATTCCCATACGTAATACCGTGTGTTGAATATATATGCACCCGCTATTAGCCGAGCCGAACTAACCCGAATGGGGGACATGACTCCCGATAGATCTATCAACAATATATTCGCGGTTGCAATTAAATGCAATTAACGGTTCATGATTTGAGGGCTGATGGATCCTCACATGTAATACATATAAGAAATAAACAGTTTTGATGTCCATATAAAAAAACAGTGCATGTATTTCCACCCTAATAGATAGAGAAAATAGGGGCTATGAAGACTCACAGAGCTTGTGATGGCAAAATACACGCAAAATTACAAGTTTGCGTTGTTTGATGGGTGATGAAACCGGATGTGTTTAACCGAGTCCAAAATGATAATAAAGACTTAATATCTCTAATATATGATAATATGTATATTTATAGATTTTTATGTCTTAAATCACCCAACATTACAAGTTTATAAGTAAAACCCACTTAAAACGTCAAGTTCATATATATATATATATATATATATATATGTATATATATATATATATATATATATATATATATATATATATATATATATATATATGTATATATATATCTATATACATATTATATATATATATATAATATAATATATAATAATATATATACATATATATAATACATATATATATATATATATTATATATATACATTATATATACATATACATATACAATATATATATATATATAATATACCATTATATATATATATATATATATATATATATATATATATATATATATATATATATATATATATATATATATATATATATATATATATATATATATATATATATATATATATATATTTCCAGCATTTCGAAGGTTTTTCGGCCTACTTTGAGGCTGTTTTTGACTAAGCTCCAAAACGATTTTGGCTTTGGTTTTCTTGGACATTAAACTACTATGTACAAAGATTTTTTTAAAGTCAAGAACGGCCATTCTTCGAGGTGTTTAGGTTGGGGAAAAAGATCGTTGAAAACCCTATGTTGGCCATTTTTTAGCTGTCAAACTTTCGGTTTCCCAAATAATTTATGGGGGTCTTAAACTCCAAAATAAATTATGAAAACTTCCAGATTTTTAGTTCAGGCATAGATCTAACTTTTGAGATAAAAATCAACTCATTTCGTTAAGTTATGAATTAGTTATGATTTTTTCAAAGTCGATGTAAATTTTCTGCCGAAAGTCCATAGTTTATAAACTTGAAATAACTAGTGATTCTTGTTGTTTATTCAAAGACTACTTGTATAAAAGGTTATGAAATACATTTATATAAATTATTTTCATAATATTTAAGCTTACATTATGTGTTTATATATTTATAAACACATTTGAAGAAAAAAAACTTTAAAACAAAACTAGTTATTTATAAACTTGAGTTTTAATGAAACTTGTTGTTGTTGGTGATTATATACATTATGCAAGACTTGTAACAACTTAAATAAAATAAGTAATAAGATAGTTTTTACTTACTTTGATGTATTAAAAGGATGCAAATGAGTAGGAGTTGAGTTCTTGAATTGTTGCACCAAAGAAACACTTGAAGAACTTGAAGAAACAAAAAGATGTAACTTTGGTGTTCTTGGTTGGTCTTGGCCTATTTTTTTGAGAGAAAAGAGGAGAGGATTTTGATCTTTCAATGTGTGAATGAAATGAGAAATGAGTCCTCTATTTGTAGAAGAGAATTGGTCTTGCAAATGATGAAAGAAAAGGTGGTGTTTAACACTTTACCAACATGTTGGAAAAGTAGAAAAAGTGAAGAATTCTTTTCATTATTTTTATAAAAAGTCAAAGGGACACAATAGTATGTTCCCTTGTGTTGTTGGCTGATTTTTAAGTATAAAAATGATGTATTATGTTTTTTTTGTATAAAAGTATTTAGAAATGTATTCTTGTATTTCCCTTTTTCTGTAATTTCATAAATACTTTTGGATGCATTGTTTTAATGAATTGTTTTAGTCTTGCATAATTAATGTTAAGTAATTGTATTAGTGTATGATTAGTGTCACTAATCATAATTTAATTATGTACTTAGTTGAATTAATCCATCTTATCGTAAATCGATCGGATTAATTGATTTCTCGATTCATCGCACCGATGAATTTGATTCTAATTGAGTCGAATTTCCTTATGAACATTGTTAATCACTTTGATTAATTGCTAATGACCATTGATTCGGTTATAATTGGATATTAAATACAGATTAGGTCATAGTTGCTAACCTGGTTTAATGTCGGATGTTACAGGTGTGGCCAACGTGATTATAACAACATTTGTGTGGTTAAGAATAGTTTCACTGATGGTCTTGGTAGCAGCATCATAAGAACATGTGTACCGAAAGTCATACAACATTTTAGGCTACATAACCCTGGGAGCGACAATCATTGCATAATGGAGAGGGTGTGCTTTGAAGAAATCCACCATGGGTTTATATCTCTTACCATCACAGGATTTGGGGATGTTCAAGTTGGCAATATAGTTTGTGGGTTTCAAGACCAACTTGTTTTGACAGAGGGATGTTTCACTACATCAGATACCAATGAAACTGGGACAGAAGGATGAGTGATTTTAGTAGGTGAGGAAGACAACGTTTCATATAAAAATTATTGTTGTAGTGGTAGGGTACGTTCAGGAGGTATGGGAGTTAGGTTTCGTAATAGTAAAGAGGGTGATGAAATAGTAACGATAGGTATTTATAATATTTGAATTTGAAGCATTTTGGAGAGGGAAATGGGCAGTTGATTTGAAAGGTGATGACTAGTGGAACGTAACTGTGACCACGTTTTCTCGTCTGTCAGAACCACAAGCCCGTTTGCTTATGTATTAAACACATATCAAAAAATTTATCTAAAGGTAATGAAGTTAAATAAAATAATAATTTAGATAACTTAAGTGTAAACAAATATTAATGAAAAGCTGATGTTCAAAGCTATTGATTGGTAAAGCTATTTTGATGTGTTAATGTTAAAACTGTTCAATTTGTAACATGTTTATGAAATCCGTTGAGTTATACTTAAAAGTTTTCATTGTGAAACATGTTCATGAGAGGAACATGTTACAACACTTGTAGTGATACAAGACAGGTTTTAGATTGAATAGGTTTAACATCAGACATTCTGACAGGTCTAACACTAAGTTTAAAACCTATCCAAATTCTAAGAAATGGATAAGTGCAGAACCTGTGAGACCTGTTCAACACCGAAGCTATTACCAAGTAATGAGAAGTGTACGCATTATAACTTTTGAACATCAATGACACTTAGTCATTTTTCTCTAACATTCTTAGCTTGCATATAAAAAGTTTCAAACCTATTTTCATCAAGTGGATTGGTGAAAATATATGCAAGCTAATCCTCTGTAGGAACAAAAGATAACTCAACATTACCTTTGTTCTGGAGTGGAACACTGGGTTGTTAAATATTGCTATGGCACTGATGTTGTCACACAGTATAAGAATTTTCCTACACCAACCTATAATCTTCAAGCTGAAGCTCCATCCAAAGAATTTGGCCACAGCAACTTCCAACAATAATGTATTCAGCTTCAGTAGTAGGGGTGGACACTGAATTTTGCTTCTTAGTGCACCAACTTATTTACTTTCCACCAAGGAGTTGACACCCTCTGTTGTGCTTTTTCTGTCCAACCTGCAAAATCAGAATCTGTGTATCCAACTAAGTCAAAACTTCAATATTAACACATAAACAAGTTGCAAACATTATATATGGTCTACTAGCTGTCAAGTATAGCAAGCTCCCATTCATACCACTGTCAGCTGTTATAGAGATTAGCTTTCCCACATGTATTTGCGTCCACTTTAACAATGGTTTCCATTAAGGTTTTAATGGGTGAACACTGATCAAATTCATACTTTTTCAAAAGATCACGTGTATACTTTCTTTGATTTATGAAAATTTCATCTGAATTTAGTTTGACTTGTAATTTGGAAAGAAAGTTAGTTCATCCATCATGCTCATTTCATACATAGACTTCATGCAGAATGAAATTTTTTTACGTAATTGTTTATTTGTAGAACTAAATTTATGTCATCCACATATATTTGAACAAGCATTATATCATACTTCACTTCTTTATGAGCAATGAGGTATCCACTTTACATCTGGAGTATACATTATTCATAAGGAATTCAATAAAGAGTATCATATCAGGCTTTTGGGGCTTGTTTAACTCCATATAATGCTTTATGTAACTTATAGACATAGTTTGCATGCTATTCATCCTCAAAACCTAGGAGTTGATTGACATAGACTTTTTCTTGTAGTATCCTATTTAGAAATACACTCTTAACATCCATTGGAATACCTTCATGCTCTTGTAAGCAACATGAGCAAGAAAGATGTGGATTGCTTCAAGCCTGGCCACAGAAGCAAATGTTTCATCATAGTCTATACCTTCCTCTAGCCTATACCCTTGAGCAACCAGTCTTTCCTTATTTCTAATGGGATTTCCTTGCTCATCCATCTTATTCCTAAACACCCATTTTGTGCCAAAAAAATATTTACCTTTAGGCATAGGGGCCAATTTCCATACTTTGTTTCTCTCAAACTGGTTGAGTTATTCTTGCATGGCAGTTATCCAATTTGCATTTTTCAAAGCATCCTCAATCTTCTTTAGGTCAATTAGTGACACAAAACTAGAAAACATACATAAGTTTCCAAGTGTGTCCATCCTTGTATGCACACATTTATTGATGTCACCAATGATTTGCTCTAATAGGTGACACATGATCTACTTAGGATCCTATTTCAATGAGGAATCTCTTTGATCCTGATCACTAGCATTATCATCAAAAGGTCTTGTAGAACATTCTCTTTGATCACCAGACAGATTGGCACTTTGAGCCTGTTCAGTTGTTTATTGAGTAATACTAGAGTTGAAAACATCATTTGAAGATTCAAGAAAATCAGCATTGATTGGTGACAGTCAGGGAAAAGTGATTAAATTAGTACACTCATTCATTCACACAGAGAGGACTTATATAATCATCATCATGTCCATCTTTGGAAACAGGTTCCAATCTAGATGAAGTGAAAGCTGTAGAGTCATCAACCTTAAGATGTAGAAGGTCATCAAAGCTAAAATCTTAATAAACAGATTCAGAAGTGACTTGAAGTGAAGAATTTGCAGATTCTTCAAAGGAAACATTGATAGATTCATCAACTACCTTTTTCTTAAGGTCGTATACTCTGTAGGCTTTGTAAATTGTAGAATAATCAACAAACACACCTTCATCAGCCTTTGGTTCAAACTTGGCAAGTTGATCCCTTTGATTCAAAATGAAGCAAGGGCATCCAAATACATGGAAAAAGCTTGTATTTGACTTCTTTCCTTTGAGTAGTTCATAGAAAGTCTTGTTGAACCTTTTTACCACTAAGGATTTATTTTGAGTGAAGCAAGCAGTATTGACATCTTCAGCCAAAAATGATGAAGGTAAACCTGATGCACACAACATTGTTCTAACAGCTTCAACGAGAGTTCTATTCCTTCTCTTAGTAACTCCATTTTGTTGTGGAGTTCTGACAGCAGAGATGTGTTTCTTAACTTAGGTAGAATTAAGAACCTCCATCTTTTTTATAAATCCAATAATCTCTCTAGCAACATATCCTTTGGTCTTTAGAAAGTATACCCATGTGTACCTGGAAAACTTATCAACCATTACTAAGGTATATCTTCTACCTCCTAGACTTGGGACATTGACAGGTCCAAACAAGTCCATATGGATTAAGCATATATGCGAATCAATAGAGAAATTATGTTTGGATTTAAAAGATGACTTCTTTTGTTTATGCTTCTCAAAGGCTGAGCAAAGTTTATCCTTAACAAAGGTCATAGAAGGCAAACATGTTACTAACTCTTTCTTACAGAGTTTGTTGACATCCTTGAATTTCAGTTGTGATAGCCTTTTGTGCCATAGACAGTTAAGATCTACATTTATCTTAGAGAGAAAGCATGTTTTTGTAGATTGATCAACATATTTCATGTGTACAATGTATACACCTTTCTTTCTTTTTGCACACAACACAACTTTTCCTTGAGGATTTAGTATGTAACCAAGGTGCTCATCAAAGTTAACCTTGTAGACAACATCACACAGTTGACTTATGCTAACTAGGTTATGTTTTAGCCTAGGCACATAGGCTACTTTTTTTATTATTGCAGCACCAGCTTGAAAAGTACCATACCCTTCTATAGATCCTTGGACATTATCACCAAAAGTGACCTTTGGGCCTTGTTTAGGCTTGAAGTCACTTAGTAGATCTTTGCAACCTGTCAAATGGCCAAAGCAGCCACTATCCAAATATCAAATTTCATTTGGTTACTTTACCTGCAAAGTGACGTAAGGAAACATTAGCTTTTAGGTGAACCCAAAGATGAGTTCATCATTTTAATCAACCATTGTTGATGGACCACTTAGTTTAATGTTAATGTCTCCTATGAGTACAATGTCATTTTTGACATTGTCCTCAATTGTTACTTTCAACACTGCTTGGTTGAACACTGTTGGATTCAACAAACATCAATAGGTTTAATGTCCACTTTTTCAGGACAGTCCTTGGCCATGTGAGTTTTTCTTCCAAACTTATAGCATTTCCTCTTTTTAGGTCTTTTGAAAGACGAACTACCAAAAACACATTCTGGATTTTCAGAATTAGTCTTATCAACAAGATTTGAAAATTATTGCATTGTATGAAAACGCTAATACCTTTATGGAAATGTTTGTTTCTAAACTGCTCAATAATGATATTGAACTTTTCCTTATTGGTCATTGAGCAAGTTTTATTTGAGGAGGACACACTTCCAGAAATGTTCTTATTAGAAACACTTTTCTTTCCCTTTTTCGGTGGACAAAAATAAAAAATACGAAGTTTTACGATGTTCTGTCCATTCGAATTTTTGGAAAACTTATTTCCAAACTTTTCAGGTTGGGCAATGATTTGCCTTTGCTTTTACTAAGATTTGATGATCGATGCACACTATTAGTTGCATAATCATCTTGTTTCGTTCTCACAAAAGACTTGCTTTCATTTAAAACCAACTTGCCACTATGTTTTATGTACTTATTTTGAATCATAGCAACTTTGCCTGTGACAAGAGACTTACCCTTGTTAGAGGCATGTTGTGTTCCTTTAGAAAACTTATTTTCAAAATATTCAGCATTAAAAGGTGGTAATGGTGTTTTTTCCACAGGTCTTAACTTCAGAAGCTATATTTCCAACAATTTTCATAGTCTTGACAACAGGCTTGACATTATAACCACAAACCTGTTCATGTGGAGGTGATAAGCATACAACAGTGGAGCTTGATGGAGAACTTATCTCAACATGATGTTTCACAGCACCCTCACATGAACTGTTAGTGTTTTGAGGCCTGATAAAGTTGAAATCATTTTCCCGTTTATAATTTGAATAAATGTACTTAGAAGCTCACCAAGTGTGGCAAGATCAGATTCCAGATTGTTGATGTCCTAATTGAAGACGTCGGATCAATATCACCTCCAAGAATTTCTTATATTTGAGCATGAATTTGCTCATTAATACATTGGGCAACTCTTTTAGTAGAATAGCACCAAGAGTCTTCAAATCCTTGGAGTTTGGAATACTTTAGTTCTGATTCTCTTTTATCTTCTAATAAAACAGAATTGATGTGTTTAGTTCATCAAGTTGAGGCTTCAACTTATGAAAACTATATAGTTCATTAGATTTTGTTTCAAGCTCAGTTTTTAGTTTAGATATTTTAGGCTTTAGGATGTCCTTGTTATCAATTAGAAGGTAGTAAAACGTTTTCTCCATTTCATCAAGACTGTAATCCTTAAAGTTTTGTGTCTTAAACATCATCGTGGGATTCCATTTTTCAAGGGAGCTTATTAGGACCTCAGCTTGTGCAAGGTTATGTTTGAAACTACTAGGTGAAGAAGCTACATCATTGGCTACAAAGCTGTTGCTGTCCTCTTCATCTGATCGTCATTCAGACTCTTCCTAATCACATGCCTTAGCCATTAATCCTTTCACCATGTTGCAAGCCACAGAGTCTTCAAGTTTCATCAACTTAGCCATGGCTATAAGGTACATAAAACCCTGTAGCGATCCTCTTTATGTGTCCTGTGAGGTTTGGATGAGGAAGCCACAACTTTGGACACACCGCTATATGACCAACTTTGCCACATTTGAAGCACTCAGCTTTTGTCTTATCAAATGTTTTCTTTTTGACAACACTTGATTTCCTTGGCAGTATCTTCTTTCCAAACATCTATTTCAGGTTGAACCTTTTGACAAGCATAACAATCATTTGTTCATCATCAAGTTCATCAAGACGTTCATACTCTTCCTTTTCCTCAGTCATGGCTTTCAAGTATTCATCCGCATATGAATCATCCTTTGTGAATACATCACTAGTCTGAATCACAAGTTGTCTTACTTCAATCACTAAGGCTGATCCCTTTTAAGATATTTCCAAGGCATTTCTCTTTTTCCTTGATTGTTCATCATTGAGCAAAGATCCATACATGTTTGCAAGATCCATGCTTTTGATAGTACCTTAGTTTCTAAGTATGGATGCAAAGTACTCCCATTCTCTAGGTAAAACGTCTAAGAACTCTTTCACCAGAGTAAGACTGTCTGTAGTGTTCTCAACAGCTTTGAGACATTCACAATAGCAGTTTACCTAGTTCAGGTTTCAGTAAGACCATCATATGGCTTCGCAAACAAGAGCTCATATTGTCTAACAATATTGTTAATCTTGTTATCCAGAGTGATAGTAGGACCATCATAGACCGTACACAAAGTGTCCCATATCTCTTTAGCTATTTTAAGCTTCTTCACCTTCGTGAACACATCCTTAAGTAGAGAGATCACTAGGTAGTTCATTGCTTTTGCATCAAGAGCAACTACTTTGTTTTCTTCTTCAGACTATTGAGCTATTACTTTTCTGACAGATCTTACTTCAAAAACAACACCTTCAGTGGTATGAGTGATGGTTGTAACCGAGGTTGGCACATAGGGACCTTCCATTACAATTTCTAGAAGTTGAACATCCAGGTTCTCCATAAAAGAGCATCATCCTGCATTTCTAGCTAGAAAAGTTTTGATGATTGAACTTGTGAGGCATAGCCATAGAGCCATTGTCATAGTAGGATGAGGAGGAGTCTAAAGCAGTGTTGTCCATGGTGGGAATATATGAGAGATCTAGAGTTAACACACACTCTAAAGTGCTCTAATACAAGTTGTAGGTCCCAAACGTCATCCCATGTATCTCAAGAGAAACTGTAGAGGGGGGGGGGTGAATACGATCAATGAAAAATCACACAAATTTTTCTCAATGTTTGTATGTTATATTTACAAGTATGTTAAGTCTACAAACATGTTTGGACTGTCGAAAGATCCAAACTGAGATGACAAAAATGAACAACACATCACACTAGTCTAAAACACACTCAAACTAGTTACAAGACACAACTAAATAGCTTCGGATACACTGAACAGGTGTGAGGAATGGTTTACACAGAACAACTTAGACACACTAGCTTTTTTTCATTCAAGTTGAAGCATAACGTGCATGCATGAACAACTTAGACACACTACCTTTTCTTTCCCGGGAAAGCTTCTCTTATATAGTAACATAGAAAATCCTTATGAAGCTTCTTTATTGGTTGTATAGAATGGCCCAAATGTTTCACAAGATACAAGCTTACTTTTCTGCATCAGGACAAGACTAACAAAAGTGATTTTTTCTTCTTGCTGCAAAATCTTTTTGTTTTTCTTTCTGCTCTGTCGTTTCTAGCTTTACTCCAAAATAGAATGTCTGCGCATAAGCTTTATTCTTCTTTGTAAAACCATTTTGATATAAAAATGGATTTTCACCCATTTCAGATATCTCTTTGTCTTCATGTAGCAGAACGACTTTGGCAGAAATGTAGCAGTTCGGATTTCCACTTTGTCTTGAATCTTGAGGCTGATTCCAATGTATAAAACATTACATGATGCCAATACGTGTGAAACCTGTTCAAAAAGAACATGCTTTGTTCACAAAGAACATACCACTTAACTATGTCAGACCTGTCCAACAATCATGAACAGTTTAGACATAAATTGTCAAACCTGTTCAACAGATAAGGACAGTTTTGACATACTTCCAGGTAACAACTTGTGTAACTGTAAAACATATAGGCTTAGTATTGAAAATCATTACAAGGTTTGATTGAGGCATTAAGCAGCTTAACAATCTCCCCTAAGTGTATCTAACAAGTTTGATCAAAAATCCCCCGTAAGATATAGAATAGGTTTGATTGAGAACTTTGTTGGCCTAACAAAAACATAAACTTTAATTGTACTAAAAGCGACAAATGTTTTTAAACTATGAATTCCGTACACGAATCATCAAGTAAACATAACATAAGTAAATATGAAATCTTTAAATCGTAGCTTTGTAGTTGATGACAAAAATACACAAATAGGAAGCTTTCTGTATCCACCGGTGATGACACGATAGAACGACACCAAATATGTGATCAAACACATAAGGAACGGGAAAACAAAACCACACATTGTGTGTGTGTTTTGGTACCGCTGGAAAAAAAAATACAAAACACACAATTATATAAGTTATTCTACAAATAATAATATTCATCTGTTAAGTATTATCTAATAATATATAAGTGACTAGATAATTATTTATAATTATCTCTTTTTATTTCTTAATAGTTATCCATTTTAACTATCCATATAATCAAAGGATAATATTAATTAAAAAAATTGCATCTAATAATAAATAAAAGACTAGATAATTATTAAATTATCATCTAATGACAGTTAAATTACTAGGCCAAACAATTAGGAACAAGTGGTCATCACTTGAAAACACACTTGTATCCTAAGATAACCTATTTGACCAGCTTATGACTTGTTATGCTTATGTGTGATGTGTTTCTGCCTTGCTTGCCCTATGTTTGGCCTTAAAACAAGGCCATACCTAGGTAAAGACCTATGAAACCATAGGAATCTGCTAGGGACTCAAGGTTATACATTGGTACTGACCTAAAGGAGTTCTTATGGACTTATTGGACAGATGATAAGGATAGGCGAACTCTGGGACATTAGGAACTACCACAGACTAGATAACGAAACATGATAATTAACCTAATTAATACAATTAGGATTATACATAGATCATGTGTATGAAATTGTTATTGATATGCTTGAATTGGAACTGATCTGCAGGAACAGACCAGTCTAACAAAGTAATACAGACAGCTTAACTTGCTTATGCACTATATTGTAATTGCATTGCTCAGGACCGCTGTGAGTGACAGATTACATTACTAACTTGCATATGTTTCGGTACTTATTAGTGATTGTTACTGACTTGTAAGGAAAAATTTGTTGCTGCTTGTTCCTTGATTACTTAATTGTATGTTAGGAACGTATGATAGACACTGCTGAAATTGGACAACTGCTGCTGCATGTTCCTTGATTACTTTATTGTATGTTAGGAACTTACTTTTGACATTGCTAAAATTGGATATCTGATATGCCTTGGACTGCATGCTCACTTTTACATTCTATGTAATTACTTAGCATGTTTGCTGGTTACCTGTTTGTTGGTACATTTGCATCTGCATACTGCATTAACTGCTCTCACCGAATGCGAGATCTCCATTCACAGGAGGGAAACTCTGCAGATTCCTTTCCTATCTGACTCGTTTCCATACACTTCCCGTAGGGCTTCGGCCCTACACATGGGAATACATATTGGGCTGATCCCCTAAATCTTTTGCCGTCGCTGACGTGTTGACTAGCCGACATGAGCTAATAGTATGTTATATATGTGTGGTAACTATTGGAACTCTGTTAACCCACTAAGCAGTGGTAGCTTACTCTGTCATGACAACTCTCTTTTCAGGTAAAGCTGGTAAGGGCAAGAACATAGCAAGTAGTTCATCCCATGCTAAGTGAACTTGGATCTGCAGTCTTTTGGACCTAGATGTTGATGCCTATTTTTGACCAGGATATGCGGTCTCGGGTGGCTTGTTCAATCTTCCGCACTCTGATTGAAGGTTCTAGAAGCTAGAATAGACCACAATTATATCTTTACATATTTTTTAATTAAAGTATCGTAAAGTAACTTGAATCAGGCATTTGGACATGTGGTATCAAACACTTGTAATATTTAATTATTACTTAATGCAATGCCAACTTGAAAGTTAATGACGTGTACTGTTTGTGGTAACTTAGGTGTTACAAAGTTGGTATCAGAGCAGCAGTTTAATCATCGGACTGGCCACTCGATACTTAAACTCTGGATTGATATGGACTATGTGACTCTGAATTCCCAAACAAGTCACCGAGGCCTAGGGTAACCTAATTAGTAAAAAATCCTTCTCAATTTCCATTATAACAAAAATTATAAGTATATGTAAACCTCAGAACGGAAATTGTTACACAGATCCAAAATTGGGTATCTTCTTTAGAGTATGTTTCCTATAACTAAAGGAAATTCGTTGGAACAAAAGAAGGCCCGACTGGGTATTGACCGGGCCAGGCCCAAAAGGCACTTCGAACAAAATAAAAGCAAAAAGGTCTTCTTTATTTATATTTCTATTTGGATCTTTCGAACATCTAAATGGAATTGCTAATTATATAATAACGATAAAGAATGTGAAAGAAATACTTTCTTTAATCCTTACTTGTGTGTAATGTAACATAGTAATTATCTTTTTCAATTGGGAGAGATGGCTGAGTGGACGAAAGTGACGGATTGCTAATCCGTTGTACGAGTTAATCGGACCGAGGGTTCGAATACCTCTCTTTTCGTTTCCGTTGATGACTTTCTATTTTATTCTTTCAAATTTCACAAACCCCTTATTTATTTTTTCCTAGTGAAACGTGTGGAAATAAAATCTTAATAAAATTGGAAAATCAAGCAAGAAAAACGAAAATTTTATTTTATTCTTCACGTCCAGTATTACGTCATGGATCATTGGATAGGAATCCAAAGATGAAGAGAGAAACAAAGAATATTACTACTGTGTAAACGAAAAGTTTGTGAGTAAGCATTACACAACCTCCAAGATCATTTTTTGAAAAAAAAAAACGAGAAAAGATAATAGATCCTCTATTTTTATATCACGTATCCTATTTTGACACCAAGAAATGAATTCTAGAAATAGAAAAGAATGTTCAGAAATTCAAATGAAATTGAAATTTGTAATAACAGTCTTGGATTATCAAAAATCACTTTCATACCCACAATTAAATATTATAAGGGACCCTAACCTAATAAGGTCTTTCGCCGGAAAGAATCGGGAAATGGGGCGAGCCGTATTTCTTGCGGCTATCCAAGAATTTCAATGTTTGAATCGAAGGTTCATACTGGTCAGACTTATTTGATCTTATCAATTGTTATAAATTTTCTCGAATAAATCATGAATTTTCTAGGATAGTATTAAAGATCTTATTGAAAACTTACAGCAGCCTGCCAAACAAAGGCTAAAAGAAAAAAGAACAGGGGTATGATTGGCATAACATCTACGATTGGATTCAAAAAAGCATAGGCTTCGGGCAATTTGGCGAAGAAAAGACTACTCGGATATAGGGCAGAATTAAGACAGATCAAACTAAATATATTAAGCATAACATACATTTTGTTCATCGAGATAATTGCATTTTGATTGAGTTATTGATATAAGGAAAAATGAAGAAAGTAAGGTAGACAAAAAAATCCTTCTTTTTCCGCTCAATCAAAAGTCCTCCAATTCTCAAAGGAGAATAGAAGAAATCATACTTTCATACAATATCTTAATTGAATTATATGTAATGATCAATAAATTCAGTTGAATTGTAGATATACACATGTCAAAATCATAGCACGAATCTATAATATATTCTATAAAGAATATAAAGATTTTCTGTTGGACTGGAATTGACGAACACTTAATACCAATATTATTCTTTATTAGTATCAGTGTCCAATAAAAATATAAATGGGGCGTCGCCAAGTGGTAAGGCAACGGGTTTTGGTCCCGCTATTCGGAGGTTCGAATCCTTCCGTCCCAGAGCATATCCATTGTATCTGAATACATCTTTTTTGTTCAACAAGGTTCTGTTTCAAGGTCTAATATTGGATAGAATATTATTCTTCTTTCTTTTTTGATTTTGATCTTTTCGGAAGCATATCTCAGTTTTTCACAAACTGAACTAAATCGAGTTTAAATGACATACAAATGTAACTGAATCCTTTTGTGATCCAGATAAAGATAAGATGGGACATAGATCACAGTTGCAGAAAGATTACTTAACCTGACAAAATAGGAAATAGGAAAATACATATAAAAGAGGAAATGCTTAGCCAATAGTTGTATTGTTATCCTATTTCAATGACAATAGTCTTTCTATTTTTGTGAAAAAGAATTTGCATCCCTAAAATATTAAAATTTAAATATTTCACAATCATATTTTTTTTTATTGTTCGATCTATTTAGCTTATTCACTTTACATCATTAACAATTCACACAGCTTTACCTAAGATAGACAATTGATGACTGTTAATCCGGGGAACGAGAAGTGACTGACTGCTTGATACTGACTTGACTAGGTGCTTACTTGATTACTTGCTCACATGATAATATAATTATTACGTGATTACTTGATGATGGCACTATGCTATGTATATGTGCTTATCTGAACTGACCCAGGAAATAATGTTTATTTCCTTTATACTTTCAGCCAATGGCTGATGAGAACACTACTGTTTACCTGTACCTCTAGACATAAAAGTTGCTAGCTCTTATTTTGTGTCTATAAATAGAGTCTATCGTTCTTGTAAACTTGTAATCGATAACTATGCCTTTGACGTCGATCTAATACCGATTCGGATCAGAGATTTTGACGTCACTATAGGAATGGATTGGCTCATGATGAGCAATGTTGAAATCCTTTGCGCTAAAATGATGATAAGAATTAGAACCCCCGAAGGATATGAACTCTATGTCTATGGTGATAGAAAGTCTTGAGACTTAGGTCTCATCACTATGTTGAAAGCCCAAAGATGCCTAGGAAAAGGTTGTTCCGCTTACTTAGCTTATGTCATTGATGCTAAGGAAGTCAAAAAGACCGTGTCTGACGTACCAGTGGTTCAGGAATTCCCCGATGTATTCCTGGATGACATCTCTGGACTGCCACCGGATCGACAAATTGAATTCCACATCGATCTTGTACCGGGTGCAGCTCCAATTGCACGAGCCCCTTACTGACTTGCTCCTAACAAGATGAAGGAGATGACGAGTCAGTTACAGGAATTACTGGAAAAAGGGTTCTTCCGTCCGAGTACTTCTCCATGGGGTGCTCCGGTTCTCTTCGTCAAGAAGAAGGTTGGTACCTTTCGCATGTGCATCGTCTACCGAGAGCTAAATAATGTGAATTGATATCCACAGCCCTGAATTGACGACTTGCTTCACCAACTGCAAGGAGCCAGCTATTTCTCGAAGATTGATCTTCGATACGGATATCATCAGCTCAAAGTATTCGAATCTGACGTTCCGAAAACAGCATTCCGAACTAGATACGACCACTTTGAATTTCTTGTTATGCCGTTTTGTCACACCCTGCTACCTTGGTTGGCAGCGAGACGTGACGAGTGCGGAAGCGTAACCATAATTATAACGAACGACCACTATATGGACGTTTTCGAAATAATACATCATTAAAATTTAAGAATGTAATAACGTTTTACAAAATGAAAGAAATGAAGTTCGCGTAATACAGAGATTCTAATACATAATTAATGCGTCCAAAAATAATGCAGTCAAATCTCCGTTAATTTCGAAATATGCATGCGACTCCATGAAATGTGGAAGCTTGAAAGTTAGTGTATCCGAAGGCACACTTGCCTTAATTACCTGAAAATACATACTAAAATACGTCAACAAAAATTGTTGGTGAGTTCATAGGTTTACGCGAAAAGACCAGTTGTATGGACATATCAGATGAGTTGAATCTATAAAATCATAAATTCCATGAGATGTATTACATAAACCATCATGTCACCGAAACTTAATTAGAATGAGTTTGCCCCAAGCAGTATTCCCATACGTAATACCGTGAGTTGAATATATATGCACCCGCCGTTAGCTAAACCACTAACCCGAGTGGGGGACATGACTCCCAATAGATCTATCCACAATATATTCGCGCTTGCAAACAAATGCAACTAACGATTTCAGGATATAAGGGCGGAAATCACATATGTAATACATAATAGAATCGAGAAGTTTTTGTGTCCATATAAAAACGAAGTATGTATATCATCCCAAAACGAAATAATGTAAAAAAAAATGGGACTATGAAGACTCACCTTGTTGATTTTTGATGATATTTTTGGATCTGAGTTGAACACTTGATTGTATAGTTGAGACTCGTCCTAATATTTTTACGAGTTCGGGTCAATATTATCATAATACGAGTTTGAGTACTTCGTAATTATTTTCATGTACTTGTGATGTATGAATAATTTTTGTGGATTTTATATGTGAATATCGATTTATGGATATTTATTTCTAAAAAAATAATTTGTTGCATGCATGCATACTCACGTATATATGTATACATATATATATATATATATATATACATATATTCATAAATATATATGTATCTATGAGTATGTGCATGTGCATGAAAATAGAGCATATATATAAAATTTAGGCATGATGATTTTACGAGTATTATGAAAACCGAGTTGTAAATTTTAGTAAATATATTTAATTTTTTTTCATCTTTTTATAAATTTTTAAGGTGGAAAATAAAGTAAATAAGAAAAACTTACAAAAGTGGAAGAACACTTGAAATCGATATGGTTGGCCGATTTTTCTTTCTTTGAGAGAATATGTATGTTGGTGTGTTTTTGTGAAATGGGTTTTGTCTTCTATTTATAGAAGAAAAAGGGTTATAAAAAAAATAATGATAAACTAATTAATATTTAGTGAAATGATGAAAAGTAAAAAGGTAAATCGGTTGAGTGTTGGACAAAATAGTGTGGCCGATTTTAATGAGTGTATGTTGCATGGAGTTTATTAATATAATAATACAAAAGTACAAGCTAGTTGTCCTTTAAAGGACAACTTACTTTTTAGAGTGATAAGTAGTATGGCTTTTCAATTTTTATATTAATAAAAGTACAAAAAGACGTGCAAAAGAGGTGGCAGCATTTATTATTACTGCATATATATACGTACTTAGAAAATTTTTCTGGAATGTTAAACTCGATTCAAGTGTGAATCGAGTTTGTTGCAGTGTCAATCGAGTTTTATAACATTATGCCCGAGTTTTATCACACTTTGATCGAGTTTTATGCCTTTGTCATTCGAGTTTTATATAGCTATAGTCGAGTTTCATACAACATTGCCCGAGTTTCTTGCTTCTTTAATCGAGTTTCTTTGTTTAACTGTTCGAGTTTTATGTGGTTTTATTCGAGTTTTATGTTTCTTTGTTCGAGTTTCATCCCTTAGAAATCGAGATTTGTATCTTCATTGTTCGAGTTTTATACTGCCTCATCCGAGAAAATTATCTCTTTATTCGAGTTTCATCAAAGTGTTATTCGAGTTTAGATCTTTACTAATCGAGTTTCATTATATCATTATTCGAGTTTATTACTTCTTTCATCGAGATTCATACAACACCATTCGAGTTTATTGATTATATGATTCGAGATTCATATAATTTCATTCGGGTTTATTACTTCATTATTCGAGTTTTATATTAGTTTAATTTTTGAGTTTCATACCTTATTTTTAGGCCAGTTGTTACACGTTTGGTCTCACTAATGCCACTGCTGCATTCACGGACCTCATGAATAGGGTATGTGGACCAATGTTGGATAAATCAGTTATAGACTTCATCGACGATATTCTAATTTACTCCAAGTCTGAGACTGACCATGCAAACTATTTACGAGAATCGCTACGCAAAGAGCGACTCTACGCAAAGTTCTCAAAATGTGAATTCTGGTTACGCCAGGTAATGTTTGATTTCTCATTGTCATTTATGTACCTGTGTAATAGCTAAAACTTGTGGTACCACTTTTAAACCTCTGTCTTTAGGTACAATTCTTGGGACATATTGTCTCAGGCGATTGAATTGCTGTGGATCCATCGAAAGTTGATGCAGTCCAGAAATGGGAAGCACCGAAAAGCGTATCTAAAATCCGAAGCTTCTTAGGATTAGCAGGTTATTACTGGAGTTTCATCCGTGATTTCTCCAAGATTGCGGTACCTTTAAATAGCCTGACAAAGAAAGACGTCAAGTTTGACTGGAACGAATCCCAAGAACTGAATATGTGGCGAAGACGATCAATGGAATTGATCAAAGACTATGACTGCGAGATCCTCTATCATCCAGGCAAAGCAAACGTGGTAGCAGACGCCTTGGGCCGTAAATCTGGACAGAATTATTACAATCGATGTTATGCCTTGACTCCTGTTGTTTTGGAATCCGCACTGACACACCTGACACTTGCTGCTCAAACTGAAGCTGTTTGGAATGAGAATCTGCAATTTGAACGCATGGTGACTTATGTGACCAAACTGACTCCTGACAACCGTGGACTTAGACGATTTATGCATAGGATATGGGTACCAAGAACAGGAGGTGTCCGTGACCATATTCTGTCGGAGTCTCACATGTCGAAATTTTCTATACATTCTAGTTCTACTAAGATGTATCAAGACCTAAAATCGGAATATTGGTGGCCTGGGATAAAAAAGGATGTTGGGTGATATGTCGAAAACTGCATGACTTGTATGCAAGTCAAATCGGAACACCAGAAGCCTTATGGGGAACTACAACCATTGCCAATTCCGGAATGGAAGTGAGACCACATAACTTCCGGAATGGAAGCTGCCTAGGACTAAACAAAACCACAACTTTAAATGGGTAATAGTGGATCAACTCACCAAGTCGACACACTTCCTTCCAATTCGTGAGGACGCACACCTTGACAAACTGGTTGAATTGTATGTGAAAGAAATTGTGACTAGACATGGTGTTCCTTTGTCTATCGTATTTGACTGTGACAGCAGGTTTACCTCTCACTTTTGGAGGGCCTTTTAGACTGAACTGGGTACTGAACTTAAGATGTGTACTGCTTATCACCCAGAGACTTACAGATGGAACTCCAATAATCAACAAAATAAAGAAAAGCGGAGACGAATTAAAGATTGAAGATAGAGTTTTGACAAAGGAGCCACTTGAAGAAATGCATGCACCAATGACACGTTCGAGAAAAAAGAAGATGCAAGAAAGTCTCAATCAAGTAATTGCCTCAGCCCATGCCAAAGAATTATTGAAGACCCAAGGCTACATGCCCAAGTTAATAAACCATGTTAGTGTTGTTGGGCTTTCATTATAAAGTGTGGATTTTGTGTCTTCGTGGCTCAATTTGATAAATTGTCTAGCTTTTTATGGAATCTTCTAGATTAAGCTAGTAAAAAGATTAAGGGTTTTTTAATTAATTATGATGAAAGAAAAGTCTTTATGTAATAAGTATGGGTAGTTTCAAAGGTCATCTTTTCCCTATAAATAGGTGATCTTTCAAGGTTGTAATAAAAACATTTTCAAATCAAATCATATTGTGAGGTTTTTCCTTTCACTTGTAGTTCTCGTGATTGAACTCATTTGGGTCTTGCAAGACTAATTGTGCTTGCAATTCTCACTTGGCTACCACTAAGTATTCTTCCGGTTAGTTGTTGTGTTTCGTATAACTTCGATTACTTGCTTCCGTTGTAATTCAAAGGTGTTGGATTCATATATCCAATATTGTTGAATTCATACTAGTAAGGGGTTGGGTTCGTGGAACAAAGATCATCAAGGACGATCGATAAGATTATGAAATCTTCTACGAAGAATTCATATCATTTGGTATCAGAGCTAAGTCTCCTTATTTGATCACTTCCTTTTATTTTGCTTGTTGTTCAGTGCTTACTTTCTGTTAAAAAAGCACAATCATAGCCTTGTACTTAATGTTCTTCATTTCCGCGTCTTACCATTAGTTCTTATTATCTAATAGTATAAGGAAAAGAAAAAAAAAGTGTAAAAAAAAAAAAAGAAAAAGCAAAAGGCAAAAGCAAAAGCAAAAACAAAAAAAAAAACAAAAAAAAAATTCCTCAAAAAAAACAAAAAAAAAGTTCCATTTGTAGGCCATTCAAAGGTTTGTTTACATCATTTCCGCTATCTTCTTTTCTTTCTAATCTTCTCCATAATCTCTTCATATGTCTTTCTTTTCTTTTTTTATTTTTATCTTCTCCATAATCTCTTCAAATTTGTTTCCTGCCAAGTGTTTTATTGTTTGAGCACCTTGTAAGGGTTGAATTTGTTCTCACTAGAACTACGAAAGTGAGGGAATTCGAGTGGTAAAAAGCAAGAGTGACACATCTAACATAAAAGCCTAATTTTAAGAGTGATACACTTGGGGTGTGTAGTATAGAATTGGGAAACAAATTCGGGGGGAAGGGTGTGAGAGGATTAACAATTTTTTTTCAATTTTGTTTGTTTTTATCAACATGGAAGGAGTAAAAGAAACCTTAGAACAAAAGGCTTGGAGAGAGCATTTGTTGGGACAATTCAACAAAATGATGGAAACTATGATGGAGCGAATGGATCGTTTGGAGGTGTCGATTCATAATAAAGGCAATAGTAATGGAGCCGAAACATCCAACAACAACAGAAGAAATCAAAATAGAATTGACAGTAACATTGGCAGCATCAAAATGAGGATTCCTTCTTTCCAAGGTAAGAATGATCCGAAGGCGTATCTAGAGTGGGAATCAAAGGTGGAAAATGTTTTTGGGATCCATAACTACTCTGAAGATAAAAAGGTAAAACTCACATCCGTTGAATTTTATGGTTATGCTTTAACGTGGTGGGATAAGTTGGTTTTGTCTAGAAGAAGAAATGGGGAGCGGCCTTATTGAAACATGGGATGAAATGAAGGTTGTGATGAGGAGACGTTTTGTGCCACCTCATTACTACCGTGATCTTTACAATCGACTCCAAGGCATAAGTCAAGGTTCAAGGACTGTGGAGGAATACTACCAAGAGATGGAAATAGCCATGACAAGGGCAAATGTTGATGAAGATCCCGAAGCTACCATGGCAAGGTTTTTAGGAGGTCTTCGTAAAGAAATTTCAGATGTTGTAGAATTGCAACATTATATGGATATAGAAGAGATGTTACATATGGCTAAAAGGGTTGAAAAGCAACAAAAAAAGAAAAGGAAGTTCAAGTAAGTTTTCTTACAACTCTTCTTCTTCCTCTTCTTGGAAAACAAATAGATGGGGGAAAAATGAAGATTCCAAAAAGAAAAAGGATTTCAAGAGTTTGGATCCAAAAGGTCTTTTTCATCAAAAGGTGACAAGAACACTTCTTCTTCTTCTTCTCATACTTCACGATTAACATGCTTCAAATGTTTGGGAAAAGGACATATAGCATCACAATGTCCTAATTCCAAAACTATGATCATGCTTGATGATGGTTCTTGTTTGAGTCAAAGTGAAGATGAAGATGATTGTAAGAATACAACACCTTTAAGTTCCGACGATGAGAATGAGTTAAGGGCAATTGAAAGTGGTGATGAATGTGAGGCTCTTGTAACCATAAAGGCTTTGAACATTCAAGCCAAGGAAGAGGATGATCAACAACACCACAACATCTTTCATACACGATACCTTATCCATGATAAGGTATGCATGTTGATCATTGATAGTGGGAGCTGTACTAATTGTGCTAGTTCTTATCTTGTAGAGAAGTTGGATTTACCGACAATCAAGCATCCGAAACCATACCGTTTGCAATGGCTTAATGACCATGGAGAAATAAAGGTAAATAAACAAGTGTTGTTGAAATTTACCATCGAAAAGTATGAAGATGAGGTTTTGTGTGATGTAGTACCAATGACGGCGGGGCACGTTATTCTTGGACGTCCATGGGAGTATGATTGTAAAACAACTCATGATGGAAGTTCAAATAAGTATCATTTTGTTTTGAAAAGTAGAAGTTTCACTCTTGTACCAATGAGTCCACAACAAGTGTTGAAAGAACAAATAAAATAGGAGAAAAAAGGCAAAAAGACGAGAGTTTGAAAAAGCCAAAAGAGATTGGGGGTAATAAAAGTGAAAAAAGAAGGAGAGAGTAAAGTGTCAAGCGGGAAAAATAAAAGTGAAAAGCCAAAAGCGAGTGAGACAAAAGGCGCTTTGTTTGCAAACATGAGAGATGTAGATAGGGCTTTATCTTCTCACAAACTTCTGTGTACTTTTGTACCAAGAGGTTTGTTTATCTAGTAACGATTCATCTCACACTTTGCCCATGGAAATTGTTTCTGTTTTAAATGATTTTACAGATGTGTTCCCTGAAGATGTACCCGATGGATTGCCACCGATTCGTGGCATAGAACATCAAATTGATTTGATGCGCGGTGCAACAATTCTGAATAGACCGGCATATAGAGCAAATCCGGAAGAAACAAAGGAGCTTCAGAAAAAAGTTGGTGAGTTGCTGGGAAAAGGTATCATTCGTGAATCCCTTAGCCCTTGTACCGTGCCAGTCATCTTAGTTCCAAAAAAAGATGGCACTTGGCGTATGTGCATTGATTGTAGGGCTGTGAACAAAATAACTATCAAGTATCGTCACCCCATTCCAAGATTAGATGACATGCTTGATGAATTACATGGTGCTAGGATTTTTTTCAAAACTTGATCTTAATTAAATCGGGATATCACCAAATAAGAATAAAGGAAGGTGGTGAATGGAAAACTACTTTCAAAACAAAGTTTGGTCTTTATGAATGGTTACTTATGCCTTTCGGTTTAACTAGTTCACCAAGCACTTTTATGAAGCTTATGAATCATGTTTTGAGAGACTTCATTGGAAAGTTTGTTGTCGTGTATTTCGATGGCATTTTGATTTATAGTCGAAGCATGAATGTTCATGTCGAGCATCTTAAACTTGTTCTTGATACCTTACGTGGCAAAAGTTGTTTGCAAATTTAAAAAAGTGTACATTTTGTGTCAAAGAAGTTGTTTTTCTTGGATATGTTGTTGGTGAAAATGGTATAAGTGTTGATGAGTCAAAGTTGAAGGCTATTCTTGATTGGCCTATTCCAAAAAATGTTTCTGGGGTAAGATCTTTTCATGGACTTGCTAGTTTCTACTGAAGGTTTGTCAAATATTTTTCATCAAAAGCTTCTCCTCTAAATGATTTGGTGAAAAAGAACGTTAAGTTTGGGTGGGGAGAGAAGCACCAAAAGACTTTTGAGCAATTGAAACGTGATCTAACCAATTCTCCTGTTTTAGCATTACCTGATTTTTCTAGTACTTTTGAGATTGAATGTGATGCTTCGGGAGTTGGAATAGGTGCTGTTTTGCTTCAAGGAGGTCATCCCATTGCGTACTTTAGTGAAAAACTTAATGGTGCAACGCTAAATTATCCGACTTATGACAAGGAACTGTATGCTGTTGTGAGGGCTTTGGAGACATGGCAACATTATCTCATGCCTAAGGAGTTTGTGATTCACACTGATCATGAATCCCTTAAGTACTTGAAGGGACAAAGAAGTCTACACAAAAGGCATGCAAAATGGATTGCATTCATTGAAACATTTCCATATGTTGTGCGTTATAAGAAAGGAAAAGAGAATATTGTGGCTGATGCATTATCGCGAAGGTATACTCTCTTTACCACTTTAGATTCAAAAATCATGGGTTTTGAGTTTATTAAGGAGTTGTATGCATCTGATAGTGATTTTGCAAATGTGTTCATGGCGTGTGAAAAATCAGCTTTCAAGAAGTTTTTCAAGCATGAAGGGTTTTTGTTTAAAGAATATAAGTTGTGCATCCCTTCTTGTTCTCTACGTGAACTTTTGACTTGCGAAGCTCATAGTGGAGGCTTAATGGGCCACTTTGGCATTTTGAAAACCCACGGAGTCGAAAGGGAATGGACTCAATTTTTGTTGTCGTTGATAGATTTTCAAAAATGGCACATTTCATTGCTTGTAGAAAGACGGATGATGCAAAGCATGTGGCCGATTTGTTTTTCAAGGAAATAGTTCGTTTGCATGGTATATTAAAAACCATTGTGTCTGATAGGGATGTAAAGTTTTTGAGTTACTTTTGGAAAACTCTTTGGGGAAAACTAGGCACAAAGTTACTATTCTCAAGTTCAAGTCACCCAAAAATTGATGGGCAAACCAAAGTGACGAATAGGACATCAGGGGTTTTGTTAAGGGTTGTCATTCGAAAGAATTTGAAAAGTTGGGAGGAGTGTTTGCCTATTTTTGAATTTGCTTATAATCGTACTTTGCACACTTCCACTAACTTTTCTCCATTCGAGGTTGTTTATGGCTTTAATCCTTCAACACCTTTAGATTTATCTCCTTTGCCTGTGAAAGAACAGTTAAATCTGGATGGTGTAAAAAAGGCTGAACTTGTGAAAAAGTTGCATGAGCAAGTTCGTTGCAACATTGAAAAAAGAACCGAACAATATGCCAAACATGCTAACAAGGGGCGCAAGCAGGTTATATTTGAATCAGGTGACTAGGTTTGGATACACATGAGGAAAGAAAGATTTCCATCTTTAAGACGTACAAAGTTGCATCCCCGTGGTGATGGACCCTTCCAAGTGATAGCTCATGTTAATGATAATGCCTACAAAATTGATTTACCGGGGGAGTATGGTGTTAGTGCGACTTTTAATGTTTCTGACTTATCTCCTTTTGATGTAGGCACAGATTCGAGGGCGAATCCTTCCAAAGCGGGAGGGAATGATGGAACTACAATAATCAACAAAATAAAGATAAGCGCAGACGAATTAAAGATTGACGATGGAGTTTTGACAAAGGAGCCACTTGAAGATATGCATGGACCAATGACACGTTCGAGAAAAAAGAAGATGCAAGAAAGTCTCAATCAAATAATTGCTTCGGCCCATGCCAAAGAATTATTGAAGACCCAAGGCTACAAGCCCAAGTTAATAAATCATCTTAGTGTTGTTGGGCTTGCTTTATAAAGTGTGGATTTTGTGTCTTCATGGCTCATTTTGATAAATTGTCTAGCTTTTTATGGAATCTTCTAGATTAAGCTAGTAAAAAGATTAAGGGTTTTTTTAATTAATTCAGGATGAATGAAAAGTCTTTATGTAATAGGTGATCTTTCAAGGTTGAAAAAACATGTTCAAATCAAATCATATTGTGAGGTTTTTCCTTTCACTTGTAGTTCTCGTGATTGAACTCATTTGGGTCTTGCAAGACTAATTGTGCTTGCAATTCTAATTTGGCTAAAACTAAGTAATCTTCCGCTTAGTTGTTGTGTTTCGTATAACTTCGATTACTTGCTTCAGTTGTAATTCAAAGGTGTTGGATTCATATATCCAATATTGTTGAATTCATACTAGTAAGGGGTTGGGTTCGTGGAAGAAAGATCATCAAGGACGATCTGATAAAATTGTGAACTCTTCTACGAAGAATTCATATCACTTACGGGCAAAGTGAGAGAACTATCTTGTCTTTAGAAGATATGCTACGAGCATGTGTGATTGATCTTGGTGGAAACTAGGATAATCACCTTTGGTTGTGGAGTTTGCATATAACAATAGTTACCACCCGACTATTGGCATGCCTCCATATCAGTTTTTGTGCGGACGTTGATGCCGAACTCCAACTTGTTGGAGGGAAACCGGTGAACGTCCAATAGCCGGACCATCCATTCTGCAAGAGGCCCAAGACAAGTTACAGTTGATTCGACTGCGGATACATACCTCTCAAGACAGACAAAAGGAATATCACGACCGAAGGCGCAAGGCAATCGTGTTTGAGGTTAGTGATAAGGTAATGTTGAAAGTCTCGCCAAGGAAAGGAGTAGTAAGGTTCGGCAAACGGGGGAAGTTAAGGCCTCGGTTTGTTGGTCCCTTTGAAATAATTGATCGTGTAGGACTGCAAGCCTACAGATTAAGACTGCCTGCCGAAATGTCGGTGATACATGACGTATTTCACGTTAGTAATCTTCGAAAGCGCTTGATTGACGCTGGTGTCGTGACACCTTGGAAAGACGTGCAAATTGACGAAGAACTGCGATACGAAGAAGAGCTTGAACGCATAGTGGATCGTAAGATTACGAAACTGCGCAACAAGGAAATTCCAATGGTGCTAATCCAGTGGAAATAGCACAAGGGATCTGCACAAACTTGGAAAGGAGAGGACGAGATTAGGCAAAACTATCCAAAGCAGTTCTTGTTTTAGATAATTCCAAGGACGGAGTCAGTTCAACGGGAGAAGTTCATAACAGTCTGTAATTTATAAAATATAAATTATAGCAACAAACTTTGAATATTTAAGTAATTTTGCCTAATTGTGTGAAATTATGTGAAGTTATGGGAAATATGTGCCTTGTATGTAATTAATTATAATAAGTTATAATTAATTTAGGAAACTTGCTTAGATTAGCTAAAATAATTTAAACAAATAAAATTAGTTAATTGAAAGATTAAAGACTTGAGAATAATAAAAATTAACTAAAAATAATTAAATTAGTCTAAAAAGACAAGTACTAGCAAAAAGAAATACCTCCTTGCTATTTCTTGCATTTAAAATGCAAAATAAGGACAAACAAGGGTAAATAAAGCATTTCATCAAGGGTAAATCAGTCATTTACTAAATAAAGGCAAAATTTCGGATTAATGAAGGGGGTAAAGGCTGAAAGTTATTCATTCTTAGCATTCTCCCAAAATCAGATATCAAAGATTGAGAGCCTCTCTCTCTAAAAACCCTCTCAAGATCCAACTTCTCTCTAAGATTTCTCCCGATCTACTTGGCCAAATCTTGAGTTATTTATGCCATTGGAAAGCTCTTAAGGAGTACTACAAGATTATTCAATTGCATGTTGAGTTTGGTTCGGATCTTGAGTTATTTGTGGATTGTTTTGCACGAGTTTAGGACTCCATTCTTGCTTGGAAATCATTTGCAAATAACCACCAAGTGTTCTAATACCTGGACCAAGGCAAGTTTGATGTTTTTCCTCTTTTTCTTCTCGGTTTAAAGCCTAAAAATGCAGCTTTATGGCTGTTGTGCTGTCGAACGAAATAGAAAAAAGAAAAAGGGGCTTGTTCGGTTGTTTAAATGAACTAAAATGCATTAGAAATGGACCTAATCTGATCTTAGATATGTCCCTTAATGTTTTTGTGAGTTTTGACCCGGAAACGAATGCTTAAAGGCTGAAAATTGGACCGGAAGATCTAAGACAGCAGCAGCCATCGGCTAAGCTGCTGTCCGAGACTTAAAAAGGGTTAAAAAGCCGATTGTTAGTTGCTATGTTGCTTAGAATTGACCCAAATTTGCTTGGCTATGTATTGCGTGTGAAATGGATTTGTTTTGGGACCAAATTAATGCAATTATCAATTTTTAAAAGCTTAGAAATGGTCCTTAATACTCTCGATTTTTGATAGCCTTTTAAGGCTTTTAAATCTGAATTTTTGTACTTAATTGTTGTTAATCTTATTGATAAATGGTAGGATTGGTAAAAGGGACTTGTGTGCATGTTATGTTATGTAATTGGACTTGATTTTGAACCATAAAAAGACTTGGACAGAGGGAATAGAAACGAGGCATGAACAAGTTCGTGAGGCATGTATAAGTTCATGAGGTATGATTGGACCTTACAAATGACAAAAACATGAATTTGATTTATTTTGACTTGATAAACTCGAATATATGTAATTGGCCTGTTGTTCCAACTATTGGGCCTAATGGACCTGATTAATACTCTTTAATGGGCTAAAAATGCACCACTTGATCCATTGACTTTGGGACTTAACTTTAAACAGGAAAAACCCTTGTTTTATTGTTGTGAACCCTTAGAAACTGAAATGACTTGCATGGCGTTGCTGTAATTGAAAATGACCTTGAACGGACCGTAATTGGGCTTGATTAGCCTATAAAAGGACAAAAATGACTTAACGACCTAGTTATGACGTGAAACTTGATATGTGCCCAAAGGACACCAAATGGATCATGTATAGCCTTGGTTGTTCCTAAGTATCCTACCTTGGTTAAGAGTTGGCATAGAATGGCCTATTCGGCCTAGATAATTGGCCAAAAGTTTAGGCCATCGCCCTAAAATCTTAACCTACATGACCTGAGACTTTGGCTACTGACTTGTGGGACTAAAATATGCCTTTGACATGTATTTGAACTGTTATGCCTTGCTAGAATCGAAAATGGCCTTAATTGCCCTAGTTAAGGGCTAGAACCGAGGTCGTGACTAGGCTAACTAGGTCATACAATTAGGAATAGGTGGTCATCAGTTGACAACACACTTGTATCCTAAAATAACCTATTTGACCAGCTTATGACCTGTTATGCTTATGTGTGATGTGTTTCTGCCTTGTTTGCCCTATGTTTGGCCTTAGAACAAGGCCATACCTAGGTAAAGACCTATGAAACCATAGGAATCTACTAGGGACTCAAGGTTATACAATGATACTGACCTAAAAGAGTTCTTATGGACTTATAGGACAGATGATAAGGATAGGCTCACTCTGGGACATTAGGAACTACCACTGACTCGACGCGAAACATGATAATTAACCTAATTAATACAATTAGGATTATGTATGGATCAGTGTATAAATTTATTATTGATATGCTAGAATTGGAACTGATCTGCAGGAACTGAGAAGTCTGACAGAGTAATACAGACAACTTAACTTGCTTAAGCATTATATTGTAATTGCATTGCTCAGGACCGCTGTGAGTGACAGATTGCATTACTTACTTGCATATGTTTCGAGACCTATTGGTGATTGTTACTAACTTGTATGGAAACATGTGCTGCTGCTTGTTCCTTGATTACTTAATTGTATGTTAGGAACGTATGATAGACACTGCTGAAACTGGACAACTGCTGCTGCATGTTCGTTGATTACTTATTGTATGTTAGGAACTTACTTTTGACATTGCTGAAATTGTATATCTGATATGCCTTGGACTGCATGCTCACTTTTACATTCTATGTAATTACTTAGCATGCTTGCTGCTTACTTGTTTGTTGGTAGATTTGCATCTGCTTACTGCATTAACTGCTCTGACCGAATGCGAGATCTCCATTCACAGGATGGAATTCTGCAGATTCCTTTCCTATCTGACACGTTTCCAAACACATCCCGTAGGCTTCAGCCCTACACATGGGAATACAGATTGGGCTGAACCCCAAATCTTTTGCCATCCCTGACGTGTTGACTTGCCGACATGAGCTGATAGTATGTTATATATGTGTGCTAACTGATGGAACTCTGTTAACTCACTAAGCAGTGGTACCTTACTCTGTCATGACATCTCTCTTTTCAGATAAAGCTGATAAGGGCAAGAACATAGCAGGTAGTTCGTCCCATGCTAAGTGAACCTGGATCCTTGATGATTGAAGACTTTTGGACCTAGATGTTAATGCCTATTTTTGACAAGGATATGCGGTCTCGGGTAACTTGTTCGATCTTCCGCACTCTGATTGAAGGTTCTAGAAGCTAGAATAGACTACCACTATATCTTTACATATTTTGTACTTAAAGTATCGTAAAGTAACTTGAATCAGGCATTTGGACATGTGGTATCAAACACTTGTAATATATAATTATTACTTAATGCATTGCTAACTTGTATCTTAATGACGTTTACTTTTTGTGGTAACTTAGGTGTTACATTTTTTGATTACGAAACCGATTAGAACCGAAAATGCAAAAAAAATGTATACTTCTTTCTATTATAATATAATAAACAAAAAAATGAAAATACTATAAGAGAAGTGTCGATAATGGTGTTTTCATATAAGTTATGTAGTTTCACCATCCCAAAATATAGTTCTGACAAATGATCTTCTCGGTATTCATATTGTGGGCTTTTAAACTTTTTTTTGATTTGCATGTTATAAGGTTTTCAAATTATCGGTTCCATGCCTGAAAAAACCAATAACCGCAGAACTGTAAACTGAATAACCGATAACCGAAAATTGAATATTATAAGAACCGGTAACAGAACCAAATACTATCAGTCGGTTCCAATCGATTTTTGGCTCTGGTGGTTTCGTTCCAATTTTGGTTAAGTATTTTGGTCATTCCACACATCCCTAATCTCAGGTACCTCACCTTAATCGTTACCTCAGCAGTCTGCAGCATCTGATGCAACTCACTGATCGTCTTCTCCATATTATGCACATTGTAATCAATTAAAAATTGCATAGAATCCTTTGATAAGGAGTTGAAATCAGATCCTTTACCATCTACTGTGCCACGGGAAACCGGCGTCCTCTAAGATGATAATAAACCCTTCATTTTCAGCACATTGGGTTTGATAGTTGTACCTTCTGCCATTCTATAGGAGTTTGGAGGGCTACTTGTATTATATCTCTCAGTCTGAGCCTGATTATGGAACATATCATTAGCTGGAAATACATCTGGTAAGTTGGGACATTAATAAAGTTAGTCGACAACTTAGATCAGTTAGTCCTATAGTGCCCTAGAGATGTTACCCAGATGATATGGATGCTCCGAGATGAACCTAGAGGGTCGCACAAAAAGGATGATGAGCTTACAAAGACTTTTCATAAATAGATTTATAGGTTTGACCAATTCAAGAATAGAAATTATAAGTGTTATAATGTATTGAATGATAATAGACCTTGATTTGGATCAAGGACTAACGAGGAAAGTAATTAGGGATTCTAATTAGATAATGAAATGAATTTCCATTTATGAAATGGAAGATATTATCAAAGGTTGTAAACATTTGATATTTATTTCTTTATTTATTAATTATTAAACCTAAATTACAGCCTTGTTTCATAAAATGGGAATTAGGGTTCGCAAAATGTGAGAAGGGAGAAATACCAAGACACATTCTAGAAGATTCAAGAGGTGAAATGTCAAGAATACCCTTTAGATACGTAGTTTTGCTTATTTGATCGCTTATCGTGATAGCTATTGTTACTTATCAAGATGGTTTTCCTTATATTTTCGTCTATAAATAGTGGCCAAAGTTCTCATTTGTAATCATCCTTCATTTGAGTAATATTGTGAGTTTTTAACTCTTATTGTTCCTTACGAACTTTTAGAACTTATCAAGTGTTGTAGCTTGTGGCGTTCAAAACTTATCAATCAACTTGGTGGGTAGGTTGTGGTGTTTTCTTATACCAAGGTTCTTGCCTCTTTCTAGGCAACGGGTCACGGTTTTACTATATATACCAAGGTTCTTGCCTCGTTTATAGGCAACGGGTCGCGATTCTATCCACATATCATAATAACATCCAATAGAACGATCGGGCAACTCGTGATCAATCTCATATTCTTTGGGTGAGATCACATCATTTGGTATCAAAGCCACTTCTATTGGTTTGTTTTCGATCATACTTTTTTTCCGTATCTTTTTTTTTTGTTTCTTCTTGTTCTTATATTGGATTTCAAGTAATAGTAGTGGATCTCGTCACAAGTTTACTTGATTACTATTATCAAGAAATAAAGAAGTTGGGATATTAGTAAGTTATATATTTGGTTTCTTAATATTAAGTCGTGTAGTTTTGTTCCTCAAAAAAAATGTGAAAAGAAAATAAAACTATATAAAAAGCTATCAAAAAAAAAAAAGAAGTGGAAAAAAAGTAGAGAAAAAAAAAAGAAGTGAAATTTTTTTTTTGGAGGAACGTTAATAAGTTTGTTTAGTATTATATTTCTTTTTGGGTTTGTTACACTTAATTATTGAAGTTGTTTGGTACGTTTTGAATTCCTCAAAGCCACACGCCTAACTTGATTTTGCTTTCTTTTTGTTTGTTTTGAACTTTAAGAATTAAAAAGAGAGGTAAAAGGCAATGTGGTAAGATCAATCGAGGGAAAAATCCTTTGAAATAAAAGTTAAGTTGTGAAAAGCTAGAGACCTCGACAATTTACTTAGTTTTCTGTGTTTGGCGTAGAATTTTATGATAATTTACATACGTTGCATAAAAATGAAGTAAAGAAAAATGAATTTGCGGTCTTGGTAGCTTGCTCACCGCACTCTGATTGAAGATTCTAGAAGCTATAATAGACCATAATTGTATCTTTACATATTTCGTACTTCAAGTATCGTAAAGTAACTTGCCAACTTGTAATATTTAATTATTTCTTAATGCATTGCGAACTTGTAAGTTAATGACGTGTATTGTTTGTGGTAACTTGGGTGTTACAAAGTTGGTATCAGAGCAGCAGTTTAATCATCGAACTTGCCACCAGATACTTAAACTCTGGAATGATATGGACTATGTGACTCTAAATTCCCGAACAAGTCACTGAGGCCTAGGGTAACCTAATTAGTAAATGACTACCCTCATAACTTGACCTAAGATAGGCAATTGACGACTGTTAGGCTGGGGAACGGGAAAAGACTGACTGCTTAATACTGACTTGATTATGTGATTACTTGATGTTGGCTTTATGCTATGAATATGTGCTAATCTGAACTGAGCAAGGAAATAATGTTTATTTCCTTTAAACTTTCAGCTAATGGCTGATAAGAACCCTACTACTGCTGGTACCTCCAATGTTGATAAAGCGGCAGAAGCTGCGGCTGATCAACATAAAGAACATGTTCATGTAGAAGATCTAGTTACTGATCCTGAGAACACTGCTAATGAATCTAGCAGCACCGCCTCGCCTGTACCCCCTCAACAGGCTCAATTAATTGCTCTCGTTCACAAGCTAAATGAGGATAATCGTAGAAACATGCAGCTAATATTGGATAAAAATCGACTTCAGACGGATGTGTCGGTTGAGGATAGATTCAAGCAAATCAAGGATTTGCTTACCAAGGGTAAAGCAGTCTAGCAAACTGACGAGGAGAACCAATGGGAGATCGACTTTAAGCGTCGTGAGGAAGAACTTAGGTTACGGGAACCTAAGTTACAGGATCTTGAGTTGAATCATAGGGAAGACATGTTAGCAAAGACTAAGAAAACCTGAAAGAGGAAGCATAGACATGTGTCATCTGAAGAATAAAGTGAGTCTGACTCCTCCGACCACCATGTCAAGGTGGGACGAGAGTGCTCTTTCACTGACTTCAAGAAGTGTGGAGCTCGTACTTTTGCTGGGTCATCTGATCCAGTAAAAGCAATTGACTGGATAGCCAACGTGGAGAAATCCTTTAAACTCTCTAAGTGTCCGGAAAAGGACAAGGTTACTTTTGCAACTGGTATGTTAGAAGATGGAGCTGGACGTTGGTGGAAGTCAATCACCAATCCCATGTATGATGCAATGGAGAAATCCATTACTTGGGATCAGTTCAAAATCCATCTAAAGGAGAAATATTGCCCTCAGGATGTCAAGGGACAAATGAAGAAGACTCTACTATCTTTCCAACAAGGTACAATGTCTGTAACGGACTATGAGCTAGAGTTCACCAAGCTCTCCTTGTCATCTGACCACCCTGTTGACACTGACGAGATACGTAGGGATCTGTTTGTTGATGGGCTAGATAGAGAGATCAGAAAGTTTGTGAAATCTGGTAGACCAAAATGCTACATCGAGGCAGTTGAGATTGCAAGGGCAGGTGAGTTAGAAATCTATCCCGAACGTGCTTGTCCTTTTCTTGCTAAATCTAGTAAGGAAGGAAAATCTGAGAAATCTGGGAAGGGTAAATCTGATAGGAAGAGCTAAAGCTCGAAGAAAGGGGGAAAGTAGTCTTCAAAGAAGGCTGGTCTGCTTGTCCACGTTGCAAGCAAATTCATGAAGGAAAATGTGATCCTGCATTTGTTAAATGTTATTGCTGTAGGCAGAACGACCATGACAGGTTTGAATGTCCCAAACGCGGTGAGGCTTGCCGTAACTGCATTACTATGGGGTATCATGCTAAAGACTGTTCAAGGCCCCGATACAATGCTCCACCTGCATCCTCCTATCAGCAATCAGCTAAGGGTTCCACTGCTCCAAGAACCCAACCAAGATCCTTCCAAATGACCGCCGAAGAGGCAAAAGACACTGTTGATGTCGTCACTGGTACATTTATTGTCAATTCTTTACCTGCTTCAGTTTTGTTTGATTATGGCTCTAACTTGTCATTCGCTTCTGAAAAGTTTGCTAGACAGTTTGATTTTGCTCCTGTATTGTTACCTGTACCTCTAGACATAGAAACTGATAGCTCTTATTTTGTGTCTGTAAACAGAGTCTATCGTTCTTGTAAACTTGTAATCGATAACTATGCCTCGGACGTCGATCTAATACCGATGCGGATCAGAGAATTTGACGTCATTATAGGAATGGATAGGCTCATGATGAGCAATTCTGAAATCCTTTGTGCCAAAGGATGATCAGAATTAGAACCCCCGAAGGAAATGAACTCTATGTCTATGGTGACAGAAAGTCTCGAGACTTGGGTCTCATCTCTATGTTGAAAGCCCAAAGATGTCTAGTAAAAGGTTGTTCCGCTTACTTAGCATATATCATTGATGCTAAGGAGATCAAAAAGACTGTGTCCGACGTACTGGTGGTTCGGGAATTGTAACATCCTCAAAGTTATTTTATTGTAATTGGGCTAATTAAGTGGAAAATTTACAATTAAGTTGAATTATGAACAATTATCATATATTTGGGATATTTAGGAAGTTTGTTGTTATTTTAAGGAAATTTGAACTCGGAATTATTATTAAGGAGTATTATGAATGATAAAAGTTAATAATGATAAATTAAGAATAAATCAGTATTTTATGGAACCGGTTAAGTTAAGGGGTGAAATGTGCAAAAATGATGAAAGCTGAATAAAAGGGCTAAAAGCCATTCATTTTCATATTTCACTCTCTCTCTCTACATTCTCTCTCTAGAAGTTCTCTCTACATCTCTCTAAGATATCTCACAAACCAACCGTCGGATTTTCGAGAATTATACGTCAACGGAAAGATCTCGTGGAGTACAACAACAAACTACAGACGGATTTTTGATTTCATACGAATTGAGGTAAGAATCGACACTTTTAAGTTTGTTGTTTCGGTTTTGAAGAACTAGAATTTCGAATCTGTCATTTTATGTAAATTGGAGCTTGTTTTGCTTGAAATATTGCTGGAATGTGATAGTATATGCATAGTAGAATCGAATCTAGGTATCACACATGATATGTCAGTGATTTTAGGCCTTAGAATGATGGATTTAAGCTGAAATGATGAACAGACTCGAATATACCAAGAACAGAGTCGAAATGCAAGAACAAACTCGAGTTTGGTACTAGATTCGAATGTGTACCATTAGATTCAAAGGGGGTTTCGAATCTACCCTAGATTCGAAGGGTAGGGTTCGAATCTATCACTTAGATTCGAAGGGTGGTTCGAATCTGATGGTGGGTTCGAATCTAATCCCCTTAAATTCGAGTTTCATGCCTAAAATTGAGAATGCTACTCTTTAAACTCGTGTATTTTGAATGAGACTCATAAACAAGACATAAAATGACAAGGGTTACTCAAAGGACAATGTATGAACATGAGATAAGCTCAAACTTAATTATGGTATGAATTTAGACATGGACCCGAAATGGGGAAAAATATTGCAAAACTTACGAAACTTGATTTTATGGATTTAAACGGTTATTGATACGAGGTATTGTTGTAATTAATATAACAGGTCCCTTGTGGTGTTGTTTAACCCACAGTGGGGTACTTGGTGGATCCGGTTGAAAGGCCGCGGAGAAATAATATTGGTTAACATTTATTTACGCACCCACTGTGAGTACCTTTGATTTTAGCATGTCTGCATCTGCTTTATGTTTGCTAGGCCTGCTGAGGCATGTTGTTTCACTTTCGTTTGGCACTCTACTAACTTGCGTTTATATATTGATGCACATTCACATTTGTTGCATGTCCTTTCTTTTGTTGTGCATCCTGTTGATGTTGATGGACCTTTGTGGTCGCATCTGTATTCTGATGTTACTGTGCTATATGAGCCAAGAGTTTGACACCTCTATGGCCAGGATAGACAGTATGACATCCCCGATGGTATGTTTGCCTCAGTTTGGTGGGTTTTTCTTAATGCCGAGTGTGTCAGCTCGAAGGGGCTGCGGGCTCAGGTTTGCGTACCTTGGGTGCGTGTGGAGTATACGGTATGTGTTACCGCGGTTACTCTGGGTGGCATCATAAAGATTTGTTGAATGCGTAAAATCATATGGTATTCACTAAGCAATCGCTTACCCTTTTAGTTGTTGAATTTTTGCAGGAAAAGGGAAGTCTTCTCCTGGACCTTCTCGTTAGGCCATTTGAGAAGATTTGGAAGAAATCTGTTACTTAATCGGTATTTATGTTGTGGAACAATTGTTATAATATGTTTGGGATGATTGTAATAATTGTATTTGGATATGTATTCTTAGATATGGTACCTTGTAGCACCATAGGGTGTTTGACACTTTTGCACTACTTTTATTTTATGTTTTTAATGCTTCCGCACTAAAATCTAGATTATCAGATCATTATGTATTGTTTGATGGTGATTAAATCCTGGGAGTTTGTAATTGGTGGTTGTTGTGGCAAGGGTGTCACACGAGATGGTATCAGAGCAGTAGTTTGAGATTCAAGTGTCCGTGAGGTCTTGATCTCAAACATTAAGTGATGATATGTAGTGAATTTAGGAAATGATCTGAACTAAGATACGCTATGATCTAGTATTCATAAGAGATTGACTATCATACGGGACAATTAGGTGGTGTCTTTAAATAAATGACTTGTTACTAAACAAGTTATATATTTTGTATTTCAGAACATATCTGGAGGAGGAATGACACCAGAAGAGACGAGAGAAATGATGCTAGCCATGATGGCTGAGCAAAATCGGATGATACAAGACCAGTTTCGGGCTCGAGATGAGGCCGAAGCTAAACGAAGAGAAGATAAGAGGAAGAATAAGGAAAGAGAGAGAAACAATGACGAACAAGATGACAATATTGGTTCATCTAATAAGCCCAGAAGTTGTCGGTTTAAGGATTTTAAGGGAAATGGAGCAGTCGAGTTTAATGGACTGGGTGATGCTGTTGCTGCTCTGGAATGGATAACAGCCACAGAACGGACATTCCGAATCAGCGATTGTGCTGAGAAGGACATGGTCCGTTTCGCTACTGCCATGTTCACCAAAGACGCAATAATGTGGTGGAACTCGATGGTGAATGCATTAACAATGGAGAAGGTTGCTGTAATGACATGGGCTGAGTTTACAGAAATCTTCACTCAGCAATACTGCCCGGCCGATGAACGCCGAAGACTAGAAGCTAAGTTCATGACACTAATCCAAGGGACTGAGTCTGTGTCTCAATATGCGGTAGAGTTCACGAGACTAAGTTTATTTGCACCTCATCAGGTTGATACAGAAGAAAGAAAAGTGACCCGATTTGAGGTAGGTCTTGATTTGGAAATCCGAAGAGTGATGAGCAACGTACGTTACCCCACGTTTGCCAGTCTGCTGGAAGCTGCCAGAAATGTAGAACAGATCTTGATTATGTCAGGATATGTAATGGGGTCTGTTGCTGCTGCTTCAATTAACTCAACTCAACCTTCACCGCCGAAACGACAACGTGAAAGAGACTACTCCGGTTCTGTACGATCATCGCAGTACTCGCCGCAACAGTCATTCCGTCGATAGTCTAGTCCTTCGGGTCGTGCTCGAGCGTACTCTATCAACACTGAGCCACAGTACTGCAATAAATGCCATTTGGAACATTTCGGCAAGTGTACCAAGGGACGTGCATGTTTTTGCTGTGGAGAATTGGGTCACTACCAAAATGAATGCCCAAGGAAGGGAGATGCTTGCCATAAGTGTGGTGTATAGGGACACTACAGTAGGAATTGCAGAAGGAACGATCCAGCTGCTGCTGCTCCATCTACAACACGATCATCGGGAGGTTCAAGTGGTGGTACAGTCAACCGCCGGAACCAGTCAAAAAGGGGACAGGTTAGTGCATTTCAGATTACCGCGAAAGAAGCTAGGGAAAACCCGGAGATGGATACGGGTACGTTTATAAGTTAAATTTTTGCTTGCATTAGTAATGTTTAATTCTGATGTCAATAGGTCTTTTGTGTCTACTGTTTTGTACAACGAATAGTCATGACACTGTTTAAGTTACTTGCTATAATTGACATAGAAACTACTAGTAACACTCTAGCCGAATTAGATTACTTATATCATAACTGCACCTTAGAAATTGAAGATGTAGTCCTCGATTTGGATCATACTCCGATAGCATTTAGTGAATGTAACGTGATAGATGTAGAAGATGTCAACATTATAAATAAGAATGACAAATGTCAAAGAAGGACTGATGTTTATTATAATTGTGGAAAAATGGGTCATTTTAGAAGAGTACCTTAAGATTCTATACGTAACCTCATTAATGTTTTATGGTTCTGAAGATAACATGAATATGAGTATTAGGAAAAGTTGTTACTATTATAAGTAAGATGATGACTGTGAATAAGAATACTCTAATGTATGAATAGGCATTAGATGAATAAGCTAAAATGGATTTTTGAAACTTTGAATTGGAAAAGATGATTTAAATATCGTGAGAATATTTTGTAATTGGAATCAAGGAACTTGTTTCAATATTGATATATATATATACGAACATTATATGAGGAAACTAGTCTAGAAATTTTGGGGAAAGTATACGAGGGTATAATAATACAAGACTGGTGTTCATATGATATGAGATTTGGAATATACAATGTAAAATATAAGTAAAATATGTATGTGAGTTGTAATCAATTAGAAAGGAAATATGATGATACATGAGGATAGTATATTTATTGATATGGTAATTGATCAATAAGAAGGTTAAAGAGACCTTGGATAATAATGAAAATTTGCTGATACAGTAAAGAAAGGTCTAATACTACGATTCTGAATCTAAGGGAGATTCGGAGGTGGTAATGAGTTTTGTTTAAATTTTTGGTGTCGATTAATTAAATTGTAACTACTGCATTGGTGCAATCAATGTTAGTGCTTTAGTCTAAGTTGTTGGTTGTGATAAGTGTTGAAATTGCTTAATAACGCATTAGTTAAAGTAAATCATGTGTATCATGATTATACTTTAGGAGTCGAAGAAGTAAGTTTATATTCTGGGGTTTTCCCAATAACATACTGTTCATATTGTCATGCATATAACGAAATATAAGTGAGATGCGGCACAAACATGAATACGAGTAAAACTTGTCGGCAACCGATAGAAAATCAGAATGAATGGACTATTTTCATATTGGTATATATGACAATATAATGTATTTTGGATTTAGGTAAAAGTTGAAAAGATCAATGGATTAGATAGGAATTTCATATAACAGTAGTTATCATGATAAAGTAAAGAAGGCGACGTTTAAAGTTTCGCACGCAAAGAAAAGTAGAAGTCCTACATGTTGGAAAGAAATCGAAGGAAACTCTGATGGTTATGTCCGTAATATCACAAAAAGATGTTACTATGGTGAGAGTAATAAACCGATCAGTTATAAGACAAATAATTGAGTGTAGTTGAAAGTATCACCGATAAGGATTGAAACCGGATCTGTAAAAAGGGTACAAGTTGACACCGGGATTTGTTGGCACAACTAGAATAATAGAAAAGTTAGAAATCAGTTGAGTCATTTGGAATTTTTTTTTCCTAAGGAAGTATTGAATTAACACATGGTGTTTCATGTGGAAAGCTGTATGAAATCCTCACAACTGGTGATGAAAATTGGCTGATTATATCAAATTAGAATTCGAGAAAGGTTAGTATATGTTGAGAAACATGTATGTGTTTTGAATACTAACATCAGAAATTAAGGATCAAAAAGATTAAACTAGGGTTAATACGTTGGAAGCATCACAAAGGAGTAAACCATGCTTGGGAGACAAAAGCCGATATGTTGAATAAGTAAACGAATCTGTTCAAATACAAGTAACTTCGAGGACGAAGTTGAGCGTGGTGGAGCCCATGCTGTAACATCCTCAAAGTTATTTTATTGTAATTGGGCTAATTAAGTGGAAAATTTACAATTAAGTTGAATTATGAACAATTATCATATATTTGGGATATTTAGGAAGTTTGTTGTTATTTTAAGGAAATTTGAACTCGGAATTTTTATTAAGGAGTATTATGAATGATAAAAGTTAATAATGATAAATTAAGAATAAATCAGTATTTTATGGAACCGGTTAAGTTAAGGGGTGAAATGTGCAAAAATGATGAAAGCTGAATAAAAGGGCTAAAAGCCATTCATTTTCATATTTCACTCTCTCTCTCTACATTCTCTCTCTAGAAGTTCTCTCTACATCTCTCTAAGATATCTCACAAACCGACCGTCAGATTTTCGAGAATTATACGTCAACGGAAAGATCTCGTGGAGTACAACAACAAACTACAGACGGATTTTTGATTTCATACGAATTGAGGTAAGAATCGACACTTTTAAGTTTGTTGTTTCGGTTTTGAAGAACTAGAATTTCGAATCTGTCATTTTATGTAAATTGGAGCTTGTTTTGCTTGAAATATTGCTGGAATGTGATAGTATATGCATAGTAGAATCGAATCTAGGTATCACACATGATATATCAGTGATTTTAGGCCTTAGAATGATGGATTTAAGTTGAAATGATGAACAGACTCGAATATACCAAGAACAGAGTCGAAATGCAAGAACAAACTCGAGTTTGGTACTAGATTCGAATGTGTACCATTAGATTCAAAGGGGGTTTCGAATCTACCCTAGATTCGAAGGGTAGGGTTCGAATCTATCACTTAGATTCGAAGGGTGGTTCGAATCTGATGGTGGGTTCGAATCTAATCCCCTTAAATTCGAGTTTCATGCCTAAAATTGAGAATGCTACTCTTTAAACTCGTGTATTTTGAATGAGACTCATAAACAAGACATAAAATGACAAGGGTTACTCAAAGGACAATGTATGAACATGAGATAAGCTCAAACTTAATTATGGTATGAATTTAGACATGGACCCGAAATGGGGAAAAATATTGCAAAACTTACGAAACTTGATTTTATGGATTTAAACGGTTATTGATACGAGGTATTGTTGTAATTAATATAACAGGTCCCTTGTGGTGTTGTTTAACCCACAGTGGGGTACTTGGTGGATCCGGTTGAAAGGCCGCGGAGAAATAATATTGGTTAACATTTATTTACGCACCCACTGTGAGTACCTTTGATTTTAGCATGTCTGCATCTGCTTTATGTTTGCTAGGCCTGCTGAGGCATGTTGTTTCACTTTCGTTTGGCACTCTACTAACTTGCGTTTATATATTGATGCACATTCACATTTGTTGCATGTCCTTTCTTTTGTTGTGCATCCTGTTGATGTTGATGGACCTGTGTGGTCGCATCTGTATTCTGATGTTACTGTGCTATATGAGCCAAGAGTTTGACACCTCTATGGCCAGGATAGACAGTATGACATCCCCGATGGTATGTTTGCCTCAGTTTGGTGGGTTTTTCTTAATGCCGAGTGTGTCAGCTCGAAGGGGCTGCGGGCTCAGGTTTGCGTACCTTGGGTGCGTGTGGAGTATACGGTATGTGTTACCGCGGTTACTCTAGGTGGCATCATAAAGATTTGTTGAATGCGTAAATTCATATGGTATTCACTAAGCAATCGCTTACCCTTTTAGTTGTTGAATTTTTGCAGGAAAAGGGAAGTCTTCTGCTGGACCTTCTCGTTAGGCCATTTGAGAAGATTTGGAAGAAATCTGTTACTTAATCGGTATTTATGTTGTGGAACAAATGTTATAATATGTTTGGGATGATTGTAATAATTGTATTTGGATATGTAGACTTAGATATGGTACCTTGTAGCACCATAGGGTGTTTGACACTTTTGCACTACTTTTATTTTATGTTTTTAATGCTTCCGCACTAAAATCTAGGTTATCAGATCATTATGTATTGTTTGATGGTGATTAAATCCTGGGAGTTTGTAATTGGTGGTTGTTGTGGCAAGGGTGTCACAGGAATTCCTTGATGTATTCCCGGAATGACATCTCTGGACTGCCACCAGATCGACAAATCGAATTCCACATCGATCTTGTACTGGGTGCAGCTCCTATTGCAAAAGCTCCTTACCGCCAATCTAAAAAGCCTGTAGGTTTAGGATTTCATGAAATTCCTCCTCCTTTTAATGCAAACTACGTGCCTCGACCTCAGGAGAAAACTGATAAATTAGTAGACTTGGAGGACATACCTACACCTATATCTGAGCCTGTAATAGAAAATCCACCTAAGGTGACTGATACAACTGTCAAGGTTAAGAAAGTCAAATTTGTGTCTTCCTCCAGTGAAACACCTGCAGGAAAACATAAAATTGATTTTAATGATCAGGACGATGAACCAGTCGTAGTAGATGTTCAAAAGGACCAAGACACTAGTGAGACACCTAAGTCTAAGGGCACACACAAGAAGTCCATAGATAAGATGTCCTGCTTTAGATGTCATGAAAAGGGGCATGTTGCTTCTAACTGTCCGCTTAGGAAAACTGAAGTTACACCTAAGACAGGGAAGCCAACACCAGTTAAGCCCTCAACAAGTGTGGCAAGCACTAGTAGTTCTAAGAGTACCGAGAAAACTGTGCAGGCTACACCAAAACAAGTTGGGAAACAAGTACCGGTAAAGGTTGGACCAAAGGAAGTGGTTAGGACTATTTCACCGAATAGAGTCGTAAATCAATCTAGGTCTGGACCTCAACAACAATATAGGAGCACAACACCTAGCAGAGCATACACTCCGGTTAGGTCACACACTCCTATTAGACATCACACACCGGTTAGAGCTCAGGGAGCACAATCTGAAATGCAATACAATAGGAATTATTCAAGAGCTCCACAACAAATGCCTACTCAAAGGCAAAGAGTGAATTTACATCACTCGGCACCACAACAAACTCCTGTTCAACGACCCAAGTCACCTGAAAGGTGAGATGGGTATTTGAAAGAGTTTAAGTATGTGGACGAGAATGGTATAACCAAGTCAGTTATGGCTTGGGTTCCCCGTGATAACTAACCTATTTTCTTTCATGTGCAGGAGATTACCATAGGTCCAAACAACAAATGGTTCGTCGACAGTGGATGCTCCAGGCACATGACAGGGGAAAGAAGTCTCCTTACAGACTTTAAGGGTGGGAATCGGGGATTCGTGTCATTCGTGGGAAACAAGGGAGGAAACATCACGGGTACCGGAGTGGTCACTAATGGGACGATCAAGTTGGACCAAGTTTATCACGTTGATAAACTGGTTCACTATCTCATTAGTGTATCTCAAATCTGTGACAAGAAGAATTCAGTGTTGTTCACTGACACTGAAGCGTTAGTGCTAAAACCGGGATTCAAGATTCCTGAAGAATGGGTATTGATGCGGGCACCAAGGAAGAATGACTTGTACATCCTTGATATGAACAAGCCGGAGACTTCGATGGGGCCAATCTGTTTGTTATCCAAAGCTTCGGAGACGGAATCAGTGTTGTGGCACAGACGCATGGCTCACTTGCACCTAAGAAAAATGAACTACATAACGAAAAATGGATTGGTCCAAGGTGTGCCTATGAAGAGTTTTCAGTTCGAGAACAAGTGTCTACCATGCAAGAAGGGCAAACAACATAAGAAGACACACAAGTCCAAGACGCAGAACTCCATAACCTCAACATTCAATTCGTTGCACATGGATCTTTTCGGACCAATCAACAAAAGGAGTATAGGAGGTAGTTGGTATTGTTTGGTTATCACTGACGATTACTCATGATTTTCTTGGGTTTTCTTTCTAGGTACAAAGCACGAGACGGCTTCCAAGCTCATCGGGTTCTTAGACCAAGTGGAGAATTACTACGGAACACGGGTTAAAAGGCTTCGTAGTGATAATGGAACTGAGTTTAAAAACACTGTAATTGGTGTATATTGCCTATCAAAGGGCATAGTGCATCAATTTAGTGCACCATATGAGCCTCAACAAAATGGGGTGGCCGAACGTAAAAACAGGACACTGATTGAGGCAACTAGGACTATGCTTTCGGATTCAAAGCTTCCTACCATGTTTTGGGGGGAGGCAGTGAATACCGCATGTCATATTTTAAACCGAGTCCTAACTGTCAAATCTTTGAACAAAACCTGTATTGAAATTTTGAATAAACGGCCACCTAATTTAACTGGCTTCGAACCGTTTGGGGTACCATGCACCTTATTGCGTACAAAACATCAACCGAAGTTTGGTGAAAAGGCTGACGTAGGATACTTCCTAGGTTATGTGCCGAACTCACCAAACAAACGAGTTTTTAACAAAACGAATGGTACAGTGGAAATTGTGTATAACATTGAAGTCACAAGTTATACACGTGAACCCCAAACAGGTCCGGAATGGATATTTGACTATGATAAATTATTTGAGTCATTTAACATTCCTTTGGATGAAAATGCAGGTACAATCGAAAAGGACATGGCGACGTTGCATCTGAATGATGATGGTCATACCTTTCCGAGGACTACATTTCAATCCACATCTGAGCCTACTACGACTGAAGATGGATCTCCAGAAGTTGCTGATCCAGAAGCACCTACAACTGAGAACCAGACTCAGGCAACAAATTCCAACTCTGAGGAAAATGTCCACGAGGAGGAAAATGTAGAATCTGAGGAAGTTCCCCCATTAGGTGAAATAGGATCTAACTTAGGAGATAATCTGAGAGTTGACGAGATAGAGACCTCTAGGATCAACAAGAATCATCCTATAGAAAGCATCATAGGAAATCCTAACGAGGGTGTGAAGACTAGGAGTAGTTTAAATAACAACACTGTGTTGTTGTCGATGATAAACGACTCAGAGGCATATCACACCTGTCTCTATTCGTGTTTCATATCGCAAGTAGAGCCTAAAAATGTGCAAATGGCACTTAAGGATAACTCCTGGGTTGAAGCGATGCAGGAAGAACTCTCGCAGTTTAGGAAACTGGAAGTGTAAGAGTTAGTTCCATTACCTCGAGGGGAAGTTGCCATAGGAACCAAATGGGTTTTTAAGTGCAAACGAGACGATCGGGGTATAGTCACTCGCAACAAGGCTAGGTTAGTTGTAAAGGGTTTTAACCAAGAGGAGGGAATCGATTACAATGAGGTGTTTGCGCCAGTAGCAAGGCTGGAAGCCATTAGGTTGTTTCTGGCTTTTGCCTCCTTCAAGGGCTTTAAGGTCTATCAACTAGATGTGAAGAGTGATTTCCTATATGGGAAAGTGAAGGTGCTGGTGTATGTAGAACAACCCCCTGGATTTACAGATCCAAAATATCCAGATAGAGTATATCGTTTAGATAAGGATCTATATGGATTGCATCAAGCACCAAGGGCGTGGTATGAGACTCTATCCAACCATTTATTAGAAAACGAGTTTGAAAGGGGTAGGATAGATAGTACTCTGTTCGTTAAGAGGAAGGGAGAACACTTCATCTTGGTACAAGTGTACGTTGATGATATCATTTTTGGATCATCAGACGAACAGATGTGCAAAGATTTCGAGAAGGTGATGAAGTCGAAATTCGAGATGAGTGCAATGGGAGAGTTAACTTTCTTTTTGGGGTTACAAGTTGACCAGAAGAAGGCAGGGATGTTTATCCATCAGACGAAGTATGTCTATGACATATTGGAACGTTTCGGGATGGAAGGAACGAAACTGACTGCCCATTTCAGCACGCCGATTCAAGTGAATCACAATCTCGGACCGGGTACTGAAAGTGATGCCGATGTGGATCCAACATTATATCGGGCCATGATTGGATCACTTATGTATTTAACTGCTTCAAGACCTGACATCATGTTTATTGTGTGTATTTGTGCTAGGTTTCAAGCTAATCCGAAGGAGATGCACATGAAAGCTGTGAAGCGGATTCTACGATACCTCAAGTCGAAACCGAAGCTGGGACTTTGGTATCACGCGGAGGGAGATCTAGAGTTGGAGGCATTCACGGATTCTGACTACGGAGGATGCAGCTTGACGCGCAAATCAACAACTGGAGGTTGTCAATTCCTAGGAGGGAGATTGGTATCCTGGCAATGCAAGAAACAGACGTCGGTAGCCGTGTCAACGTGCGAGGCCGAGTATGTTGCTGCTGGTAGTTGCTGCTCACAGGTTCTATGGATACAACAACAATTGCGGGATTACAGTTTGGCTTACACTCAAACTCCCATTAGGATAGACAATCAATCTACAATTGCTATAACTAATAATCCAGTAAACACAGTAAAACAAAGCACATAGACATAAGGCATCATTTTATTCGTGATTGTGCTGAAAAGAACTTAATCAAATTGGTAAAAGTGGCAACGGACGATAATAATGCTGATTTGTTTACCAAAGCATTTGATAAGTCACGATTTGAATATTTAATTCAACTAAATGGAATGCGCAACCCAGAGTAATTTGACCTTAGTGGTAGTTTATAGAGGTAATATTTCTTTCTTTTTATGGTAAGTCTGCTAATTTAGGATAGTTTCTATTTTTAGTAAGTTAGTAAGTTATCTTCTTTTATTGCTATTTCTTATGAAAAACAAAAGAAAAAAGAGAGAAAATCATAATAATACAAAAAAAGAGAATATCAGAAAAAGAGTTAAGTCTTAGATACATAGGTTCAAAGTGACGAAAATTAGCACAGTCGTTACAAACTCTAAGTGTTTAGGCGTTCACACATAATGCACCTAAATTCTAAGTGTTATACTTTATTTTAGTTTGATGTGTTGGTAGGCATTATACATATAGGGAATCTCAAGGCTAATAAAATATTCAAGAAAAAGTCAAGCGTGTCGCTAACTTAGATGTATGACCAATCGGTCTTAATTTTTATGTACAAGACATACAAACTTTGAGTCTAAATGAGGTATGCAAACTTTCTGGGGATGTATAGCAACATCAAATACATCTTAAAATGGAAAGAATAGAAAAATCATACAAAATTGAGAGTCAAAAACATGTAACTCTGTTGTACGTAAGTACAGACCTGTTGCCTCTGTTTAGATTCGGGTTAGCAAGATAAGTCGCTTTGTTGTACGTCGGTACAGACCTGTCACCGCTGTCTTGCTAGCTTTTAAAATAAACCTTAAGTCAAACTAAGACACTTTGTTGTATGAAAATACAGACCTGTGTCCGATGTTTGACTTTTAAAGAAAGTTTGCAAATACCAACAAGTTAGAATCTTAGTCTGTATGCCTTGATCATAAAAGTATGTCTATGTCTGAGTCACGTAAGATAATTTCATGATAAATAAAAATGCCAAGGGATATTCCGAAATGTAGCATGTTTAAAGGGGTAAATACCAACAATCGGCTAAATGGGTATTTCACGACAAACAATCAAAGGAATCAAAAATTCCTAAGTGTGAAAGTTTAAGTACTGAAAGTGAGTATCTGACACCGCTATCTGATTGAACCTTTCTTTGACTATACTCATCAAAAATATTTTGTATAGCGTTTAGCATAGGCTGTAAGTTGGAATAAAAGCAGTTTAAGTCTAAGTTAAATTTTTGGTCAACATTTTAAAATTTTATTTTTACTTTTACTTATTTTTATTTTTATCTTTATTTTATTTTATTTATTTTTCTACTTAGGAAAAGGGTCAAAAATTACCGAGGGTGCATTCATAGTTGGATAAAATAAACACTGCGTGAAATATCTTGTGCTTAGGGTAAAAGATTTGGCATAGTTTATCATGTTACACAATAAAATTGAAAAAGTTGAAAAAGTTGAATTTATTTCAAAATTTTCGAAATTTTCTAAGTGTTTTGGGTAATTCGAGTTTAGTTTAAACTCGAATTTGGGTGGTCTCGAATCTGTCAATAGATTCGACATTGGCCATAGATTCGAAGGTAGGTGTTATAAATAGGTTAACAGTAATTTTCATTACTCTTATCTGTTTTCGAATCTGTTCCTCGAATCAATTTGGCGATCTCGAATCTATTTCTCTCGAGTTTACCGTTTTCCATAAAAACGACAAATTGTCGAGTTTCTTGCTTAGGTGTTCGATTCTACTGATACATCTAGGTATAATCAACTGGGTTGTACAAGAGTCATGTAGTTTTATACACCATTTAAGCCAAAAAGCACCGATATTTGAAAGTTTATAGGTCGAAATCGTGTGTTTCAAAATTACAAAGTTTGGACCGGTAAATAGTCAAATTAAATGCATATATCTGTGATTAGTACCTAGTAGGGCTAATGAATGTAATTTTCTGAGTCCTAAAAGGTTAAAATCATGGGTTTTGGTGATGAGTTGGGCCGACGGGTTCGAATCTGTTCAAGACCACTCTCGAGTTTGTCAGTAAACTCGAGAAGGTCATTAGATTCGAGTGTGTCATCAAACTCGAAAAGGGGTTTTTTCGAATCTGTTTATTCGAATCTGTCATTTTATTTGAATTATTCAATTTAAATTTAATTAAACTTGTAGAAATTCATTTGTGTTGGATTTTGTACTTAAACAAGTTCAAAATAAATCAAATTTGAATTTAAGCAAGTTTATTGATTTTTAATAATTTTGATAATTTATCTATTGTGCAGATATGGCTGATAGAGTTTTCGTGCCTAAGCACAATATGGTCATCCCCCCGACCATCATATCCCTGAGGCTCAGGGTTTTCGTCAGATGCTTGATTTCCTAGTAGAGTCTAGGATTGCATTTGTTTTGTCTCATAACATTCAGATTGTTATCCCATATGTACGGCAGTTTTACGAACATCTGCAAGTTGATTGTACCGTTACACCAACTGTGCTAAGGACAAGTATAGCAGGACAGCCGTTAGTCTTTTCTGCTGATATGCTACGTCAGGTTCTTCAGCTGGGATCCCAAGAGGAAGAAAATGGGCCTATTGACTTTTCCTTAAGTATTAGGCAAGCAGCTTTTCTAAGGATGGGTTACAGCTTGGATGTTACTAAAACATCGTATATGAAGAGTGGGCTAATAGGCCAATGGAGATTTTTGGCACATGTGTTTATGGTCCGTTTTGCGGCCAAGAAAGCTGGATTCGATTATATCGTCTCGAAGATCCAATCCGGGATGATCGCTTTAGTTTATAATCGCTGCTTCAGCTTTTCTGAAATGTTTTTCTCGGAATTCGTTCATCAAATTACGGCTCCAGAGCAGCAACAATTTCTCCTATATCCTCGTTTCATAATGATGCTCATCAGGCACTTTTTGCCAAATTTGCCGCAGCTAAATGAGATCCAAAGAGTAGCTGTCATGGATAAAAGGATTTTTGCTGACTGTTCTGCGCATAGAGGAAGGTTGGCAGTTCCGGTCGAGCGACCGTTGTTTGGAGCTGTAATTGACAGGAACTTTGAAGCACCGAATAATGCCAACTGGGCAGGAGAAGTGGAAGTTCAAGTTAGACAGCCACAACAACAACAACGACAATAGCCGCGACCTCAGCAACAGAGGAGACGCCAAAGAGCTACCGCGAGTCAAAGTCAGGCAACTAGGCCTTCTACAAGTCAACAGCAAGAGGTTCAAGAGGCAGGGCCTTCAAATACACCAGCAGAACATATTCCAACATCCGATCAGTTGTGTCAAACGCTACATGAGATATGGGAAGCGGGTCCTAATGCAAATGAAGAAATAACTGCCGAACTTATTGATTAATTGTTACAGCCTCCGGAAGGAGAAGATGATGTGCTTCGGGAAGTAGATGAATATCAACCTCCTCAAAACCGGTAATGGCATGTCATCGTCAGCTACCGAGTCTGAAGATATGGAGGAGATCGAGATTGAACTTCCAGAGTCCAACACAGCAGCACCAACAGTTCAGATAGGAACGTATGGGTCGAGATTGGTAGTAAATGAAGAAGCTCCAAGGCGGCGCACATCAAGAGAGTCTGATGACTCTGATTTTGAAGAAGAAGAGGTCGCTCCATTAGTGACGAGGCAGAGGGCTAAGCGGCATCGCTTTATGCAAGGAGCTACTTCCGCTTCAGTAGCACAGCCTGAAACAGTCCAATCTCCACCTACTCAATCCACCATACCACCATCACCACCACATGCTGAACCATATATCCCATCACCGATCATTCCAACTCCGATACAGTCCATCCCATCCACCTCATCCACATACACAGAAAATCAAAGGTTTTTGCAGCTAAAAGACAAAGTTGACTTCCAACAAATCCAGATCTTAGGCCTGACAACGGCAATCGGTGAGATTCAGAAGCATAATGCAAATCTCGACAATGAGAATGCCGAACTGAAGAAGATTGTGGACAAAGTACAGGAAGAGAACTTGGAGCTAAAATCTTTTGTCGCTGATCAAGTAGCTGAACTCAGATCGATGCGCTCCCTAATTGAGCAGTTAATGAAAAATATAAAGGCTCAGGGGGAGACATCGTGCCGTGATCAAGAAGCAAGCAGGGATGATGATGATGATGATGATAATGAAGATGGAAATGGCAATGATCCCAGCACACAAAGACAGATTGAGCCAGTAGATTTTTCTGCTGCTCAGGATGCTCAGACTCAGGGGGAGCCGAGTCAGTTGGAAGGTGAAGGAGGAGAGGCTGGTTCCTCAAGGGCTTTGGGAAGCGATATGATAGATGCGCTAAAAGACATTGAGGAAGAGTTGATGGAATTTGATTTTGAAGAAGAAATAGGAGAGTTGGAGGAAGGGGAATTTATACCTGAAGAGATTGTTGATTGGAGATCTGACGACGAAGTGATAGAGGACGAGGACGATAACGTCAATGAGGTGATCATAAATTCACAACCTATCACGGAATTGTATGTGCACAATAATTACAATGTGATTGACATAGATGACATCAAAATAGCCTCAGTCGAAGATTCACAACTTGAAGAAGCAGAGAAGGAGCCATCTAGGGCTGAGTTGATGAAGCTTTGGTTCCGCAAGGAAGAAAAGAAGACAAAGCCGAAGATGAAGAAGAAGATGAGAGTTCATGGGGCAGAGAGTCTCTCAGGAGGAATTATAAGCTGGTTCTTCGACAAAGAACTGCAGCTATTCATACTAAAAAGGAGAGATGGACTTCAATACCTTAGGCGGACGCTCAAAGTATTTAATACATTACATAAGGTAAAAGTAAAGGAGTTGGCATGGAAAGAATTAATCAATATCGGTGAGGATCCTTATGCTGAGATTATAGCCAAGATTATCAGAAAGGAGGGCCGATCCGGAAAATTTGAAAGACTCAAGCCAAGGTCGGGAAAGAGAGTGGAAGATGAATCAAGGATTGATCCACATACGGGAAGGCCTTGGGCCAGAATGGTTTATAAGCCCGTCAAATGCCTAAAAAGAGTGCATATGAAATCGATGCCACAAGATGTTTTGAAGAATATGAAATGGTGGTACGTCGATAATGAAACAGCCGAAGCCGTGATGGAGGATGAAGACGAAAAGGTCATTTTGAAGATATACGATCCGTTGCATCTTATCAACCTATCCAAGGATGACCTGCAAAAGCTTCATGATCAGCCAATTTTCTTTCATGAAGGCTGGAGATCTGAAGGCAGGAAGTTCAAGAAAGTTGTAAAGGCTTGTATAGATGCAGGCTTATATGCAGGTAGCAGTCTATATAGTTCTAGTATCTAATCAAAATGTAAATAGTTAGAAGCTATCGTCAAAGGGGGAGTCTGTTGGTACACCCTGTGTGACGATAGCAGTCTAAGCGATCTAACATTTTGGTTTAAGTAATATTCAAAGTATTGAGAATTAACAAGTGTTTGATATATATGTTTATATATGTTTGTCAGTTATTGATTGTATGTTTGAACTTGATGTAACGTATTACAAGAAGTTCAAACATAAAGATCAAAGATAAAATCAAACTTAAGTTAAAAACATAAGTTTCAAATACAACTTAGTCAGATTCGAATCTATGTCAGATTCGAATGTGATCATAGGTAGATTCGAAGGTTACTTAGTAGGCAGATTCGAGAGTGTCAGTAAGGACAAACTCGAATGGGCCTTGGGCCAGATACGAGTTTGGCCCATGTCAGACCCGAATTAGCCTCTATAATTAGGGATAGACTCGAATCATTTAGAGACTTTTTGCAGAATTCGAGAGTGATTAAGCATTAAGCGATTTCGAGTTTATCATCAGTGTTAGTGTCGTTTCGGAGAGAATCTTCTAGTAGGTGCGTTCTTGTGTAGTTCGTGCAGCTCGTTGATAGTCTCCGTGTTTCTGGTGAGTGTTGTTACTGTCTACCCGTTAACGAGGATTCCGCACTCGTTGACGGTTCCGCGTCTAGATAGATCTGTGTTAGGTAGACCTTACAAAATGGTTAGTTTTTGCCTTTTGGCTTAACTAATGCTCCTAGTACATTCTTGAGATTAATTAATCATGTTTTTGCGTGATTTCATTGGCAAGTTTGTGGTTGTTTACTTTGATGATATTTTGATTTATTCCAAGAGTTTGAATGATCATCTTGAGCATCTAACGTGTAGAGAAAAGCTTTATGCAAACTTGAAGAAGTGTACTTTTTGCACCGACCACATTGTTTTTCTTGGATATGTGGTGAGTTCCCAAGGAATTTCAGTTGATGAAGAGAATGTGAAGGCCATTCAAGATTGGCCAACTCCAAAGAGTGTTGGTGATGTGTGAAGTTTCCATGGTCTTGCAAGTTTTTATCATCGATTTGTGAAAATTTTATCACCTTGGCATCACCACTCACAGAAGTCATTAAAAATAAAGTTGGTTTTCAATATGGGGCGAATATCAAGAGAAAGCTTTTGAAAAAATCAAGTTTCAACTAACTCATGCTCCCTTACTTTCTTTGCCCAATTTTGACAAAACATTTGAAATTGAGTGTGATGCGTCGGGTGTTGCAATTGGTGCGGTTTTAACGCAAGAAAGGAAACCATTGGCATATTTTAGTGAAAAGTTGAGCGGTGCAACTTTGAATTATCCCACTTATGACAAAGAGATGCACGCCTTGGTTCGTGCACTGAAAACTTGGCAACATTATTTGTGGACCAAAGAATTTGTAATTCATTCTGATCATGAGTCCTTGATGGTCCTGAAGGGGCAACAAAAGCTGAATAAGACACATGCTAGATGGATGGAGTTTCTTGAGACATTTCCTTATGTCATCCGATTCAAGAAAGGTAAGGAAAATATTGTGCCTGATGCACTTTTACGGAGGTACTCTCTACTCTCTTCTCTAGACTCTAAAATTCTTGGTTTCGAACAAATCAAAGAGTTATATCATAAGGATGTGGATTTTGGTATGATTTTTCAAACATGTGAAAGAAGCTCTTTTGACAAGTTTTTTATACATGATGAGTTTTTGTTCAAAGAATCAAAGCTTCGCATTCCAAACACGTCTTTACGTGAGTTTTAGGTTTGGGAGGCACATAGTGGAGGCCTCATGGTTTGTACACTCCTCTTCCTATACCAAGTGAACCATGGATTGATCTTTCTATGGACTTTGTGTTGGGTTTGCCAAGAACAACAAGTGGCAAAGATTCAATTTTTGTGGTTGTTGATAGATTTTCTATGATGGCTCATTTCATTGCATGTCATCAAACCAATGAGGCTTCTCATATTTCTAATTTGTTTTTCAAAGAAGTGGTTAGATTACATGCCAAGAACTATCGTGTCTGATCGGGACACCAAATTTTTAAGTTATTTTTGGAGAACTTTGTGGGGGAAATTGGGAATAAAGCTTTTGTTTTCTACGACTTGTCATCCCCAAACGGATGTACAAACCGAAGTTGTGAATCGTACACTTGGTACTTTGTTGCGATCAATAGTTGGGAGGAATGTGAAAACTTGGGAGCAATGCTTACCTCATGTTGAGTTTGCATATAATCGAAATGTGCATTCTGCTACTAAGTTTTCACCTTTCGATATTGTGTATGGATTTAAGCCCTTAACTCCTATGGATTCAACTAGTTTGCTTGTGAATGGGCATTTTAATTTAGATGCAAAGAAGAAGGTAGAATTTGTCAAGCAAATCCATGAGAAGGTGAAACGCAACATTGAAGAGCGCACCAAGAAGTACGAACAACAAGCGAACAAGGGAAAAAGAAAGGTCACTTTTGAACCAGGAGATTGGGTGTGGCTGCATATGAGGAAAGAAAGATTTCCAACAAAGAGGAAGTCAAAGTTGATGCCTAGAGGAGATGGACCATTTCAAGTGTTACAGAAAATCAATGACGATGCATACAAACTTGATATTCCTGATGAGTATAATGTTCATGACGTATATAATGTGGCTGATTTAAGTCCTTTTGATGCAGGTGACGATTTGAGGACAAATCACTCTCAAGATGGGGGGGGGGGGGGGGGGGAATGATGAGAACCCATCCAATGATCAAGATGATGAAGATCCATTAAGGTGGAAGATCGGGCCTATCAAAAGGTTTAAATCCAAGATGTTCTGAGATGCTACTAATGGACTGATTAAATCTTGCCGGAATAATGCTCCCATGTCTTCGCAAAGTAACCAAGCAAGCTTCCTAATTTTGCTACAAGTTGAAGCCCAAGATTAGCCTTGTTTTTCTTAGCCCAAGTTATGTTTATTTACCCAAACATAACCCATGAATAAAGAATTTCGGCTAGCCCCACACTTAGCCCATGTTTTGTCCATAACTCACTCATTTCAAGCTCGATTTGAGTCAAATATAAGCCCAATGAAACCTAAGCATTTCTCCTATCTTTTCAAGAAGAATAAAGCCCAATATAGGCTCATTTGCCACGTCCAAAATTCTGCCCAAAAGAGTGCCCATGTTTTATGTACTTCTCAAAATTAATTACAAGGCAATTTGAAAGCCTTCTCTTTATTCAAGGAAATTTGAAGGTCATGGGCGTTTACTTGGAGGATACTAATGGTTTTGCAAGATACAATGAACCAAGAAACATTTTAAAAGATTCAAGAGGTGAAATGTCAAGAAGACCCTTTTGATAAGTTGTTTTGCTTATTTGATCGCTTATCGTGATTGCTTTTGTTACTTATCTAGATGGTTGGTTTTCCTTATATTTTCGTCAATAAGTAGTGGCCAAAGTTCTCATTTGTAATCATCCTTCATTTGAGTAATATTGTGAGTTTTTAACTTTATTGTTCCTTACGAACTTTTAGAACTTATCAAGTGTTCTAGCTTGTGGCGTTCAAAACTTATCAATCAACTTGGTGGGTTGGTTGTGGTGTTTTCTTATACCAAGGTTCTTGTGTGTTTTAGTCAACGGGTCGCGGTTTCACTATATATACCAAGGTTCTTGCCTCGTTTATAGGCAACGGGTCGCAGTTCTATCCATATATCATAATAACATCCAATAGAACGATCGGGCAACTCGTGATCAATCTCATAATCATCGGGTGAGATCACATCAGCTCTTTAGAAAACCAAAGTAAGAACTAGTATTCTTTTATAAACTAGGACTTATCTTAGTGTGTAATACTTTTAGAGATCACCTCTTTTGGTAGTTTGAAAGGTGTCAAGGCTTCAACGGGATCTTTATCTGTTGCTCCCAAGGTATAAATTATTATTCATCTTGTTTCTTTATGTTCTTCTTTTCGTTCATGTCTTATTAGCTTTAGATCTAGTTTACATTTTATATAAATTTTTTATATACATTATTTTCAATAGTTGCCTATGAAAATTTTTTAAAAACATTTTTCATAACCATAAAAACTCAACAGGACAAGAAGGGTAAAACCCTAAGGGTTTTGCACTTTCATGTATAGGAACCCTAGGGGTTTCCCAAGTTTCTTTGTTTCTTATTTTTAAGGTTTCATTTCACACATATAAAATCATATCATTGAAGCCCTAATTGATTTCTTGGTTGTTTAGAGATAAAGTTTCAATCTTTATTATAAAGGTTGAATCTTTATGTTGAACAAAAGATGAAACATATGAAGATGAATGTTTTAATTTAGGAAACATCTTATTCTTGAATATGAAGATTTGAAGAACTAAAAGTGGTTTTAAATAATGAAATTAAAGTCTTTTCTGATTTAGTTATTTAGAAATCCTTTTGAATAATTTTTTAAATAATAATAAGTACTTTAGTTAGTTATGAATGGAATTCCCAGGCTTTGATACATTCATAGGCCCTAAAATCGTTATGTTCGAGTAACACATAGCTAAATCAGGCGTCCGGTAATTGTTATTTGAAAATTACTTATGTCCTTTCCATGACATATGTACATTGTTGATACGTGATATTCAGTTGTTAAATAATTTCATGGAGCCATAAAAATGATTATGGTTAAATCTGATGTTGATGGAATGAATCTAAAACGTGTTACAAATCGCTATCATGATTGGGATTGTCAAAACGATCTAAATAGCCAAAGGCAGAAAGGATATTAAGAAGTTCGATGTGACTCTCCTCCCACCTGGATCCCACTTGACACCGATGTAACGTAACTTAGATTACTAATACATAATGGGATTGAATCAGAACTTGATGTTTGATAAAATGGGAAATGATTTTATCCGATAAAAACCTTTTTCGAAACTTAAGATTATGCCATCCATTTAAATGCCACTTGGAATAGAATGAATGTGATTCATGAGAGAAGTTCCTTAGCGCTAATCTCATGGTTTGCTTATTGTTTGAAACAAGGTGATTATTGCGAATTCCAAGTAGTCTTAGGCTAACTATTACACGATGTTAAATGGACAACTTAATTGGGTTTTCCTTATCTGATTTGCGCCCAAGGCATAGATGAGATTAAACATGCCTTTTAATCTCATGAAGAGGAATTTCATATGATGTAATTGGTTTCAAGCCAACCTATATAAATATACTGTGCAAACAGTGCCTTAGGCATTTGCATAAGATGATTATATACGGTTCTCATATTTTCAAAAATAATGTTTTACGAAAACTGAAAAAGGTATTGTTTTTGAAAATTACTCATTCAATTAACTAAAAAAACATTACATACTTGTAGACAGGTGTCACACCCTGTTAAAGCGAAAACACAATATGAAACATCTCATCTGATCATAACATAAGGAAATAGTTCATAACAACCAACAAACATAGAGAGTTTACAAAATATTTACAACGTAGTTGACAGAAATGTTCAAAATGTTTCAAATACAAGGAACATAATGTGTAAATGCGTCCACACAACGTCCCATCAACGGAGTCACTTAATTACGATTTCCTAAAAAACATGAAAACAAATGGTCAACTATTGAAATAGTTGGTGAGTTCACTGGTTTTGTATGCATAAAAATGAATTTTAATGTAAGTTTGTTATATCTTGTACAAATCAGTTGTGAAAAATGTTTCACATGGTATATTTGTACTCTAATGCTAGCAAGTATGAGCCCACTACCTAAACCTAAATGATTACATGCCCATGTATGGATATTTCACCACAACACAAAGATATTTCACTACGTAAAAACAAATTGCAATAACTATGCACTCACATGTTCACCAAGTGAGTGGGGTGTCAACCAAATATCGATATCCATAATTAAAACGGTTCGAACAATTTATGTTAAATGGGTACTGTAAGTGGGACATACAAAATACGTAATATGTCTAAAAAATTACTCAACATAGTGTACATACCAATTGTGCATAAATGTATCGTAGTTTGCATTGCAATATCAATAAAGCATAAGACAACAACATTTGTAAATAGTATCATGCCCCCCCCCCCCCCCCCCAAAAAAAAATAAATAAATAAAGTGTTAGAAAGGAGCTATGAATACTCACTGACGGTAAGCTAGTGAGCTTCCAATTGATGAATCGACAAGAACCGTATCTAATAGCTTTCTATGAAAAAGACAAAAAGGTTCGTATTGAGTTTCCTATTTAAGTCACTAAATCATAGTTAAACTTACTTTCTTTATAATTTCATAAAATGTCATTTTTATTGTTCTTTGATCTTTTGCATTCTTGAATATTTTACTTATTATCATGGATTTACATGCATAATCTAAATTTTTATGTTTAATAACTTTATATCTTTAAATAAATAATTGTTTTTGAGATTTAGTCCAAGAAAAGACAAAATCCATGATTGCAAAGTGAAAGAGGACAAAACACAATCTGTCCAGATTCTAGACCTCACTTTGCATGCACTTTCGATATCTTTAAAGGTTACTTCGGGTCAGGATCTTGTTGTATATTAAACTTCAATGTCTTAGAGAGATTTTGACATATTTTACAACATTTTAGTAAATCATAAGTTAACTTTAAAAATAATATAAATATAACGGTTTAGAAGGTCGAGCTGATTGCACACCTTACTTGCATGAACCGTTTAAAGGGTTAAAACTTTTTTTTTTTTTGAGTGAGACGACATGAATTTGAAACTTACCTCATGATACTAAAATCCTGAAAACGAATCAGGTTATTTCGAGTATTTTTATAGGAGTTATGCTATTTACAAATTGAGGGAACATTCTGCCAGATTTTTGTTTTATGCACACTTAAATTTAAAATTACGTTTGTGTATCCACAACTTACTGGATTTACTTGGGACCAATTTTGTTTGAAAAATAACACATTAAAATTATTTCAAAAAACAATCAGATCATTTGGTGGAATATTGAAATATGAACATTTGAAGTAGTGAGTGGAAGTCTGTCAGATGCAGCTTGGGGACAACATGTACCTTTTTGAAAGATCAAACTTATGCATGTTGTGAATCTGAATTTTAGAAGATTTAAACTCATATACCGCAAGTTATATTCATAACACATATACCCCAAATTATACTCAAATGATTTTGGAATTTTTAGTGTTTCAACCATTACATCACCAGCATGTCCATTTTTGAGTCTTTTATGCATCTTCTTGTTCTTAATTTTGGTTTGATCATGGATTTTCATCAGTTTTAGACATTTGAGATGTATTGATGATAAATCTACAAACATCAAGAGTTCAAGAAGGTTTTTGAACAAAATTGGGTGAAAATAAAGAAAAACTCAAGAAAACATTAGAAAAAGATGAAGTTTGCAACTAGTGTTCATGTGAGATGCATGAACACATGTTCTTGCCTTTAGAATCCAAATTGAAGAGATTAATTTGGATATTTGAAAGCTTACTTTCTGCTGGAAATTTAGAGAGAATTTGGGTTTTAGAGAGAGAAACTCGAGAAAGAAAGTAGAGGTGGAAAAGATGCATAAAAAGTTGGTTACCTTTTTAAGCATAAAGTGGAATGTTTAGTTTCTCGTTTTCATGCTAGATTGTGACATATGTCTATTTTTGTTTTAAACATTTGTAAGTTATTTTATTATCTCAAAATCAATATTATTCATAGTTATTTAATATTTTTATAAGTTTGTTGCCATTTTAATTAAAGAGGAAAAGTATGGATGTCATCCTTAAGCTTTAGTTGAACATATTGTACATATTTACTTAACTTGGTAATTAAAGTTGTGCTTTTATATATTTATTTTTGTATTATTGTTAACTTGATGTATTTATTTTCTTTTCTTCATCTTTAGACATTGTACTTAAATTAATTGAAAATTCTACGTCGAATGCAGAAACTAAGTAAATTATGGAGGTCTATAACTTTTCACAACTTAGCTTCTTTCAAAGTCTTAGTTACCAAAAGAAATTTGGAATTTAGGTATGACATTTGAATAGTTGTCTAACCTTGAGGTACAAGTCTCCTTCTGTTAAATGAATTTCGTCCCGAAATTCTGACTATTGTCCGACACTTTGATTATTGTTAAAAAGATGAGGGTATTTGTGTTTCATAAAGTCCTCACGTCCCCATTTGAACTCTGGCCTTGAATTCCATCTTACTTTCACGATTGGAATTTTTCTTCGCTTTAGGCTCTTAATCTCTCTATCGAGGATCTCAACATGTTTTTCCACAAAATGTAGTCGATGACCGACTTGAACTTCATCGGTTAGGGTAATCAATGTCTCGTCGGCTAAGCACTTCTTAAGATTTGACATATGGAATGTATCATGAATAGCGCGCCTAATTTATCAGGCAACTTAAGTTTGTATGCCACATGGCCGATTCTTTTCAAAATTTTGTATGACCCTATGTATCGAGAACTTAGTTCCTTCTTTCCCAATCGAATTTTTCCCTTCCATGGTGATACTTTTAGAATTACTTTGTCGCCAATTTCAACAATTTCAAATTCCAAAAATTTTATTCACTTATCTTCATAATTTTTCTAACAATCTTGGGCTGCTTTAAGTCTGTCTATCTCGGATGATGAAGATCTTGTCTGGGGGTTCTTGGATGATTCTCGGTCCGGTAATTTTCTTATCTCTAATCTTAATCCAGCTAAGAGGTGAACGAAACTTTCATCTGTAAAGCGCTTCATACGGAGCACATTTTAATGCTGGTGTGGTAGCTATTGTTGTAGGAAAATTCCACTGAAGGTAAGTGTATATCCAGACTACCACCAAAGTCCATCACACACGCCTGAGCATATCCTCCAAGGTTTGTATTGTACGCTCTCTTTGCCCATCATTCTGTGGGTGGTAACCAGTGCCCAAATCCATCAAAGTGCCTAGTGCTTTTTGAAGAGATTTCAATAATCTTGATGTAAAGCGACTATCACTATCTAAAATGAGAGATAGTGGCACCCCAATGCAAGTGATAAATTCATTGACATATATTTGAGCAAGCTTCTTCATCTTGTAATCATTCTGAATAGGTATGAAATGAGCAGATTTTGTTAACCTATCTACAATAACCCAAATTCAATCATGCCCTTTAGCAGTCCTGGGTAACTTTGTTACAAAGTCCATTGTAATTCTTTCCCATTTCCACTGAGGGATTTTGTGTTGTTGTAATAATCCTGAAGGCTTCCGATATCTGCTTTGACCTTTAATCAAGTTAAGCACTTCCCAACATATAGTGCAATATCCTTCTTCATCCCATGCCACAAATAATAACCCTTTAAGTCCTTATAACATCTTGTTAGAACCTTGGTGAATTGAATATCAAGATTTATGAGCGTTTGTTAAAATTACACTACTTAACTCGTGATTCTTCAGAATCCAAACATGGTACTTAAAATAACATACTCCATACAACTTAACTTCAAAACTCTACTCTAGGTTATGAAGAGTTTCATCCTTTAAATATTCCGCCCTTAACGCATTGGTCTGAGCATCAAAGATTTGAGTTCTTAAACTTGTTTGAACATGCATTCCTAATGCTTGATATTGCAAGAGCTTAATCCTCTCATACCCGGTTGATGTATTAGCTACAATGCCAAATTTTCCTAAATGACCTTTCACATCACAGTGGTAGTCACTAAGTAACTCCATCCACTTTGACCATCAGACATTATCCTGAACCAACATTCCAAGTTCTCGCACTTTCGTAGTTTTCGCCTTAACTTTTTTGCTTTAGACGTTAGCTTTTCCTGGGTGGTATCAGATTTCAAAATCGTAATCATTGAGTATCTCCACCCATCTTGTTTGTTGCATATTGAGTAAATTTTGGTTGAGAATATGTTGAAGGCACTTGTGGTCGGTGAAAATAATGCACTTGGTTCCATACAGATAGTGTCTCCGGATCTTGAGTGCAAAGACTACAGCTCCTAATTCCAGATAATGTGTGGTATAGTTCTTCTCATGATTCTTCAATTTTCTTGATGCATACGCAATCACTTTATCCTTCTACATCAATACACATCCCAACCCTTGATGTGAGGCATCACAGTAAACGACAAAATCGTAAGTTCCTTCAGGTAACGCAAAAAATAGTGCCTTACACAACTTTTGTTTTAAAAGATGGAATGCATCCTCTTATGACACAAACTTCCTATCTTTCTGAGTTAGTGCCATTAGCGGTTGAGAAATCCTCAAAATGTTCTCAATGAATCGTCGGTAGTAACCCGCTAAACCTAAAAATTGACGAATTTCTGTTGAGGTTTTAGGAGCTTCCCACTTGTTAATAGCATCATCGATCTTCATTGGGTCTACGTGAATTCCATTCTCATTAACTACATGACCAAGAAAATGTATTTCTCGAATCCAAAACTCACATTTGGAGATCTTTGCATACCACTTATGTTCCCTGAGTATGTCAAAAATTAACTTCAAATGCTGCTCGTATTCCTCTTTATTTTGTGAGTAGATCAAAACATCATCTATAAACACAATGACATATTTGTCTAAGTATGGTCAATAGACCCTATTCATTAAATCCATGAACATCGCAAGTGTGTTGGTCAGTCCAAAGGGCATAACTAAAAACTCAAAGTGCCCATATCGAGTTTGAAAAGTTGTTTTCGAGATATCCTCCTCTCGAACTCTCATTAAATGATAACAAGACTAGAGGTCTATCTTGGAAAACTAAGTTGCACTTTGCAACTGATCGAATAAGTCGTCATCGAGGAAGAGGGAATCGATTCTTAATTCTCAATTTGTTAAATTTTTTATGGTCAATGCACATTCGGAACGAAATGTCGTTCTTGTTAATGAAAAGAAATGGGGCTCACCACGGTGAAGAGCTGGGTCAGATAAATCCTTTGTCAAGAAGTTCTTGAAGTTGGTTAGACGGTTCTTGCATTTCCTCAGGCGCTAGACAATAAGGCGCCTTTGCTACTAGTGTTGCTATGGGAACTAAGTCGACATGAAATCCGAATTGTCTATCAGGAGGTAAGCCAGATAAGTCATCCGAGAAACATCTGGGTAGTCCTTAACCTCCAAGATATTCTGAATTTGCTTCTCCTTCATTACTTATCTACCACCTGAGCTAGGTAAGCGTAACATTTCTTCTCCAGGTACTTGCGAATTTCCATGCGTGACACAATTCGTAAGTTCCTCCTCGACTTGTCTCCTTTAATGGTGAGTGTTTCTCCACTATGGAGGGGTATCCTAATGAGCTTTTCAGAACATACAATCTTTGCTCGATGTTTGGACAACCAGTCTATACCCATGACCACATCATAGATTCCCAATTCAATTAGGATAAGGTCAATAAAAAAAATCTTATCATATAAATTCAACGTACAACCTACCATAACATTCTTAACTTGGGTTTCATGGACATTAGAAAAATTTATAACATAAGTATCGTTTAATATTCTTCGTTTTTGCATTAATTAATGGCCTAAATTCTGAAGAAATAAAACTCCTATCTGCTCTTGAATTAAATAGTATAGATGCATAGTGGTTGTTTTAAAGAAACGTACCAGTTACGACATTTAGATCCTGTCTTACTTCTTTAGCTCCTAATGCAAAAGCTCTGCCTCTAGCTTGGCCACCCTGGTTTTTATTGTTGTTAGTTGCTTTATTCAGCCTTGGACAGGTATCCCGGAAATGATCATGACCTCCACATTCATAACACTTCCTTTTTTCCTTCAATGGTTTCCCCCATCACATTTTCTCCCCTAGCATCCTACACCGTTCGACAATATTGGGTAAGGTGACACGCCTTCTTAAAGTCATCACAGAAAAAACATTGCCCTCTTGGTGATAGCCGCACTTGTTGCAGTTGGTGACTAATTGCTGCGACTTTCACCTTTTGATCCTCGCGATAGTTATTACATTCAAAAATCAGCTCAACCTTTTTTTCCCAGTCCAAATACGCTTCTGGATCATTCTTTCCTTAAAATTGTGGAATTCTCATCTTAATGTTGTTGAGTCCTCTATTAGCCCCATGGTTTCTTCTAGGCTTCCTTCTTTCAGATCCTCTATCCCATTCATCACTTCGAGCGTCATCTTCATGATTTTCATCAAAAACTTTTGATGGTGGTGGAGCATGAGGTCCACGTGCCTCCAATCTGTCCAATTTTTCATGGATTTGATTAAACTCATCCGTCATTAAACGTCGCATTCCAGCCATGAGATCTTGGACTTGAAGGTTAGGAAGGGGTTGATTATCTTCCATCTTTTAATATGTAAAAACAAGAGTAAATGGAAAAGATATTTTCTCTCCTCACTCCCTTACGTGTTCACTCAAGAGATGTCACTCAACGCTCGTGTATCACACAAAAAATAATCGGCTTTTACCCTCAAGTGTTCTCACAACTCAATGCGTTTTACTTCTCTATTCCTTGTGGAGCTCAATTGGTAAAAGAACAAATCAAATTAGAGCACAAACTGAAAGTGTTCAAGAAAAACCTTTAGAACTTAATTGGATACCAACGAGTTTAGAACTTTTAAAAAAGAAGGGATAAACAAGAAAAAAAAAGTAGTATGGTGAGGAGAAACAAAGTACTAACCAATGAGAAGAAGTTGGAACAAAAAAATGATATAGAAGATAAATTATTGATTTTCAAGCTCACGTGTTCATATAAACTTCTTTTCTTTTCTTTCTTTTTTGTTTGCACTTTTTTTTTAATTTTTTTGCCGCACTTTTTAATGTTTTTTTTTTGCTCTTTTTTTGTTAAACAACGTGACTTTTTTTTTTAATATGAGAAATACAAAAAATGTAAAAGATAAGATGATGAAAAAGATAGACAAACACAATGACAAGAACAAAATGCAACAAACTTAAGAATCGAACCTTTGTAGCTCTAATACCAAAAGATACGAAACGTTGACCCGCAAGTTAGATGTAACTTGGAACCTTTGTATGGGATAGAATAGGCGTCAAAGCACCCGATAATTGGGACTCCAACACGCCTAGATCCAGTCCTTGAGCCGTTAGTTATAAGAACTAAGAACCAAAGGAATACGAGAACGCCACAAGAATGTGCTCAGAATCTTGAAAAGTTCTTGAACTATGAACTCTCCAACAAAGAACAAAGCTCACAAAGATGAGTAAAACTCAAAATAATTATATACTTTTCTCAAGTGAACTTATTTGAAAGTACATAGGATGCCATCTATTTATAGGCTTCAAAAACCAACTCAAAAGACACTAATTAAATTCAATGGATAAAGAAGAGACTTTAATCCATGAATCTAGACATTTGGTCATCACTTGGTAGATAATTCTAGAACTTTTAAACTAAAAAAAATGGATTAGGCATTTCTAGGCCTTTATTGGACTCAAATAAACTTCTAATGGACTTCAAAATACATCCATTCTACCACTTGGGCTTAGTACTAGCCCATAGTATTTCAAAGACTCAAGAAAATACATCTTTTGGGCTTTTATGCTTCCATATTAGGATCCAATGCTTCAAGTCTAGTAACATGCTTCATCACTTGCGGTTGAGCATCGTCTTTGCATTCAGACTTCGGATTTCAACAAGTAAGCTCGTAAAAACTTCTTTGATCTTCTTCGCTCAACCTCTTGTCATTGGGCCTTCACGTATTTCATTGACATCTTTGGAATGGTTTGATGATCTTCCATCATCCAGCTTTTGAATTTCGTGTTTCGGGCAAAACTCCTCACACAAGAGTTTCGTGAACTCTTCCCAAGTCAGCTTGTTTGCGGCCTCTCGACCACAGGTTTGAACTGGAAGATTCCACCATGTTAAGGCTCGGCCTTGAAACTGTCCTGTCGCATACTCCACCATGCAATCATCTGAATATTTGTTGATTACAGCCTCCATGCTTTCCATCCAAGAGAGTAACCCAGTCATGCCTTCCTTCCCATGGAATTCTTTGGGCCTACTAGACATAAAGGTCTTATATGAGCACCCCCTTATCTTGGTGTATGACTTTCGCCATCATTACAGTTACCCCCAGTTGGGCATTCAATTCACCCACGATTGAGTTGATCCCAACAGTGACATGTGTGACTATTTCAGGTATTGCAACCCTGGCTTGTTGGGCTATGAGTCAGGCCATTTCAGGGTTTGCATCCGTATTTCGAGTGACTCTTCTGGGTGACATAGTTCTATTAATATAAGAGTGTACTTAATCACTAAGGGTATAGTCATGTATGTCTAAATCATATAACCTCTACAGGAAAAAGCATAGTATCAGTGTTATGATATGATATGAAATGATCACACACAAAATGTAATTTGCTCCAAAATATTAGAAGTATAAAAGTCTTCTTTAACCATTCTCTTAGTGTAACCAAATGAAGTCATGCATTACCTTTCCTTACTTAAACATAGATGGCCAGTCTTTTTTAATTAAGTTCAGAGGATGCATCACTGTACTTAATAAATTAATAAAAGGTTAGATGGTTGTAAATGTTGTTTCGAGCGTTTGGGCTATAGTTTAGGTTTTCCCAAAGGAAAAACTGGCATTCTCAATAACCTTAGGCTTTAATACCACCCAACAAACATAGAGGGTTTACAAAAAGTTTAGAACCATAGTTGACACGAATGTTCAAAAATTTTCAAATACAAGCAACATAATGAGTAAATGCGTCCACACAATGTGCCATCAACGAAGTCACTTAATTATGATTTCCTGAAAAACATGATAAGAAACAGTCAAATATTGAAGTAGTTGGTGAGTTCATAGGTTTTGTATGCATAAAAATGAATTTAAATGCAAGTTGCTAATGAAGTATATCATGAACAAATCAGTTGTGAAACATATTGCACATTGTATATTTGTACTCTAATGCTATCAAGTATGAGCCCAGTACCCAAACATAAATGACTGCATGCCCATGTGTGGATATTTCACTAGAGCGCGTTGATATCTCACTACGTAAAAATAATTTGCAATATATATGCACTCACATGTGCACCAACTGAGTGGGGTGTTGATGTGATCTCACCTGATGAATATGCGATTGATCACGAGTTGCCCGATCGTTCTATTGGATGTTATTATGATATATGGATAGAACCGCGACCCGTTGCCTATAAACAAGGCAAGAACCTTGGTATAGATAGTGAACCACGACTCGTTGCCTAGAAAGAGGCAAGAACCTTGGTATAAGAAAACACCACAATCAACCCCACCAAGTTGATTGATAAGTTTTGAACGCCACAAGCTAGAACACTTGATAAGTTCTAAACGTTCGTAAGGAACAAGAAGAGTTAAAAACTCACAATATTACTCAACTGAAGGATGATTACAAATGAGAACTTTGGCCACTATTTATAGACGAAAATATAAGGAAAACCAACCATCTAGATAAGTAACAAAAACTATCACGATAAGCGATCATATAAGCAATACTACTTAGCAAAAGGGCCTTCTTGACATTTTACTACTTGAATCTTCTAGAATGTGTCTTGGTTCATTGTATCTTGCAAAACCCTTAGTATCCTCCAAGTAAATGGCAATGACCTTCAAATTGCCTTAAATTGAAGAGAAGGCTTTCAAATTGCCTTGTAATTAATCTTGAGAAGTACATTGAACATGGACACTCTTTTGGGTAGAATGTTGGACGTGGAAACTGAGCTTTTATTGTGATTTATTCTTCTTGAAAAGATAGGAGAAAGGCTTGGCTTTCATTGGGCTTTTATTTGACTCAAATCGGGCTTGAAATGAGTGAGTTATGGACAAAACATGGGCTAAGTGTGGGGCTAGCCGAAATTCTTTATTCAAGGGTTATGTTTGGGTAAATAAACATAACTTGGGCTATGAAAAACAATGTTAATCTTGGGCTTCAACTTGTAGCAAAATTAGGAAGCTCGCTTGGTTATTTTGTGAAGACACGGGATCATTATTCCAGCAAGATTTAATCAGTCCAATGGTAGCATCTCGAACATCTCGAAACATCTTGGATTTAGACCTTGTGATAGGCCCGATCTTCTACCTTAATGGATCTTCATCATCTTGATCATTGGATGGGTTCTCATCATTCCCCCATCTTGAGAGGGATTTGTCCTCAAATCGTCAGCTGCATCAAAAGGACTTGAATCAGCCACATTAAATACATCATGAACATTATACTCATCAGGAAGATCAAGTTTCTATGTATTGTCATTGATTTTCTGCAACCCAAGAAATGGTCCATCTCCTCTAGGAACTTTGACTTCCTCTTTTTTGGAAAACGTTCCTTCCTCATATGAAGCCACACACAATCTCCTGGTTCAAAAGTGACCTTTTGTTTTCCCTTGTTCGCTTGTCGTTCATACTTCTTGGTGCACTCTTGAATGTTGTGTTTCGCCTTCTCATGGATTTGCTTGACAAACTCTGCCTTCTTCTTTCCATCTAAATTCAAATGCTCATTCACAGGCAAAGGAGTTAAATCCATAGGAGTTAATGGCTTAAATCTATACACAATCTCGAAAGGTGAAAACTTAGTAGCAGAATGCACATTTCGATTATACGCAATCTCAACATGATGTAAGCATTGCTCCCAAGTTTTCACATTCCTCCCGACTATTGATCGCAACAAAGTACCAAGTGTACGATTCACAACTTCGGTTTGTCCATCCGTTTGGGGATGACAAGTCGTAGAAAACAAAAGCTTTGTTCCCAATTTCCCCCACAATGTTTTCCGAAAATAACTTAAAATATTGGTGTCCCGAACAGACACGATAGTTCTTGGCATGCCATATAATCCAACCACTTCTTTGAAAAACAAATTAAAAATATGAGAAGCAGCATTGGTTCGATGGCATGCAATGAAATGAGCCATCTTAGAAAATCTATCAACAACCACAAAAATTTAATCTTTGCCACTTGTTGATCTTGGCGAACCCAACACAAAGTCCAGAGAAAGATCAACCCATGGTTCACTTGGTATAGGAAGAAGAGTGTACAAACCATGAGGTTGAACCTTTGCATTGGCTTGTTTATAAACAATGCACTTTTTCACAAACTTTGCCAACATCAACTTTCATTTTTGGCCAAAAGAAATGCTCTTGCAAAATTTTCAAAGTTTTTGCCACACCAAAATGACCCATAAAGGCCTCCACCATGTGCCTCCCGAACCAAAAGCTCACGTAAAGACGTGTTTGGAATGCAAAGCTTTGATCTTTGAACAAAAACCCATCATGTATAAAAAAACTTGTCGAAAGAGCTTCTTTCACATGTCTGAAAAATCATACCAAAAACCACCCTTATGATATAACTCTTTGATTTGTTCGAAACCAAGAATTTTAGAGTCTAGAGAAGAGAGTAGAGAGTACCTTCGTGAAAGTGCATCAGCTACAATATTTTTCTGACCTTTCTTGAATCAGATGACATAAGGAAATGTCTCAAGAAACTCCATCCATCTAGCATGTCTCTTATTCAACTTTTGTTGCCCCTTCAGAAACTTCAAGGACTCGTGATCAGAATGAATTACAAACTCTTTGGTCCACAAGTAATGTTGCCAAGTTTTCAGTGCACGAACCAAGGCATACATCTCTTTGTCATAAGTGGGATAATTCAAAGTTGCACCTCTCAACTTTTCACTAAAATATGCCAATGGTTTCCCTTCTTGCATTAAAACCGCACCGATTCCAACACCCGACGCATCACACTCAATTTCAAATGTTTTATTAAAATTTGGCAAAGAAAGCAAGGGAGCATGAGTTAGTTGAAACTTGAGTTTTTCAAAAGCTTTCTCTTGATCTTCGCCTCATTGAAAACCAACTTTCTTTTTAATGAATTCTGTTAGTGGTGATGCCAAGGTGCTAAGATTCTTCACAAATCGACGATAAAAACTTGCAGGACCATGGAAACTTCGCACATCACCAACACTCTTTAGAGTTGGCCAATCTTGAATGGCCTTCACCTTCTCTTCATCAACTGAAATTCCTTGGGAACTCACCACATATCCTAGAAAAACAAGGTGGTCGGTACAAAAGGTACACTTCTTCAAGTTTGCATAAAGATTTTCTTTCCTAAGCACACTCAAAACACACGTTAGATGCTCAAGATGATCATTCAAACTCTTGGAATAAATAAAAATATCATCAAAGTAAACAACCACAAACTTGCCAATGAATTCACGCAAATCATGATTCATTAATCTATGTTGCCTTCGTCTAGGTGGTCTTCTTTGAAATTCCTCATCCCATTCATCACCACTAGAACCGTAATCATGATTTTCATAAGAAACTTGTGATGGTGTTCGTTCACGTGGTATTTGTGCCTCCAATTAGTCCATTCTTTCATGAACTTGTGTGACTCGTCTCTCATTAATCGTCGCATTTCATCCATGAGAGCTTGAACTTGAGATTTGGAAGAGGTTGGTCATCCGCCATCTTATATATCTGCAAAAAAAACAATAAATAATAAAAAGATTATGACATCTCCGCTCTCCCTTACGTGTTTCGCTCAAGTTGATTAAGCTCTCAAAACTCGTGTATGCAACAAAGGCTTTTTCCCTCGATTGATCTTACCACACTGCCTTTTACCTCTTTTTAATTCTTAAAGTTCAAAACAAACTAAAAGAAAGCAAAATCAAGTTAGGCTTCTGGCCTTGTGGAATTCAAAACGTACCAAACATCTTCATTAATTAAGTGTAACAAACCCAAAAAGAAATAAAATACTAAACAAAATTATTAACGTTCCTCCAAAAAAAATTTTCACTTCTTTTTTTTTCTCAACTTTTTTTTTTTTACTTTGATAGCTTTTTTTTATACTTTTCTTTTCTTTTCACTTTTCTTTTCTTTTCACTTTTCTTTTCTTTTCTTTTTTTTTTTTTGGTGAACAAAACTACACGACTTAATATAAAGAACCCAAATATATAACTTACTAATACCCCAACTTCTTTATTTCTTGATAATAGTAATCAAGTCAACTTGTGACGAGATCCACTACTATTACTTGAAATCCAAGATAAGAACAAGAAGAAACAAAAAAAAACCGATACGGAAAAAAAAGTATGATTGTAAACAAACCAATAGAAGTGGCTCTGTTACCAAATGATGTGATCTCACCCGATGAATATGAGATTGATCACTAGTTGCCCGATCGTTCTATTGGATGTTATTATGATATATGGATAGAACCACGACCCTTTGCCTATAAACGAGGCAAGAACCTTGGCATAGATAGTGAACCGCGACCCGTTTCCTAGAAAGAGGCAAGAACCTTGAACGAAAAACACGAAGAACAAATGTTTATCTCTCTCTTTAACCAAACGGCTACATGCACCAAACACCTTCAATTCTACATACTAAAACCTAAATAACCCTTTAAATAAAAAGCTAATGAGGCCTAAGCCCGTGGTTAACCAATTAAAGCCCGTACATAAATAACCTATGACCTATTAAATAAGTACAAATAAACCCCTAGACTTGATTGCAATTAATAAGGTCTAACAATCTCCCCCTTTGTGATCAAGTCTGGTTTCTTCGAAATAAGCTTGATCTTCGTATGAATAATCTCCCTTTTGAATGATCTTCTCTTTCAATAATAGCTTTCAAAGATTTCTCGATAGCGAAAACCTTCTACTACAATGAAACTAATCAAACTTGGCAATGAACTTTGTCACCTTGAGAATCAAAAGATAACTTCACTTTAACACAAGCTTCAGATAGATCGTAGAATGATTTCTTCTATAGCTTTGGTCTTGAAATCACTTGAAGCTTTTGAACTTTTAAACTTTGACTTTCTCTGATATCTTCAACTTTAACTCTGTTCTCTCCCTCTTGGTAATTCAACCGAACACAAACTTTGTTCAGATTAACTTTCATTCTGGTTGAAACTATCTTTCTCTTTCCTTTCTCCCACTGAATTCTTCAGTACTTGCTTTATTTGAGCCTTTAGTATTCTCCCCCCTTAACATATAGACTTATTCTCCCCCTCATGATGATTAAGAGACTCTTGATTATCATGTAAACTTCTCAGATATGCTTGGCAAGATTCTTAGTTGTGATAGTTTCAGGGTTCAAATTCTAAAAGATGAAACTTAGTTTTGTGGCAAATGTGTAAGGATTCAAAGTATTGTGTAAATGGGTTAAAAGACCAAAAAGGTCAACCCATGGGTTTATGGTTACTATTTGAATCCATCCTTTGTATAATTGTATGTTTGCTTATAAATAGAGGTTTTAGTGTTTCTCATCTGTAACCTATTCCTTGAAGCATTTGTAGGTACGCAGACTTATTGAGGTTAATCATATTGCTTTGAATGATCTTATTATATTTCATATTGTTCATATCATTGTTCTTGGTGTTCTTGGTATATATATGATTATGTTGAATGCATGCTATAATATGAGAATTACAATTGGTATCAGAGCCTAAAGGTTGGTTTTAAAGTGTTCATATTTATAGTTTTTCTATTATTTCCATAAAATGTTTGAAAATGTGGAAAATTGCTTAAGATCTTGAAAGTTCTTCGTGTTCTTCGAAGAACACCTCTGGTTGATCTTTAAAATCGAAATTTCTGAACTGTTTATGGATAAATCTTGTCTGATCTATATTCATTCGGGTGAACGTCATACTGTTTAATCACAAATTCGTGAAAGAAAGTATATTTGATTTTGGACATCAATCAGAGTTTTGTTTAATTCTTGTTAATTAATTGAAATTCTTGAACTGTTCTTCATTATAACTTCATTCGAGAGTTATAACTCTCAGATAAAACTACATAGGTTTTTCAGCTGTGCAAATTTTTCTAAGTCTACTTTGTTGTCCATCCTTTATCCGAGAGTTACAACTCTCGGATCATACTGATCGATATTTGTCATTTTTTATTGCCTAAGTACTTGTAGACTCATCCGAGAGTTACAACTCTCAGATCACAAGGCACACACAAAAACTCCAAAATTATTCTAAGTTATTTAGGTCTCAGTTCCATTGGAGAGTTACAACTCTCGGAAATAACTTGATCCAATAGTTAATTTACTTTTCACTCTTAGAATATTCTCTAGTCTCACTTGGCTGTGTGTGTTCACTTTTAAGTAATAAACAGTTACTGACCTCTGTCCAAAGAGGCTTTCAACTTGAATCACGATACTCTAGCCATGGGATTAGACGTAAGGCCTCCAACCTTGTACCGGGGATGATATACTCTCTGGAAATTTCCGGTTCCTCGACTTCATCGAATGTCATGAGTTGGCTGACGACATTCTGGATTCAATCTACAACGGTCCAGCGCAATTCAATCACCCTCTTCCAAGAGATGTTGCACCTGGAGGAGATGGCGGCGAGAAGACAGTCCTCACACCTGCTCAACTGTAACCAAAATAAGGATGATAGGCTAGCACGCTCATTCATCATCCAGGCTATTCCGGATGAAATCTTCATCAGTATAGATAGCTTTATGACTGCTCGAGAGATGTGGGAGGAAACTGATAGGCAAATGCAAGGAAATGATCGAAATACAAAACAACGTGAAATAAATGCACTCAATAGCTACGCATGTTTTAGGCAAAAGAAGGTGAGTCACTGGAGACCACATATCATCGGTACTGCACGTTGATGAACGAACTCCGAAAGAATGGAGTTAACAAATCTCAAGTTGAGTTGAATAAAAAATTTCTAAACTCGTTTAAACCCGAATGGAAACAATTCGTTTGGTTAATTCAGGAAATTAACGACATCAGCATACACGATCTATTTGTTAGCCTAGTTGTCTATCAATCCGAAGTCTTTGGTAAGCCTGAACCCAAAAAGGTAGATGAACCCACCACATCTGACTCTCTCACTCTTTTCGTTGATAAGAAACTTAAATCATCAAAAGCTGCTATACTTCTTAAACTTCTTTTTGAGTCCTCTAAGTCCGACACTGATGAAGCCGAGGCTACTGAACTTCAGAGACAAATTGCGTTACTCACGAATGCCTTTCGGAAGAATTTCCTAAGACGTTAAACAAACTTCAAAGAGAAGCTAAAAGAAAGAAGTATGATGACAAGAAGGAAATGGCAGAGAAACCAAAAGGTGAAGAACGCAAGACTGATGACAAAGACAAATGGTGCTTCAATTGTGGAAAGCCGGGTCACTTTGCTCGCGATTGTTGTCTTCCGAAGCAGAAGAACGAGAATTATTACAAGACGAAGTACAATCTTGCCAAGCAAAAGAATTTCGGTCGAGCACTGTTTGCTGAAGAAGAACACTAGTTAGAAGACAATGATGGAGAAGAAGAGGATGTTGTAGATCCCATGTGTTTCATCGCTGATGTTCAACCAGTATAAGCTACACCTGAAGTCTCACTGATGGCTCAAGATGCTAGTACAAGCAAAGAATCTTCCTCATCCGATGCAGAGGTAAGTCTTGTTCCTGAAGAATTTCTTGCTGAATTAAAAGTGCCAAGAAAGAGGCTAAAAAGTTAAGTGAGTTTCAAAATGCCCTTAGATATGCTCAAAATGAAAAGTCTGATTTGAAATCAAACATCTTAGTGTTACAAGAAGAAGTGTCTATGGCTAATAACGAGAAAAAGGATTTGTCTGCCAAAATGTCTCAACTAGAATACGATCATCAAATGCTTAAGTCAGATAAGCCTGACTATGTTTACAAATATGAGTATGTACTGGCTGAAAGAACGAAATCAAAAGAAAAACTCAAATACATGGAAAATAAGATTTATAAACGTGACCAAACTGATCAAACCATAAATATGTATAAACTGAGAGAATTAAAATCTAAAGAAGGTTTAAGGTTTACTGGTCCTAAAGTCATGGAAGAGATGATATCCCATATAACAAAAAAGAAGAAGAAGAAAAACGAGCACGATCTGATATCCCACAAATTAAGTTTGTATATGATTAGTTAAATTATGACTCTCTCTAAGGAAAATTAGACAAATCTTTCTGAGAAGAGGAATTCGTTGAACCAAAGGAAATTACACCTGACCCAACCTTGAGGGTTTACCGGTGCTAAAGTCATGGAAGAGATGATCAACAATAGAAAAAGTCCTTTATTTAATGTTGATACCATGGGTCGGGGATTCATTATGCCATATAACAAAACATGGCTGGAAGTGTTAGCCAAAGAAGAAGAAAAACGAGCACGATCTGATATCCCACAAATTAAGTTTGTATATGATTAGTTAAATTATGACTCTCTCCAAGGAAAATTAGACAAATCTATCTGAGAAGAGGAATTCGTTGAACCAAAGGAAATTACACCGGACCCAACCTTGCTAAAACCTTGTGAATACATACCATATACTGTTCTAGAACAACATGCTTCTGATCTAGAACAAATATTGGAAACCACATCACGTTCTTTTGAGCAAGAACGAATAAATTTTTCAAAGAAATTATCAGATCTTGAAGTCGAAATTACTCAACTCAATTCTTCTCTAGCTGACACTTCACAACAAAATGATAAAATCCATGTCCTTGAGTTAGCTTAAAAAGAAACCAAAGAATTATCTGATTCAGACATAAACAATTTTTTAAGAAAAGAAAATGAGTTTAACGAGGCAAGAAGACAGTTTTCGGTTCGGGAACAGAATTTTTTTAAACTCGATGTTAAATCATTTGAAAAAGGAACGAGATCAGCTTTTAGTCACAATTAAGGGGCTAGAATCTCATATTGTTCCTAATCAAAACTCTTAAAAGAAACAAGTCTGTGATCCCCAATTCTAAGGTTACAAATAATTCTCAAGCCACTGACTCATACTCTCATTTGCAAAAGCAACATCTTTTGAAAATAAAGAAAGGCAAAGCCTCAATGATCTTACCTATTACTGAACACATTGGCAACACTTCCAAGAGTGTTCCCGAAAATTAATCTGGTTCCTGTAAAAAGGGTAAGAAGAATTCTCGGAAACAAATATCGCACAAAACACTTATTGAATCTAAATTTGCTTACGCTAACAAAGATGTGCATTTATTTTAGACTACGGAGTAAAAACAAAGGGCACAACTCAAACGTCAGCATCTAAAATGAAGCATCTAGGAGCAATTACTATTATTTCTAATTCTTTAGTGTCCAAAGTAACCAAAGACAAACCTGTGGTTGATTTTAATTCGAGTACTGCTTTGAATAATTGTGATGTTTCGAATGATATTAATGTTAAGAAATATTCATTTAAGCAGTTGTTTAATTTGTCCAAAAAACCACCTAGTTTGTCTATGCCTACATTGCTAAACTATGCTCCTGTAATCAAACCCAAACGTGTCGCAAACCTAAACAATATACTAAAAAGGAACCTAACAAACCTATTAAATATAAGTCTGTCTGGATTCCTAAGGATTATCTTCCTGCTAACAAAGATATTAACTGTACATCACATAAGATCTAAGGCGGTTCAAGTCTTAAGAACCTTACCGTATACACTAATCAATCAGGACCTAGATTTCACACAATTTGGGTAACAAAGGTCACTTAATTGTCTTGCAGGGTTGGTTTGTAATCACCTCAGATTAAGATCCGTACTTCACTCAAATGGTTTCTGAACACTTAGTTCAGAACCCGGTCTTCAATTGCGACTCACACTGATAGGACTTTTGCTTTCAGGAAAACAGTGTGTGGTTTCTAGACTCTAGATCCTCACGACATATGACAAGTCGACAAGATCTACTATCCAATTTCACATCGTCTGATGGTGGGTCGGTGAAATCGGCAACAACAGCGTTGTTCAAATTCGTGGATTTGTGTGAAGACCTCCCCTTACGGGGCAGTCCTCAGAGTCTAGGTCCCACATCATGCAACACGATATCAATCATAACTAAGATAGAGTAATTTAAGTTGCGGAATTTCAGATTACAAGTACAAACATTAGGATAAGTTTAATACAATTTTAGTACAGATTACAGTTTTCAAATTAAACTTATAAAGGGTACCAGACTAATCTAATTCATGTCATCATACAATTAAATCAAGTCTACCCAAACCACCACAATTATCATCTGCCAATCAGTACCGAAGGGTTTGTTGAGTAGTGGTCTATAGAATACTTCAATCTTGATCTTGTAAGACCTAAGAACTAGGTCCAGCAGGTGACTTTCCTTTATCTTGACCTGTAAAAAGGTCAAATAGCAACTGTAAGCATGGCTTAGTGAGAATATAGATTTTCAGATTACATGCAATAATCAAGCGGATCATGGGTCAAAGCATGATATGTCTGGACTGCCGCTACAGCCACTCATGATTGAGACATAGAATTCATAGAATTGGATGATGTTCAGCCCCCGCTCACGCTTTTAGTGGAAGCTATCCACTTATGCTGGGCTAGCTACCAGCGGTCTTCATGGGGGAACATCGGAGTGTCTATACCAAGTTCAATAGAACTGGTGAAGTAGCATGGTCTAGAACAATAGACCGACAAGGCTAATCATGCTAAGCTGAATCAATATGTCAAAGATGCGGGTACTAATGAAAGCATAAGTCATCGAGGTCATGATAGCAATAAACTCATAATAATATCTGAAATGAATAGTAATTACAATGTCATGCGAAATGATAAGTCAAATAGCTATCATGATCCACAGGGCATCACCGAACCATGGTGTGCACTGGTCACAATCCAGCTGAGCATTCATGAATGTCAAATAATCTATCATCAACAATATATCTCAATCGGAAGTCTAGCATGCAAAACTAAATATCTATAACTCACTGTTTCTGTAGTCTTTATCAAGCAGATTTATAATCCACCACCTGAGTTATCCCAGGATTTATCTTTAATCTTGATCTATCTGATCTCTGGCTTTTCTTTTCTAATCAGTGACCCACTTTCAATATCTTTAAATCTGTGTTCAGGATTTAACTGAACCTGTCCAGAATAATTATCGTATCATATCATTAGCTTTTAGCTTATAAATCATTATTTCATCTGATCTGATTACTGATAACTCATCAATATTTGTTAGTTCCTTTTCTTTGTTTCTTTGAATTCTCAAAGGATATATATATATATATATATATATATATATATATATATATATATATATATATATATATATATATATATATATATATATATTTATATATATAATCATGTTGATTTATAAATCTTTAATCACTATATTCATTTAATTCATGGTTCTTGTATTTATAAAATAGTATTTATTTGTGATGTTAAAATATCAAAATAAAAGGTTCGGATCCGGATCCATTAAATTCGGACCATCCAGATTGGTTATCCGGATTCGGATCAATCCGGACCATGCACCCGGATTCGGACCTATCCGAAATGGGTCAACCGGATTCGGACCGAATGCTAACCCGAATTAGGACCAATCCAAGTATATCATCCGAATTGAAACATGGGGACCGAATTTAGGACCATTCGAATTTAGACAATTAAATTTCGGACCAAACAGGATCCGAAACAGCCATCCGAATTGGCATCCCATCCGAAATGGAGAGACCGAAATGGGCGTATCCGAATTCGGATCCCATACTTGTTAATTTTCCGGAAAATGTTCTTCATGTTCTTGAGTATGTTCATACGGATTTTACATAAAATTTTACAAAACTCAATTTTATTAACATGCAACTAAATCTAAAGCTATATTATCATATTTGGGTTGTTTTTATACTAATTTCCCTATCAATGACATTATAAATTAATCATGATCATCCAAAAATGATCATTTTTGTCAAGAACACTAACTTTACAAAAATTCATATTTCTTCTTTTTTTGAATGACCCAACCCATGATTATTGTTATTGTAACTTAAATATACCTAATTACATGATTTCTAACAATTTAAACTAACATGCATCATCAATTTCATGTTTATAATTCTTTGGTTTCGGTTTTACACAAAACCGAACCAAACATACATATATTTCGTAATTAAAGAAACTATTACCTCAAATTCTTTGTAGTTTGATGATGTTTGATGATGATTATAACTTCTCTTGGCTTCAATTCGTCAATTAATTGAAATTTTAATGAGAATTCTTGGTGAAACTTGAAGTAGCCGTATGGTAGTGAGAGAAAGAAGAGAAAGAGTTGATTTTTGCTTAATGTGTGATAATGAGGAATTTAAAAGACTTTATGTCTTTTTATTTTCAACTTTATGAAATTGTCACTTTTGATCCCTCAACATCTAATTCTTTTTAACTAAATAAATTCCATCTATAATTTATTGTCACTAGTATAATTTATCTTAATTAGATATTTTTATTACTTATTTAAAATTACAATACAAATAATGTAATAAAAATTACATTATTGAATCAAAGACAGAATTAAAGCTAGGTAAAAAGCTAGGTTGTTACAATTTGGAGATCTTGAAATGGAAAATATGAAAATAGCTCAAGTCTCTTATGTCCAAGGTCTTGGCCATAATCTCTTCAGTATCGGGCAACTCTGTGAAAAAGGACTTGGGGTATCCTTTAAAGCCAGAAGATGCAGTATTCCCTCACGCCGGTACTCGTCACTCAAATCTGGGCACCATTGATCTCCCAAAAGTCAATGTCAACAGGTCGATATGTCTTCTCTCTAAAGCCTCATTATAACAGTCTTGGTTATGGCACAAGAGATTCTCTCATCTAAACTTCAAAACATAACCAAGCTCGCTTCAAATCGTCTTGTAAGAGGTCTATCGGATATGAAGTTTGACAAAGACCAACTGTGTGTAGCCTGCGAAAAGAGCAAAATCAAGAAAGCCTCACCCAAACCGAAACCAGTTCCAAACACTACATAACCACTAGAGTTAATCCACATGGATTTGTGTGGTCCAATGCGCATTCAAATCATAAATGACAAGAAGTATATCTTAGTGATGGTCGATGACTACTCGATATACACATGGGTAAAGTTTCTACGCACGAAGGACGAGACGCCCGACTTGATCATTTGCTTTTATGAATTTGACTCAAGTTAATCTCCAACTTCAAGCCCAAGTCATCCGCACGGACAACGTAACAGAGTTCAAAAACAAGGAATTATCAACATTCCTGGATTCCGTGGGTATAACTCCTCAATATTCCGCTGCCAGAACCCCACAACAGAATGGTGTTTTGTAACGACGGAATCAGACTCTGGTTGAAGCAGCAAGATCCATGATCACATACTCGAAGTTGCCACTGCATTTTTGGGTTGAAGCTGTATTGTTACACCCAAAATCGATCAATCATCAATAAACGGTTTGGCAAAACACCCTATGATATTATTAATAATCGTGCACCGAATGTCAAACACTTTCGTGTCTTTGGTTGCAGGTGTTTCATTTTGAACGATAAAGATAATCTCGGTAAGTTCAAAAGAAAAAAGAAAATGAAGCAATCGTCATTGGATACTCCAAGATATCAAAGATCTCAGCATCCTACCGGGTGTTCAACAAGCGTACCAAGACTGTTAATGAGAGTGTGAACATCACATTCGATGACTTAGCTGAGTCTGAAAACAATTCTAAGCAAATCAGTTCAGAACTGGTTCCTCATCATCAGTCTGAACCACTTCAGACACCATCTGCGTCAACGTTTACAATCTCAAACAGACAAGATGACCTAGACTTAGACATCTTATTTGAATTCTTTTATCCTCTTTCTAAGTCTAACTCCTCTTCTAAACTTGATGCAGATACAAATGAAGTCAGTCAAAGCTTAACCAATTCGAATACATTTGAGCCCACACCAACTGACTCCACACCACCCTCTCCCAAAACTCCAACCGGTGTTTCTGTCCCTAACCCGAGTCCCGAAGTGCATCCAGAATCTTCTCCATTAACACCGACGGATGCTCCTTAAACCGATGTTATCCCAACTGATTCACCCCAGTCCACAGACGATCTCATCCTTCTCATGAGAAATTGGACTTTATCCCATCCCGAATCTCAAATCATTAGGATAAGTATGCTCCGGCTCAAATCAGACGAGCAACAAACACAGAATGCATGTTCGCCGCATTTGTAAGCGAGATCGAACCTTCTACATTCACTGAAGCCTTACGAGATCCAGACTGGGTGAAGGCTATGCATGACGAGCTTCATCAATTCAAATGTCTACGCGTCTGGAGGTTAGTTTCTCGACCAAAAGATCGATCCATTATCGGCACCAAATGGATATTCAAGAATAAAAGAGACGAGAATAGAATTGTGTCATCCGCAACAAAGCCAGACTCGTGGCTAAAGGATATCGCCAACAAGAAGGAATCGACCAGTAGCCAGACTTGAAGCAATTCACATCTTCTTGGCGTATGCGGCTCACAAAGAATTCACGGTCTACCAAATGGATATAAAGACGACGTTTCTCAATGGAATTCTAAAAGAGGAGGTGTACTAGAACGACCTGAAGGATTTTTTGATGGGTCTAGACCATCATATGTCTATGCTCTCGACAAAGCTCTTTACGGTCTGAAACAAGCACCTCGGGTATGGTATGACTGTCTAACAGAATTCCTTCTCGATTCCAGTTTCTCCAATGGTACGGTAGATAGAACCCTGTTCATACGACATAAAGATAATGACATTCTACTTGTTCAAATTAACATAGGCGACATAATATTCAGCTCTACAAAACCTTCACTTTGTGAAGACTTTTCAAAACTTATGGAATCGAGGTTCGAGATGAGTATGATGGGGGAAATGAAAATTTTCCTCGGATTATGTCACACCCTGTTACCCAGGTTGGCAACGAAGCGTGACGTCGTGGAAGCGTAACCATAATCAAGTGAACGACCACTATATGGACGTTTTCAAAAATACATCGATTTGACTTCAAACATAAATATTGTTTTACATAACCGACATAAAGCGTAATTAGTTCGCAAATTACAGAGATTTAAATACATAATTAAATTAACCAAAATAATGCAAATAAATCTCCGAGAGTTTGAAAATTAATGCGACTCCAAAAGTACGGAAGTCTTGAAATACGTCAACAAAATTGTTGGTGAGCTCATAGGTTTACACGTAAATATGACTTGTATGGACATCAACAGTTGAGTTTGAATTTATAAAATCATAAATTCCATGTTATGTATTACATAAAAACCATCATGCAACTGAAACTTAATTATGAGTTTGCCCTGTGCAGTATTCCCATACGTAATACCGTAATGCTAAATATATATGCAGCCCTTAGCAGTTGGAGCGATCAACCTAGATGGGGGACATTAATCTCGATAGATCTATCTATAATATATTCGCGCTTACATAAAAAATGTAACTAACGGTTCATGATTTGAGGGCTGATGGAACCACATGTGTAATACATAATAGAAATGAAGTAGTTTCTGTGTCCATATGAAAATATAGCATGTATTTCAATCCCAAAACATAACAGTGTGAAAATAGGGGCTATGAAGACTCACCGAGAGTGCGATGGCAAAATATGCTCGTAAAGTGTAAGTTTGCGATGATTGATGGGTGATGAACCGGAAGTGATTAACCAATCCCTAAATGATATAAGGGACTTAATAATCTCCCATATATGATAATATGTGTGTGTGTGTGTGTGTGTGTGTGTATATATATATAGATTTTTTTTTCTTAAATCACCCAACATTACAAGTTTATAAATAAAACTCACTTAAAACGGCAAGTTTATATATATATATATATATATATATATATATATATATATATATATATATATATATATATATATATATATATATATATATATATATATATATTTCCAATTTTTTAAAGGTTTTCGGCCTACTTTGAGGCTACTTTTTAGCACGTCCAAAACGATTTAGGCATTGGTTTTCTTAGACATAAAACTACTATATACAAAGAGTTTTTATAGTCAAGAATGGCCATTTTCCGAGGTGTTTAGGTTAGGGAAAAAGCTCGTTAAAAACCCTATGTTGGCCATTTTTGAGCTGTCAAACTTTCGGGTTCCCAAACAATATCTGGGGGTTCTAAACTCCAAAATAAATTATGAAAACTTTCAGATTTTTAGTTAAGACATAGATCTAAGTTTTGAGACAATAATCAACTCATTTCTTTAAGTTATGAATTAGTTATGATTTTTCAATGTCGACGTAACATTTCTGCCGAAAATCTGGATTTTTATAAACTTGAAACAACTTGTGATTCTTGTTGTTTATTAAAAAACTACTTGTATGAAAAGTTATAAAACCCATTTATATAATTTGTTTTCATAATATTTACACTTACATGATGTGTTTATATATTTATAAACACATTTGAAGAAAACAACTTAAAAACAAAACTACTGAGTTATAAACTTGAGCCTTTTTATAAAACTAGTTGTTGTTGGTGATTATATATTATGCAAGACTTATATAAACTTTAATATAAGATGTTATGAGTTAGTATTTACTTACTTTGATGAAATATAATAATGCAAAAGAGTAGAAGGTTGGATCTTTAAAGGTTGCACCAAGAACACTTTGCAAACGAAGAACACTTTGAAAGAAAAATTGTGTGTTGTATGTGTGTGTTGTGTGGCCGATTTTGAAGAGAGAAAAGAAGAGATTTTGGTGTGAATGAAATGAAATGGTTTGGTCTCTATTTATACGCAAAAGAGGAACTCTTGCAATTATGAAAAGCATGGAGGTTTGATGTTGTGTGAACCTTTAAACAAAATGATGGTGTTTAAAGTAGAATGGTTTTTGTAATAAACATAATGAAGTCAACCTCTAGTATTTTACTAGAGGTGGTCAGTCCCTAGGGGTCTATTTATGGAGCATTTTACTTTTTTTTGTATTTTTTTTTAAAATGTATTCTTGTATTTCCCATTTTTTTGTAAATTCATAAATACTTATGAATGCATTAGTTTATTTAATTATTTTAGTCTTGCATAATTAATATTAAGTAAGTGTACTAGTGTATGATTAGTGTCACTAATCATAATTTAATTATGTACTTAGTTGAATGAATCCATCATATCGCAAATCGATCGGATTAATTCATTTCCTGATTCATCGCACCGATGAATTTGATTCTAATTGTGTTGAATTTCCTTATGAAAATGCTAATGGCCACTGATTAGGTTATAATTGGCTAGTAAATACTGATTAGATCATAGTTGCTAACCTGGTTTAATGCCGGATGTTACAGTCTCCCCCTGTTAAGGGAACTTTGTCCCGAAATTAGCTCGTGTTCTCCACTGCTTGAGTATTCGAGAACAGATGAAGGTATTTTTCCCAGAACTGATCTTCGCGTTCCCATGTAAACTCAGGACCTCGTTTAGAGTTCCATCTGACTTTTACTATCGGGATTCGGCTGTGCTTTATTTTCTTGACTTCTCGGTCCATTATTTCCACGGGTTGTTGAATGAAGTTCAACTTATCATCTAGCTCCAGCTCGTCCATGGGTATAACGAGTGTTTCATCAGCTAGGCACTTCTTAAGGTTGGATACGTAGAAGGTATTATGAACATTACTAAGCTTTGGGGCAGATCGAGTCGGTAGGCTACCGGACCAATTCTTTTGGTGATCTTGACCGGTCTGATATAACGAGGATTGAGTTTTCCTCGTTTTCCAAAACGGATTACGCCTTTCCAAGGCGAGACTTTCAACATTACTAGATCTCCCTCTTGAAATTACAAATCCTTCCGTCGAACATCTACATAGCTTTTCTGTCGATCCCATGCGATCTTTAATCGGTTTCGAATCTGGACTATCTTTTCTGTAGTCTCCTGAATGATATCGGGTCCAATGATCTGGCTATCTCCTACCTCAGCCCAACAAAGCGGTGACCGACATTTTTGCCCATAAAGTGCCTCGAATGGAGTAGTCTTAATACTTGAGTGATAGCTGTTGTTATAGGAAAACTCAACTAATGGCAGGTGCATGTCCCAACTTTTGCCAAAGTCGATAACACATGCCCTTAGCATGTCCTCCAATGTCTGAATCATTTTTTCACTCTGACCATCCGTCTGTGGGTGATAGGTCATGCTCATGTCCAAGAGTGTACCCAACGCCTCTTGTAACAATTACCAAAATCTTGATGTGAACCAGCTGTCCCTATCTGATATAATTGATACAGGAACTCCATGCCTTGAGATGACTTCTTTAAGATAGATTCGGGATAACTTATTCGTCTTATCAGTCTCCTTGATTGGCGAGAAGTGTGCAGTCTTTTTGAGTCGGTCCACAATCACCCAAATGGTGTCATAACCTCCAGAAGTCTTTGGCAACTTTGTGATGAAGTCCATGGTTATTCTCTCCCACTTCCACTGGAGTATTTCCGGTTGAACCAACAATCCTGTGGCTTCTGGTGCTCAGCCTTAACTTTCAAAAACGTTAAGCATTTGTTGACATACGTAGCAATGTCAGCCTTCATGTTTGGCCCCCAACACATTTCCTTCAGGGGATACATCTTATCTGACCCTGGGTGAATAGAATATCTTGTTTTATGCCCTTCATCCATGACTAGCTTCCTCAATCCTCTGAATTTTGGTAGCCAAATTCTGCCCATGAAGTATCGACATCCATCGGTCTTGATTTCAAACTGTTTATCCATTCCTCTCAAGGCTTCATCTAGCAGACTTCCCTCATTGACTGCTTCTTCTTGTGCCTCGCGGATTTGAGAGTTCAAGTTTGACTGTATAGTCATGACCGAGATCGGACTCTCAAGGGTTTAACTCGTTCCTTCAGGCTCAAGGCATCAACTACAACATTTTCCTTACCCGGATGATAACGGATCTCGCAGTCGTAATCGCTAAGCAGCTCAACCCAGCGTCGTTGCCTCATGTTTAACTCTTTCAGGTTCAGAATATGTTGAAGGCTCTTGTGGTCTGTAAACACCGTGCACATAGTTCCGTAAAGGTAGTGCCTCCATATTTTGAGAGAGAATACCACAGCTTCAAGCTCTAGGTCGTGAGTCATGTAGTTCACCTCATGAACTTTAAGTTGCCGCGAAGCATAAGCGATAACCTTGTCTCTTTGCATTAACACACAACCCAATCCATTGTTCGCGGCATCGCAGTAAACAACAAAATCCTCTGTTCCTTTTCTAGCAGCTCCAAAATCAACTCCAGATGGTGCTCATGCTCTTCCTTACTTCTGGAATAAAAAAGGATATTGTCTATGAACACTATTACGAATATGTCCAAATACGGTTTACACATTTGATTCATAAGGTCCATGAATACGACTGGTGCGTTGGTCAAACCGAATGCCATCACCTGAAATTCGTAATGTCCATAACGAGTTCTGAGCGCTGTCTTGGGTATATCTTCTTCATGAACTTTTACTTGGTGATAACCGGATCGCAGATCAATCTTAGAGTAAAAACTAGATCCTTCTTCATGAACTTTTATCGTTGACTTGTTCAGCTCTCGGTAATCGATGCACATCCTAAAGGATCCGTCCTTCTTTTTGACAAAAAAGACCGGAGCTCCCCAAGGTGAGGAACTTGGTCGGATGATTCCTTTGTCCAACAGTTCTTGTAACTGATTGGATAATTCTTGCATCTCTGACGGTGCCAATCGGTAGGGTGCTCGTGCGACAGGTGCAACTCCAGGCACCAAGTCAATCTGAAATTCTACTTGCCTAGTTGGTGGAAGTCCAGGCAAGTCTTCAGGAAAGACTTTTGGGTAGTCACGAACTACCGGGATTTCTTCGAGTCACTTCTCCTTCGACTCCTTTTCCACTAGTTGAACTAACACTGCTTGACAACCTCTCCGAAGGCATTTCAGCGTTCTTAGACCAGAGATGACGTTTAATTGCGATTTTTTCTTTCTCCTTGGACCGTATGGACTTTCTTTTTCTTAAGTGGTATTCGTACGACTTTCTTGCCACATAAGATTTCTGGATGGTTGTCTGAAAACCAATCCATACCAATAACTACATCGAAGCTTCTGAGTTCAATAGGCATCAAGTTTATCTTAAAGGGATGATCTGCCAATTTTAGTGTGCACTCCTTAATTATACTATTTGCTTCAATCAACTTTCCGTCAGATAATTCTACGGCATAAGCATTTTCTAATGGGGAAAGAGTGGCATTCAGTTGTTCACTAAACTTAGCAGATATAAAACTTATATCAGCCCCAGTATCAAATAACACATAAGCATACATATCATTAAGAAGGAATGTACCCGTTACTACGTTGGGATCTTGACAGGCATCGCCGGCTCCTAACACGAAGGCTCTCCCTTGAGCTCTACCACCATTCCTTTTCTTGGGACAATCCTTCTTGAAGTGCCCAGTGCTCCCACATTCGAAGCAGCTCCTTTGCGTGCCGCTGCTGCCTATGTTGGTGTTAAACTTACAGTCTTGGGTCAGATGACCGAGCTTCTTACAATTCCCGAAAGGGGCTGGACAGGGACCTACCTGATGGTAGGTACATCGTTTAAACCATGGTTTAGTGCCGGTATAGCCCTTCCTTGGCTCAGCCCCGGCGACAAAAGCCTTGATGGTTTCGGGCTTTTTGGACTGTGAGCCCGAACCTTTCCCTGATTTATCTTCCCATTTCCTCTTGTTTTCTCCTGCTTTGGCCTCATTCTTTCTGGCCACTTGATCCATCAAATTACTTGCCATTCGAATGGCGCTCTGCATAGTAGTTAGGTTGGATGCAATGACATTCCATTGAATTTAGGGGGCGAGTCCCCAAATGTAGCGCTCGATACGCTTGTATTCCGGTGTCTCATCTGTGGGCATAGCAGACTCAACTCATGAAAACGGTTGGTGTACCCAGCGACATCTGTACCCTTCAAAGCCAGATTCCAGAACTCTGACTCCACCTTTTGCAATTCGTTTCTCGGGCAACACTCATCTGTCATCATCTACTTTAACTCAGTCCAGGTGAGTTGGTAAGCTGTATCAAATCCCACAGACTGGGCATATGAATTCCACCATGTCAAAGCACCATCTTGAAGAGTGTGGATAGCGAACTTGACCTTCTCATCCTCGATGCAACCACTAACGTGAAACACAGACTCCAGTTTCTCGAACCAGTGAACTAGTCCGACAGCGCCTTCTGTTCCATTAAAGTATCAAGGCTTACAGCTTAAAAATCCTTTGATTCCACACCCTTTCTGGGTTGAATCAGACCCTCCCGTGGTGCGACTAGCTCCTCCGTCTCCGTTTGCGGTGCTATTTCTGTTTATTTCATAAGTGGCAATAGCTGCTGCCACTCGTTGGGCGACCAGTTACTCGATCTCAACGGTGTTCATGGCTCGCTTTGAGTTTACGAAAAGAGCATAGTGTAAGAAGTTGAGTCTTAAAGATTTAATTTTTTCTTAGGGCACAGTTCTATAATAATCAAACACAGATTCGTAAATAACTTGCAATTTTCATTAATCATTCATAATTACTTACATTCGGGTGGGTTATTACCCGAAAAGTTTTTATCCTACACTATTACATAATAATTTCCTAACATTACAAAGATAGGGGGTACTAGGTGTGGGAGTGATCAGCGGGTCTCTCCCATCTTCAATGCATTGAGGCGCTGTGTCAGCTCCTCATTACGGACCTTGCTCTCAGCTAGTCGCTGCCGAAGCTCCACCAGCCCCTTCTGTTGAACACGAGGGCCTGCTGGTTGGCCCAGTATAGATTGGAGTTTTGCAACTCCTCCCGATCTATACGAGCAGTCATCTCTCCAATATCTTGGTTAAGCAACCGAATTTGGAGGTCGTTCCGTGAAGACCTTGCTACCAAAAGAGGTATGGTCTGCTCAGATGGCTCTGGAGTGAGCGGTGGGGTAGGTGTGGAGGATGGTCCTCCGATCTCAAAGTGGGAAGGGATTCCCTCCTCCCGCCTCCACACTTGGAGGTTCTCGGGCATCCAACCCCATCTACGGGTGTTTGCCCGTCGCTGCTGTGGTGGTGAACTTGGTTGGGGAGCCTTGATTTGAATAGTCTACCGTCTCGGTATGATCACCCTCTTTCGGGGTGTAAACAGCATCTTTGGGCCGTTGGGGTGGGGACGGTACGGTTTGAATGACGGAACCTCGGGGTGATATGGGGTGTCGGAAGGGATCACCGGGGGTGGTGGATCCTCTCAGGTTTTGTCTTCTTCCATGGGCTCCTCTTCAGATTCCTCCTTTGGCTCCTCGGAGGGGTCCTCTTCTTCAGATGCCTCTTCTTCGGTGAAAACCTCCGTGACTTCGGGGCTGATGGGGGTGTACTCATCTTCAGAATCATACAAGATGATGATGGTGTTGTTCGACATGTTTTCTGCTATCAAGGTCCATTTATATTCTTTTAGTTACTTACCAAATATTTTTAAAAATCAGTAAAACTTAAGTGCAGTTATAGTCTAGGGTACTAATGAGACCTAGTTCACTATAACTATGGCTCTGATACCAATTCTGTCACACCCCGTTACCCTGGTTGGCAACGAAGCGTGACGTCACGGAAGCGTAACCATAATCAAGTGAACGACCACTATATGGACGTTTTCAAAAATACATCGATTTGACTTCAAACATAAATATTGTTTTACATAACCGACATAAAGCGTAAGTAGTTCGCAAATTACAGATATTTAAATACATAATTAAATTAAACAAAATAATGCAAATAAATATCCGAGAGTATGAAAATTAATACGACTCCAAAAGTACGGAAGTCTTGAAATACTTCTGATGCATTGCGCTTGCCTTAATTTCCTGAAAATACACGCTAAAATACGTCAACAAAATTGTTGGTGAGCTCATAGGTTTACACGTAAATATGACTTGTATGGACATCAACAGTTGAGTTTGAATTTATAAAATCATAAATTCCATGTTATGTATTACATAAAAACCATCATGCAACTGAAACTTAATTATGAGTTTGCCCTGTGCAGTATTCCCATACGTAATACCGTAATGTTAAATATATATGCACCCCTTAGCAGTTGGAGCGACCAACCTAGGTGGGGGACATTAAGCCCGATAGATCTATCCATAATATATTCGCGCTTATATAAAAATGTAACTAACGGTTCATGATTTGAGCGCTGATGGAACCTCATGTGTAATACATAATAGAAATGAAGTAGTTTCTGTGTCCATATGAAAATGTAGCATGTATTTCAATCCCAAACCATAACAGTGTGAAAATAGGGGCTATGAACACTCACCGAGAGTGCATTGGCAAAATATGCTCGTAAAGTGTAAGTTTGCGATGATTGATGGGTGATGAACCGGATGTGATTAACCAATCCCTAAATCATATAAGGGACTTAATAATCTCTCATATATGATAATATGTATGTATTTATGTCTTAAATCACCCAACATTACAAGTTTATAATAAAACCCACTTAAAACGTCAAGTTTATATATATATATATATATATATATATATATATATATATATATATATATATATATATATATATATATATATATATATATATATATATATATATATATTTCCAATTTTTTAAAGGTTTTCGGCCTACTTTGAGGCTACTTTTTAGCACGTCCAAAACGATTTAGGCATTGGTTTTCTTAGACATAAAACTACTATATACAAAGAGTTTTTATAGTCAAGAATGGCCATTTTCCGAGGTGTTTAGGTTAGGGAAAAAGCTCGTTAAAAACCCTATGTTGGCCATTTTTGAGCTGTCAAACTTTCGGGTTCCCAAACAATATCTGGGGGTTCTAAACTCCAAAATAAATTATGAAAACTTTCAGATTTTTAGTTAAGACATAGATCTAAGTTTTGAGACAATAATCAACTCATTTCTTTAAGTTATGAATTAGTTATGATTTTTCAATGTCGACGTAACATTTCTGCCGAAAATCTGGATTTTTATAAACTTGAAACAACTTGTGATTCTTGTTGTTTATTAAAAAACTACTTGTATGAAAAGTTATAAAACCCATTTATATAATTTGTTTTCATAATATTTACACTTACATGATGTGTTTATATATTTATAAACACATTTGAAGAAAACAACTTAAAAACAAAACTACTGAGTTATAAACTTGAGCCTTTTTATAAAACTAGTTGTTGTTGGTGATTATATATTATGCAAGACTTATATAAACTTTAATATAAGATGTTATGAGTTAGTATTTACTTACTTTGATGAAATATAATAATGCAAAAGAGTAGAAGGTTGGATCTTTAAAGGTTGCACCAAGAACACTTTGCAAACGAAGAACACTTTGAAAGAAAAATTGTGTGTTGTATGTGTGTGTTGTGTGGCCGATTTTGAAGAGAGAAAAGAAGAGATTTTGGTGTGAATGAAATGAAATGGTTTGGTCTCTATTTATACGCAAAAGAGGAACTCTTGCAATTATGAAAAGCATGGAGGTTTGATGTTGTGTGAACCTTTAAACAAAATGATGGTGTTTAAAGTAGAATGGTTTTTGTAATAAACATAATGAAGTCAACCTCTAGTATTTTACTAGAGGTGGTCAGTCCCTAGGGGTCTATTTATGGAGCATTTTACTTTTTTTTGTATTTTTTTTTAAAATGTATTCTTGTATTTCCCATTTTTTTGTAAATTCATAAATACTTATGAATGCATTAGTTTATTTAATTATTTTAGTCTTGCATAATTAATATTAAGTAAGTGTACTAGTGTATGATTAGTGTCACTAATCATAATTTAATTATGTACTTAGTTGAATGAATCCATCATATCGCAAATCGATCGGATTAATTCATTTCCTGATTCATCGCACCGATGAATTTGATTCTAATTGTGTTGAATTTCCTTATGAAAATGCTAATGGCCACTGATTAGGTTATAATTGGCTAGTAAATACTGATTAGATCATAGTTGCTAACCTGGTTTAATGCCGGATGTTACAGTCTCCCCCTGTTAAGGGAACTTTGTCCCGAAATTAGCTCGTGTTCTCCACTGCTTGAGTATTCGAGAACAGATGAAGGTATTTTTCCCAGAACTGATCTTCGCGTTCCCATGTAAACTCAGGACCTCGTTTAGAGTTCCATCTGACTTTTACTATCGGGATTCGGCTGTGCTTTATTTTCTTGACTTCTCGGTCCATTATTTCCACGGGTTGTTGAATGAAGTTCAACTTATCATCTAGCTCCAGCTCGTCCATGGGTATAACGAGTGTTTCATCAGCTAGGCACTTCTTAAGGTTGGATACGTAGAAGGTATTATGAACATTACTAAGCTTTGGGGCAGATCGAGTCGGTAGGCTACCGGACCAATTCTTTTGGTGATCTTGACCGGTCTGATATAACGAGGATTGAGTTTTCCTCGTTTTCCAAAACGGATTACGCCTTTCCAAGGCGAGACTTTCAACATTACTAGATCTCCCTCTTGAAATTACAAATCCTTCCGTCGAACATCTACATAGCTTTTCTGTCGATCCCATGCGATCTTTAATCGGTTTCGAATCTGGACTATCTTTTCTGTAGTCTCCTGAATGATATCGGGTCCAATGATCTGGCTATCTCCTACCTCAGCCCAACAAAGCGGTGACCGACATTTTTGCCCATAAAGTGCCTCGAATGGAGTAGTCTTAATACTTGAGTGATAGCTGTTGTTATAGGAAAACTCAACTAATGGCAGGTGCATGTCCCAACTTTTGCCAAAGTCGATAACACATGCCCTTAGCATGTCCTCCAATGTCTGAATCATTTTTTCACTCTGACCATCCGTCTGTGGGTGATAGGTCATGCTCATGTCCAAGAGTGTACCCAACGCCTCTTGTAACAATTACCAAAATCTTGATGTGAACCAGCTGTCCCTATCTGATATAATTGATACAGGAACTCCATGCCTTGAGATGACTTCTTTAAGATAGATTCGGGATAACTTATTCGTCTTATCAGTCTCCTTGATTGGCGAGAAGTGTGCAGTCTTTTTGAGTCGGTCCACAATCACCCAAATGGTGTCATAACCTCCAGAAGTCTTTGGCAACTTTGTGATGAAGTCCATGGTTATTCTCTCCCACTTCCACTGGAGTATTTCCGGTTGAACCAACAATCCTGTGGCTTCTGGTGCTCAGCCTTAACTTTCAAAAACGTTAAGCATTTGTTGACATACGTAGCAATGTCAGCCTTCATGTTTGGCCCCCAACACATTTCCTTCAGGGGATACATCTTATCTGACCCTGGGTGAATAGAATATCTTGTTTTATGCCCTTCATCCATGACTAGCTTCCTCAATCCTCTGAATTTTGGTAGCCAAATTCTGCCCATGAAGTATCGACATCCATCGGTCTTGATTTCAAACTGTTTATCCATTCCTCTCAAGGCTTCATCTAGCAGACTTCCCTCATTGACTGCTTCTTCTTGTGCCTCGCGGATTTGAGAGTTCAAGTTTGACTGTATAGTCATGACCGAGATCGGACTCTCAAGGGTTTAACTCGTTCCTTCAGGCTCAAGGCATCAACTACAACATTTTCCTTACCCGGATGATAACGGATCTCGCAGTCGTAATCGCTAAGCAGCTCAACCCAGCGTCGTTGCCTCATGTTTAACTCTTTCAGGTTCAGAATATGTTGAAGGCTCTTGTGGTCTGTAAACACCGTGCACATAGTTCCGTAAAGGTAGTGCCTCCATATTTTGAGAGAGAATACCACAGCTTCAAGCTCTAGGTCGTGAGTCATGTAGTTCACCTCATGAACTTTAAGTTGCCGCGAAGCATAAGCGATAACCTTGTCTCTTTGCATTAACACACAACCCAATCCATTGTTCGCGGCATCGCAGTAAACAACAAAATCCTCTGTTCCTTTTCTAGCAGCTCCAAAATCAACTCCAGATGGTGCTCATGCTCTTCCTTACTTCTGGAATAAAAAAGGATATTGTCTATGAACACTATTACGAATATGTCCAAATACGGTTTACACATTTGATTCATAAGGTCCATGAATACGACTGGTGCGTTGGTCAAACCGAATGCCATCACCTGAAATTCGTAATGTCCATAACGAGTTCTGAGCGCTGTCTTGGGTATATCTTCTTCATGAACTTTTACTTGGTGATAACCGGATCGCAGATCAATCTTAGAGTAAAAACTAGATCCTTCTTCATGAACTTTTATCGTTGACTTGTTCAGCTCTCGGTAATCGATGCACATCCTAAAGGATCCGTCCTTCTTTTTGACAAAAAAGACCGGAGCTCCCCAAGGTGAGGAACTTGGTCGGATGATTCCTTTGTCCAACAGTTCTTGTAACTGATTGGATAATTCTTGCATCTCTGACGGTGCCAATCGGTAGGGTGCTCGTGCGACAGGTGCAACTCCAGGCACCAAGTCAATCTGAAATTCTACTTGCCTAGTTGGTGGAAGTCCAGGCAAGTCTTCAGGAAAGACTTTTGGGTAGTCACGAACTACCGGGATTTCTTCGAGTCACTTCTCCTTCGACTCCTTTTCCACTAGTTGAACTAACACTGCTTGACAACCTCTCCGAAGGCATTTCAGCGTTCTTAGACCAGAGATGACGTTTAATTGCGATTTTTTCTTTCTCCTTGGACCGTATGGACTTTCTTTTTCTTAAGTGGTATTCGTACGACTTTCTTGCCACATAAGATTTCTGGATGGTTGTCTGAAAACCAATCCATACCAATAACTACATCGAAGCTTCTGAGTTCAATAGGCATCAAGTTTATCTTAAAGGGATGATCTGCCAATTTTAGTGTGCACTCCTTAATTATACTATTTGCTTCAATCAACTTTCCGTCAGATAATTCTACGGCATAAGCATTTTCTAATGGGGAAAGAGTGGCATTCAGTTGTTCACTAAACTTAGCAGATATAAAACTTATATCAGCCCCAGTATCAAATAACACATAAGCATACATATCATTAAGAAGGAATGTACCCGTTACTACGTTGGGATCTTGACAGGCATCGCCGGCTCCTAACACGAAGGCTCTCCCTTGAGCTCTACCACCATTCCTTTTCTTGGGACAATCCTTCTTGAAGTGCCCAGTGCTCCCACATTCGAAGCAGCTCCTTTGCGTGCCGCTGCTGCCTATGTTGGTGTTAAACTTACAGTCTTGGGTCAGATGACCGAGCTTCTTACAATTCCCGAAAGGGGCTGGACAGGGACCTACCTGATGGTAGGTACATCGTTTAAACCATGGTTTAGTGCCGGTATAGCCCTTCCTTGGCTCAGCCCCGGCGACAAAAGCCTTGATGGTTTCGGGCTTTTTGGACTGTGAGCCCGAACCTTTCCCTGATTTATCTTCCCATTTCCTCTTGTTTTCTCCTGCTTTGGCCTCATTCTTTCTGGCCACTTGATCCATCAAATTACTTGCCATTCGAATGGCGCTCTGCATAGTAGTTAGGTTGGATGCAATGACATTCCATTGAATTTAGGGGGCGAGTCCCCAAATGTAGCGCTCGATACGCTTGTATTCCGGTGTCTCATCTGTGGGCATAGCAGACTCAACTCATGAAAACGGTTGGTGTACCCAGCGACATCTGTACCCTTCAAAGCCAGATTCCAGAACTCTGACTCCACCTTTTGCAATTCGTTTCTCGGGCAACACTCATCTGTCATCATCTACTTTAACTCAGTCCAGGTGAGTTGGTAAGCTGTATCAAATCCCACAGACTGGGCATATGAATTCCACCATGTCAAAGCACCATCTTGAAGAGTGTGGATAGCGAACTTGACCTTCTCATCCTCGATGCAACCACTAACGTGAAACACAGACTCCAGTTTCTCGAACCAGTGAACTAGTCCGACAGCGCCTTCTGTTCCATTAAAGTATCAAGGCTTACAGCTTAAAAATCCTTTGATTCCACACCCTTTCTGGGTTGAATCAGACCCTCCCGTGGTGCGACTAGCTCCTCCGTCTCCGTTTGCGGTGCTATTTCTGTTTATTTCATAAGTGGCAATAGCTGCTGCCACTCGTTGGGCGACCAGTTACTCGATCTCAACGGTGTTCATGGCTCGCTTTGAGTTTACGAAAAGAGCATAGTGTAAGAAGTTGAGTCTTAAAGATTTAATTTTTTCTTAGGGCACAGTTCTATAATAATCAAACACAGATTCGTAAATAACTTGCAATTTTCATTAATCATTCATAATTACTTACATTCGGGTGGGTTATTACCCGAAAAGTTTTTATCCTACACTATTACATAATAATTTCCTAACATTACAAAGATAGGGGGTACTAGGTGTGGGAGTGATCAGCGGGTCTCTCCCATCTTCAATGCATTGAGGCGCTGTGTCAGCTCCTCATTACGGACCTTGCTCTCAGCTAGTCGCTGCCGAAGCTCCACCAGCCCCTTCTGTTGAACACGAGGGCCTGCTGGTTGGCCCAGTATAGATTGGAGTTTTGCAACTCCTCCCGATCTATACGAGCAGTCATCTCTCCAATATCTTGGTTAAGCAACCGAATTTGGAGGTCGTTCCGTGAAGACCTTGCTACCAAAAGAGGTATGGTCTGCTCAGATGGCTCTGGAGTGAGCGGTGGGGTAGGTGTGGAGGATGGTCCTCCGATCTCAAAGTGGGAAGGGATTCCCTCCTCCCGCCTCCACACTTGGAGGTTCTCGGGCATCCAACCCCATCTACGGGTGTTTGCCCGTCGCTGCTGTGGTGGTGAACTTGGTTGGGGAGCCTTGATTTGAATAGTCTACCGTCTCGGTATGATCACCCTCTTTCGGGGTGTAAACAGCATCTTTGGGCCGTTGGGGTGGGGACGGTACGGTTTGAATGACGGAACCTCGGGGTGATATGGGGTGTCGGAAGGGATCACCGGGGGTGGTGGATCCTCTCAGGTTTTGTCTTCTTCCATGGGCTCCTCTTCAGATTCCTCCTTTGGCTCCTCGGAGGGGTCCTCTTCTTCAGATGCCTCTTCTTCGGTGAAAACCTCCGTGACTTCGGGGCTGATGGGGGTGTACTCATCTTCAGAATCATACAAGATGATGATGGTGTTGTTCGACATGTTTTCTGCTATCAAGGTCCATTTATATTCTTTTAGTTACTTACCAAATATTTTTAAAAATCAGTAAAACTTAAGTGCAGTTATAGTCTAGGGTACTAATGAGACCTAGTTCACTATAACTATGGCTCTGATACCAATTCTGTCACACCCCGTTACCCTGGTTGGCAACGAAGCGTGACGTCACGGAAGCGTAACCATAATCAAGTGAACGACCACTATATGGACGTTTTCAAAAATACATCGATTTGACTTCAAACATAAATATTGTTTTACATAACCGACATAAAGCGTAAGTAGTTCGCAAATTACAGATATTTAAATACATAATTAAATTAAACAAAATAATGCAAATAAATATCCGAGAGTATGAAAATTAATACGACTCCAAAAGTACGGAAGTCTTGAAATACTTCTGATGCATTGCGCTTGCCTTAATTTCCTGAAAATACACGCTAAAATACGTCAACAAAATTGTTGGTGAGCTCATAGGTTTACACGTAAATCTGACTTGTATGGACAACAACAGTTGAGTTTGAATTTATAAAATCATAAATTCCATGTTATGTATTACATATAAACCATCATGCAACCGAAGCTTAATTAAATGAGTTTGCCCTGTGCAGTATTCCCATACGTAATACCATGTGTTGAATATATATGCATCCCGCCGTTAGCCGATTAAGACTAACCCGAATGGGGGACATGACTCCAGATAGATCTATCCACAATATATTCGCGCTTACAAATAAATGCAATTAACGGTTCATGATTTGAGGGCTGATGGAACCACATGTGTAATACATAATAGAAATGAAGTTGTTTCCGTGTCCATATGAAAACGTAGCATGTATTTCAACCCCAAAACATAACAGTGTGAAAATAGGGGCTATGAGGACTCACCGAGAGTGTGATGGCAAAATGTGTGCGTAAAATGCAAGTTTACGTTCTTTGATGAGTGATGCACCGGATGTGTTTAATCGAGTCCTAAATGATAATAGGGACCTATAACTCTCATATATGATAATATGTATATATATATAGGTTTTTATGTCTTAAATCACCCAACATTACAAGTTTATAATAAAACCCACTTAAAACGTCAAGTTTATATATATATATATATATATATATATATATATATATATATATATATATATATATATATATATATATATATATATATAATTATCCAGCTTTTTGAAGGTTTTTCGGCCTACTCTGAGGCTGGTTTTGACCAAGTTCCAAAACGATTTAGGCTTTGGTTTTCTTAGACATAAAACTACTATATACAAAGAATTTTTAAAGTCAAGAACGACCATTTTTCGAGGTGTTTAGATCAGGGAAAAAGCTCGTTAAAAACCCTATATTGGCCATTTTTGAGCTGTCAAACTTTCGGGTTTCCAAACAATATATGGGGGTTCTAAACTCCATAATAAATTACAAAAACATCCAGATTTTTAGTTAAGACAAAGATTTAACTTTTGAGACAACAATCAACTCATTTCGTTAAGTTATGATTTTTCAAAGTCGACGTAACATTTCTGCCGAAAATCTGGATTTTTATAAACTTGAAATAACTTGTGATTCTTGTTGTTTATTCAAAAACTACTTGTATGAAAAGTTATAAAACACATTTATATAACTTGTTTTCATAATATTTACACTTACATGATGTGTTTAAGTATTTTTAAACACATTTGAAGAAAACAACTTAAAAACAAAACTAGTGAATTATAAACTTGAGTTTTTTTATGAAACTTGTTATTGTTGGTGATTATATATTATGCAAGACTTGTATAAACATTAATATAAGATGTTATGAGTTAGTATTTACTTACTTTGATGAAATATAAGAATGCAAAAGATTAGAAGATTGGATCTTCAAAGGTTGCACCAAGAACACTTTGCAAATGAAGAACACTTTGAAAGAAAAATTGCGTGTTGTATGTGTGTGTTGTGTGGACGGTTTTGAAGAGAGAAAAGAAGAGATTTTGGTGTGAATGAAATGAAATGGTTTGGTCTCTGTTTATAGGCAAAGGAGGATGTTGGGAAATAGTTTAAGTAGATTCAAGCTGTTAGTTAGACTTCTCAAACTGTTAGTAGAGTTTATATGTAAATCCAAAGTTCATGCTGCTAGTTGAAGAAACTCGAGCTGCCAGTGTAAAAGTTCAAGCTGCCAGAGTAAATCAACTCGAGCTGCTCTGTTCATGCTGTCAAGTGATTCAAGCTGCTCAACAGTTTCATAAACAGAAAGTGCTGATTTTCAGGAAAAGATATATACTCAAAGATTCCAGCATATCTACTATCAGAGAAGTCATGGTTCGTCAAGGAAACATATCAAGAAGCAATATAAATACATAGAATAGGTCTTTCTATTATATAGGAGTTTTCTACATATTTGAGTCTGTAGTTGCTTTGTTGATTAAGTTTTCATAAGCCTCTAAGGTTGTAAAACCCTAAGAACAGTTTGTGTTCTTCGTCTAATCAAACAGATTAGAGGTGATTGTAATCATTGAATTCAGCAATACAAACAGTCTTTACTACTTCTTGTGTTTTATGCATTATTGATTCTGAAAGTTTTTGTTAAAATAATTAAGTGTTATTCCGCAAACTTCTTAATTAAACTTTGATTCAAAGCAAGATTATTGATTTATACTCTGATAAATTCAAATCAGTTAGTCTTGGTTATTCAGTTTTAGATCTTGACAAGTGGTATCAGAGCCACGTCATTCTTTGTTTTTCAAAGTCGAAAACTTTCTTTAAATTTTTAGTCTTTTTGCTATGGAATTTGAAAATAACAGCAGTGGATCTGGGCAGGGACTCAAAGTGCCTATGCTCAAGCCCACTGAGTTTGAGATGTGGAAACTCAGGATTCAACAGCATATCCAATTTATTGACTATGCCATATGGGAAACTGTTGAATTTCCTCCTGTAGTTGATCCAGAACTTGATGATGAGGGAAAACCAGTCAAAACCCCTCCAAAAACTGAACTTGAAAGGAAGGCTAGAATGAATGAAGTAAAAGCTCTTACACTTTTACAAATAGCCATTCCTAATGCTTATCAACATCAGTTTAAAAAGTTTTATACTGCTCATTCTCTTTGGAATGCTTTAGAGAAAAGATTTGTTGGTAATGCCAGTACCAAGAGAAATCAAAAGGATCTTTTGAAACAGCAGTATGAGAACTTTTCTGGTGGCAAGAATGAAAACCTTACTCAAATCTTTGACAGGTTCAACAAACTGATAAGTGAATTAGAAAGTGCAAAAGTCAGCCTGGATCAAGATGAAGTCAACAGAAAGTTTCTCAGATCTCTTGGAGAAGAATGGACAGTTTATGCTGCCCAATGGAGAACAAAAGACACTCTTGATGAAATAGAACTGGATGATCTGTACAACAGTTTGAGAGTGTTTGAAACTGAGATTGATGTTAAAAAGAAATCTTTTTCTTATAATCATAATACTGCTCTTCTGTCCTCTGATAAATCTAATAGCAGTGATTCCTTTACAGGTGGTGATGGAAATTCTACTAAAGTTCACTATGAGGCTTTTGTTGCCAATGATGGACTATTTGCTTTATATGTTGAGGACTTGGAACAAATTCATCCAGATGATCTTGAAGAGATGGATTTAAAGTGGCAACATGCAATGCTGACCATGAGAGCCAAAAGGTTTCTTAAAAGAACTGGAAGGACCAACTTTCAAGCCAGAACAGAAGGCAAACCAGCCTTTGATAAATCAAAAGTTGAATGCTATAAATGTCATAAGCTTGGTCACTTTGCCAGAGAATGTAGATCTCAAGGTCAACAGTCATCAAGAACTTCACAGCCCAATCAGACATCATCATCAACAGCACTTGTCTCCCAAGAAGACAATGTGTTTGACTGGAGTGATCAGACAGAGGAAGAATTTCAAAATCAAGCTCTAATGGCAGAAACATCAAATGTCTCCTCCACTGAACTACCATCTGAGGTAAATTCTAAACTCTGCTCTCAATCATGCAAAAATATGGTTAAAAAGTACAGAGATCATAATGAGAGCATGTGCAAAACTCTAGCTAAGATGGAAGAAAGGAGATATGAATACATGCAAGCCATAGAAGATCTGGAAAAACAGATCAATGATTATAAGGACAATGAGATTCAAATGGGATATGATAGAACATATCATGAGTGGGAGTAAAAGGAGCTAAATAAGAAAATAGAATCCCTGAATAAAAAGGTAGAAGAGACTGAACAAAAGGTGTTAGAGGCTAATAAGAAACTAGAATCTGTTAACATATATCTAGGTACCTTTAAGTTGGCAAATCAAAAGCTGGAACACCTAATGGAAGTCCAATTTAAAGACAGGGTAAAATCTCAGGTTAATCCCAAAGAAGGTATAGGATACAGGGCTACTCCACCTCCATACAACAACAAGTACATTCATCCAATGAGTGAGGTTGCTGATAGACTTATCAATGAACCACTAGATGAGTCTATGACTATTGTAGATCCTATACTTGATAACAGTCCTGAATCAAAAGAAGATCAGATTCAAAAAGGAGACTGTGAGTGTATAGCAGTTGAGAAAGACCACAAAACACTGAGTGCACCCATAGAGATCCAAGCTCCTAGTAAGAAAGGAAAAGAGAAGATGAGTGTATGCAATGCTACTCCACAAGTTTCTGTACTTTCTAACTGTAACACTGCATCTTCCTCAAAACATAATACAAAAGGTAAGAATGTTCCAGTCTGCACATGTCAAAAGCATGGTGTTCAAAAGTTTCCCAAACAACAGCAGATAAGGGGAAATCAGAGGAACAAGAACCAAAAATTGTCAGATAAATCTGGTTCTCTAATTCAAACTGTCAAAAGATGTTTTCACTGTGGCAGAAAGAATCACCTGGCCAAGGATTGTTTTTATAAACCAGCTGTTGCAAAACAGACTGTGAATCAATCAAAATCAAATCCTACTCAGCCAAAACATTCAAAGGTGAAACCTTCCACATCAGTTCCAAAGAATACAGTTGATCACAGGCTTTCAAAAGTTAATAAAAAGCAGTCCACACATCAAAAACAAATTTTAGCAAAGCCTAACTCAAGTTTTAAACAAATATGGTGTGTCAAGGACAGATTCTCAGATCAAACTGCTGATGCAAAAGATCAAACTGCTAAGCCAAATTCTGAAGCTATTAGTACAAAATCTGAAGCTGTTAGCACTAAAATCGCAGATCAGACTGTTAAGCATCATTCTGGAACTGCTAGTGAATCATCTGAGACTGTTAGAAGAAAAGATGATCAAAATAACTGGATACCTCATATCCTCACTAAATACTCTCCAAAAACTCCATCAGTAGATCTCACAAAATATAAAAAATCAAAAACAGTGTTTAGTTATGTCAATATGCAAGGCCAACCCAAAACCAATTTGGTTTGGGTTTACTCCACTACTGACTGAGCTGTTATTTGTGCAAGGCAACCACAGGTCTCCTCATAAAACAAGATGGCATTTGGACAGTGGATGCTCTAGGCACATGACAGGCAATTCTGAGTGCTTGTCAAATTTCAAAGGATTTGATGGAGGATTTGTTGCCTTTGGAGGCAACTCAAAAGGAGGCAAGGTTACAGGTAAAGGTACTGTGAATGCAGGCAACATGAAATTCCATGATGTTTTGTATGTTGAACAACTTAAGTACAATTTATTAAGTGTCTCTCAAATCTGTGACAAACAAAACATTGTTCTGTTTACAGATTCTGAGTGCATTGTCCTTTCAAACGATTTCAAAATTCCTGAAAATCTTGTTTTACTAAGAACACCAAGAAAGGATAATGTTTACTGTCTGGACACAGATCTTTTATCTAAATCAAATACTTTAAGTTGTTTGATATCCAAAGCATCATCCAATGAGTCTGCTCTTTGGCATAGAAGGATGTGTCACATGAACTTCAAGTCCATGAATGTTTTAGTCAAAAAGAATCTGGTAAGAGGCTTACCACAAAAGGAGTTCATCTGTGATGATCATTGTGTAGCATGTCTTAAAGGCAAGCAACACAAAACTTCTCATAAAGCCAAAGAAGTAAATTCAATCTCATCTGTTCTTCAGTTGCTTCATATGGATCTATTTGGTCCAACATCTGTTTTGAGTTTGAATAAAAGGGCTTACTGTTTAGTTATTGTTGATGATTTCACCAGATTTACTTGGGTTTACTTTCTTAGGTCCAAAGATGAAACTGCTGAGCTAGTTAAGTCTTTTATCCTTAAGATAGAAAACCAATCCAACTCAAAAGTTAAGGTGATAAGATCAGACAATGGAACAGAATTTAAAAATCACATTCTAAACAGTTTCTGTGAGTCCAAAGGCATTGCTAGACAATATAGTGCACCAAGAACACCACAACAAAATGGTGTAGCTGAAAGAAAGAACAGAACCTTAATTGAGGCTGCTAGAACAATGTTAGCTGATTCAAATCTGCCAATGACTTTCTGGGCAGAAGCTGTTAATACAGCCTGTTATGTTCTGAATAGGGTTCAGGTTGTCCAATCACAAGGGAAAACTCCCTATGAGTTATTCCATAAGAGAAGTCCCCTAATAGCTTTCTTCAAACCTTTTGGATGCCCATGTACTATTCTTCACACTAAGACTCACTTAGGGATGTTTGAAAGTAAGGCTGAAGAAGGATTCTTTGTAGGATACTCAAGTCAAAGCAAAGCCTATAGAGTATATAACAGTGTGTCTAAAACCATTGAAGAAAGTGCCAATGTTGAATTTAAAGAAAATACTGCAAATATCAAAGGCACTGGTCCTGATTGGTTGTTTGACTTGGATTCACTAACAAATTCTCTGAGCTTTGTTGAGTATACTGCAGAAGCTGATGCATACAGGTTTGAAGCTGCCAACACAAATTCTCATGCTGCCAATACAATTTCTCAAGCTGTTGGCACAAAGTTTCAAACTGCTGCAGATTCAACCACATGGGATGAATATGTCACTCTTCCAGTTCTGTCATGTGACCCTCCAGGGGTTCTGAATGCTTCACAGGATACAAATCCAGACACTGAAGTGCCACTCTCAAGTCCTGAGAGAACAGCTCCAACACAAAGGGAACCAATCCCAGATTCAAGTCATGCTGTTCCAGACACTGAATCATTCACTGGTTCTGATGGAGATGATAGAAATCTTGGATCCTCTTTTCAGACAGAAAGAGAGCCTACACTAAGAGTACACAAGTATCATCCTCTCAATCAAATACTGGGTGATCCAAGCACTCCTATCCAAGCAAGGAAAATGGTTCAAAATGAGACTGCTGCTGCTGAACAAGCTGTTTCTGAATTCAGTCTAGCTGCCTTTGAGAATGCCTGTTTCATGTCTCAACTGGAACCTAAAAAGGCATCAGAAGCATTAAAAGATTCATCGTGGATTGAGGCTATGCAAGAAGAGCTTCTACAATTCAAGATTCAGAATGTATGGACTCTGGTGGATCTTCCTAAAGGTAAGAGAGCAATTGGTACAAGATGGGTGTTCAGAAACAAGAAAGATGAGAGAGGAATAGTCATTAAGAATAAAGCAAGGCTAGTAGCACAAGGTTACACTCAAGAAGAAGGCATAGATTATGATGATGTATTTGCTCCAGTAGCAAGAATTGAAGCCATCAGACTCTTTTTGGCCTATGCAAGCTTCAATGGTTTCAAAGTATATCAAATGGATGTGAAGTCTGCTTTTCTATATGGAACAATTGAAGAGTAGGTATATGTATGCCAACCTCCTGGTTTTGAAGACTACAAGTATCCAGACAGGGTTTACAAGCTAGACAAGGCTCACTATGGTCTCCATCAAGCCCC
>JAANYP010000191.1:0-50510 GCA_020465985.1 Centrapalus pauciflorus
CCTAACATACAATTAAGTAATCAAGGAACAAGCAGCAGCACATGTTTCCATACAAGCCAGTAACAATCACCAATATGTACCGAAACATATGCATGTAAGTAATGCAATCTTGTCACTCCCAGCGGTCCTGAGCAATGCAAGTAATCAAGGAAAATGCAGCAACAGTTGTCCAGTTTCAGCAGTGTCTATCATATGTTCCTAACATACAATTAAGTAACAAAGGAACAAGCAGCAGCAGATGTTTCCATACAAGTCAGTTGGAATTACCAATAAGTATCGAAACATATGCAACTAAGTAACACAATCTGTCACTCACAGCCGTCCTGAGCAATACAAGTAATCAAGGAACATGCAGCAGCAGTTGTCCAGTTTCAACAATGTCTATCATATGTTCCTAAGATACAATTAAGTAATCAAGGAACAAGCAGCAGTAGATGTTTCCATACAACTCGGTAACAATCACCAATAAGTACCGAAACATATGCAAGTAAGTAATGCAATCTGTCACTCACAGCGGTCCTGAGCAATGCAAGTAATCAAGGAACATGCAGAAGCAGTTGTCCGGTTTCAGCAGAGTCTATCATAAGTTCCTACCATACAATTAAGTAACCAATGAACAAGCAACAGCAGATGTTTCATACAAGTCAGTTGCAATCACCAATAAGTACCGAAACATATGCAAGTAAGTAATGCAATCTGTCACTCACAGCGGTCCTGAGCAATGCAAGTAATCAAGGAACCTGCAGCAGCAGTTGTCTAGTTTTAACGTTGTCTATCCTACGTTCCTAACATACAATTAAGTAATCAAGGAACAAGCAGCAGCACATGTTTCCATACAAGCCAGTAACAATCACAAATATGTACCGAAACATATGCAAGTAAGTAATGCAATCTTGTCACTCACAGCGGTCCTGAGCAATGCAAGTAATCAAGGAAAATGCAGCAGCAGTTGTCCAGTTTCAGCAGTGTCTATCATAAGTTCCTAACATACAATTAAGTAACCAAGGAACAAGCAGCAGCAGACGTTTCCATACAAGTCAGTTGCAATCACCAATAAGTATCGAAACATATGCAACTAAGTAATGCAATCTGTCACTCACAGCCATCCTGAAAAATACAAGTAATCAAGGAACATGCAGCAGCAGTTGTCTGTTTCAACTGTGTCTATCATACGTTCCTAACATACAATGAAGTAATCATGGAACAAGCAGCGGTAGATGTTTCCATACGAGTCAGTACCAATCACCAATAAGTAACGAAACATATGCAAGTAAGTAATGCAATCTGTCACTCACAGCGGTCCTGAGCAATGCAAGTAATCAAGGAACCTGCAGCAGCAGTTGTCTAGTTTTAACATTGTCTATCCTACGTTCCTTATATACAATTAAGTAATCAAGGAACAAGCAGCAGCACATGTTTCCATACAAGCCAGTAACAATCACCAATATGTACCGAAACATATGCAAGTAAGTAATGCAATCTTGTCACTCACAGCGGTCCTGAGCAATGCAAGTAATCAAGGAAAATGCAGCAGCCATTGTCCAGTTTCAGCAGTGTCTATCATAAGTTCCTAACATATAATTAAGTAACCAAGGAACAAGCAGCAGCAGACGTTTCCATACAAGTCAGTTGCAATCACCAATAAGTATCGAAACATATGCAACTAAGTAATGCAATCTGTCACTCACAGCCGTCCTGAGCAATACAAGTAATCAAGGAACATGCAGCAACAGTTGTCCAGTTTCAACAGTGTCTATCATACGTTCCTAACATACAATTAAGTAATCATGGAACAAGCAGCAGTAGATGTTTCCATACAAGTCAGTAACAATCACTAATAAGTACCGAAACATATGCAAGTAAGTAATGCAATCTGTCACTCACAGTGGTCCTGAGCATTGCAAGTAATCAAGGAACATGCAGAAGCAGTTGTCCGGTTTCAGCAGAGTCTATCTTAAGTTCCTAACATACAATTAAGTAACCAATGAACAAGCAGAAACAGATGTTTCCATACAAGTCAGTTACAATCACCAATAAGTACCAAAACATATGCAAGTAAGTAATGCAATCTGTCACTAACAGCGGTCCTGAGCAATGCAAGTAATCAAGGAAGCTGCAACAGCAGTTGTCTAGTTTTGACAACGTCTATCCTACATTCCTAACATACTATTAAGTAATCAAGGAACAAGCAGCAGCACATGTTTCCATACAAGCCAGTAACAATCACCAATATGTACCGAAACATATGCATGTAAGTAATGCAATCTTGTCACTCCCAGCGGTACTGAGCAATGCAAGTAATCAAGGAAAATGCAGCAGCAGTTGTCCAGTTTCAGCAGTGTCTATCATAAGTTCCTAACATACAAATAAGTAACAAAGGAACAAGCAGCAGCAGATGTTTCCATACAAGTCAGTTGGAATTACCAATAAGTATCGAAACATATGCAACTAAGTAACGCAATCTGTCACTCACAGCCGTCCTGAGCAATACAATTAATCAAGGAACATGCAGCAGCAGTTGTCCAGTTTCAACAGTGTCTATCATACGTTCCTAATATACAATTAAGTAATCAAGGAACAAGCAGCAGCACATGTTTCCATACAAGCCAGTAACAATCACCAATATGTACCGAAACATATGCAAGTAAGTAATGCAATCTTGTCACTCACAGCGGTCCTGAGCAATGCAGTTAATCAAGGAAAATGCAGCAGCAATTGTCCAGTTTCAGCAGTGTCTATCATAAGTTCCTAACATATAATTAAGTAACCAAGGAACAAGCAGCAGCAGACGTTTCCATACAAGTCAGTTGCAATCACCAATAAGTATCGAAACATATGCAACTAAGTAATGCAATCTGTCACTCACAGCCGTCCTGAGCAATACAAGTAATCAAGGAACATGGAGCAACAGTTGTCCAGTCTCAACAGTGTCTATCATACGTTCCTAACATACAATTAAGTAATCATGGAACAAGCAGCAGTAGATGTTTCCATACAAGTCAGTAACAATCACCAATAAGTACCGAAACATATGCAAGTAAGTAATGCAATCTGTTACTCATTGCGGTCCTGAGCAATGCTAGTAATCAAGGATCACGCAGCAGCAGTTGTCCAGTTTCAGCTGTGTCTATCTTACGTTCCTACCATACAATTTAGTAATCAAGGAACAAGCAGCAGCAGATATTTCCATACAAGTCAGTAACAATCACCAATAAGTACCGAAACATATGCAAGTAAGTAATGCAATCTGTAACTCACAACGATCCTGAGCATTGCAAGTAATCAAGGAACATGCAGAAGCAGTTTTCCGGTTTCAGCAGTGTCTATCTTTAGTTCCTAACATACAACTAAGTAACCAATGAACAAGCAGCAACAGATGTTTCCATACAAGTCAGTTGCAATCACCAATAAGTACCGAAACATATGCAAGTAAGTAATGCAATCTGTCACTCACAGTGGTCCTGAGCAATGCAAGTAATCAAGGAACATGCAGAAGCAGTAGTCCGGTTTCAGCATTGTCTATCTTAAGTTCCTAACATGCAATTAAGTAACCAATGAACAAGCAGGAACAGATATTTCCATACAAGTCAGTAACAATCACCAATAAGTACCGAAACATATGCAAGTAAGTAATGCAATCTGTCACTCACAGCGGTCCTGAGCAATGCAAGTAATCAAGGAACATGCAGCAGCAGTTGTCCAGTTTCGACAGTGTCTATCATATGTTCCTAACATACAATTAAGTAATCAAGGAACAAGCAGCAGCACATGTTTCCATACAAGCCAGTAACAATCACCAATATGTACCGAAACATATGCATGTAAGTAATGCAATCTTGTCACTCCCAGCGGTCCTGAGCAATGCAAGTAATCAAGGAAAATGCAGCAACAGTTGTCCAGTTTCAGCAGTGTCTATCATATGTTCCTAACATACAATTAAGTAACAAAGGAACAAGCAGCAGCAGATGTTTCCATACAAGTCAGTTGGAATTACCAATAAGTATCGAAACATATGCAACTAAGTAACACAATCTGTCACTCACAGCCGTCCTGAGCAATACAAGTAATCAAGGAACATGCAGCAGCAGTTGTCCAGTTTCAACAATGTCTATCATATGTTCCTAAGATACAATTAAGTAATCAAGGAACAAGCAGCAGTAGATGTTTCCATACAACTCGGTAACAATCACCAATAAGTACCGAAACATATGCAAGTAAGTAATGCAATCTGTCACTCACAGCGGTCCTGAGCAATGCAAGTAATCAAGGAACATGCAGAAGCAGTTGTCCGGTTTCAGCAGAGTCTATCATAAGTTCCTACCATACAATTAAGTAACCAATGAACAAGCAACAGCAGATGTTTCATACAAGTCAGTTGCAATCACCAATAAGTACCGAAACATATGCAAGTAAGTAATGCAATCTGTCACTCACAGCGGTCCTGAGCAATGCAAGTAATCAAGGAACCTGCAGCAGCAGTTGTCTAGTTTTAACGTTGTCTATCCTACGTTCCTAACATACAATTAAGTAATCAAGGAACAAGCAGCAGCACATGTTTCCATACAAGCCAGTAACAATCACAAATATGTACCGAAACATATGCAAGTAAGTAATGCAATCTTGTCACTCACAGCGGTCCTGAGCAATGCAAGTAATCAAGGAAAATGCAGCAGCAGTTGTCCAGTTTCAGCAGTGTCTATCATAAGTTCCTAACATACAATTAAGTAACCAAGGAACAAGCAGCAGCAGACGTTTCCATACAAGTCAGTTGCAATCACCAATAAGTATCGAAACATATGCAACTAAGTAATGCAATCTGTCACTCACAGCCATCCTGAAAAATACAAGTAATCAAGGAACATGCAGCAGCAGTTGTCTGTTTCAACTGTGTCTATCATACGTTCCTAACATACAATGAAGTAATCATGGAACAAGCAGCGGTAGATGTTTCCATACGAGTCAGTACCAATCACCAATAAGTAACGAAACATATGCAAGTAAGTAATGCAATCTGTCACTCACAGCGGTCCTGAGCAATGCAAGTAATCAAGGAACCTGCAGCAGCAGTTGTCTAGTTTTAACATTGTCTATCCTACGTTCCTTATATACAATTAAGTAATCAAGGAACAAGCAGCAGCACATGTTTCCATACAAGCCAGTAACAATCACCAATATGTACCGAAACATATGCAAGTAAGTAATGCAATCTTGTCACTCACAGCGGTCCTGAGCAATGCAAGTAATCAAGGAAAATGCAGCAGCCATTGTCCAGTTTCAGCAGTGTCTATCATAAGTTCCTAACATATAATTAAGTAACCAAGGAACAAGCAGCAGCAGACGTTTCCATACAAGTCAGTTGCAATCACCAATAAGTATCGAAACATATGCAACTAAGTAATGCAATCTGTCACTCACAGCCGTCCTGAGCAATACAAGTAATCAAGGAACATGCAGCAACAGTTGTCCAGTTTCAACAGTGTCTATCATACGTTCCTAACATACAATTAAGTAATCATGGAACAAGCAGCAGTAGATGTTTCCATACAAGTCAGTAACAATCACTAATAAGTACCGAAACATATGCAAGTAAGTAATGCAATCTGTCACTCACAGTGGTCCTGAGCATTGCAAGTAATCAAGGAACATGCAGAAGCAGTTGTCCGGTTTCAGCAGAGTCTATCTTAAGTTCCTAACATACAATTAAGTAACCAATGAACAAGCAGCAACAGATGTTTCCATACAAGTCAGTTACAATCACCAATAAGTACCAAAACATATGCAAGTAAGTAATGCAATCTGTCACTAACAGCGGTCCTGAGCAATGCAAGTAATCAAGGAAGCTGCAGCAGCAGTTGTCTAGTTTTGACAACGTCTATCCTACATTCCTAACATACTATTAAGTAATCAAGGAACAAGCAGCAGCACATGTTTCCATACAAGCCAGTAACAATCACCAATATGTACCGAAACATATGCATGTAAGTAATGCAATCTTGTCACTCCCAGCGGTACTGAGCAATGCAAGTAATCAAGGAAAATGCAGCAGCAGTTGTCCAGTTTCAGCAGTGTCTATCATAAGTTCCTAACATACAAATAAGTAACAAAGGAACAAGCAGCAGCAGATGTTTCCATACAAGTCAGTTGGAATTACCAATAAGTATCGAAACATATGCAACTAAGTAACGCAATCTGTCACTCACAGCCGTCCTGAGCAATACAATTAATCAAGGAACATGCAGCAGCAGTTGTCCAGTTTCAACAGTGTCTATCATACGTTCCTAATATACAATTAAGTAATCAAGGAACAAGCAGCAGCACATGTTTCCATACAAGCCAGTAACAATCACCAATATGTACCGAAACATATGCAAGTAAGTAATGCAATCTTGTCACTCACAGCGGTCCTGAGCAATGCAGTTAATCAAGGAAAATGCAGAGCAATTGTCCAGTTTCAGCAGTGTCTATCATAAGTTCCTAACATATAATTAAGTAACCAAGGAACAAGCAGCAGCAGACGTTTCCATACAAGTCAGTTGCAATCACCAATAAGTATCGAAACATATGCAACTAAGTAATGCAATCTGTCACTCACAGCCGTCCTGAGCAATACAAGTAATCAAGGAACATGGAGCAACAGTTGTCCAGTCTCAACAGTGTCTATCATACGTTCCTAACATACAATTAAGTAATCATGGAACAAGCAGCAGTAGATGTTTCCATACAAGTCAGTAACAATCACCAATAAGTACCGAAACATATGCAAGTAAGTAATGCAATCTGTTACTCATTGCGGTCCTGAGCAATGCTAGTAATCAAGGATCACGCAGCAGCAGTTGTCCAGTTTCAGCTGTGTCTATCTTACGTTCCTACCATACAATTTAGTAATCAAGGAACAAGCAGCAGCAGATATTTCCATACAAGTCAGTAACAATCACCAATAAGTACCGAAACATATGCAAGTAAGTAATGCAATCTGTAACTCACAACGATCCTGAGCATTGCAAGTAATCAAGGAACATGCAGAAGCAGTTTTCCGGTTTCAGCAGTGTCTATCTTTAGTTCCTAACATACAACAAAGTAACCAATGAACAAGCAGCAACAGATGTTTCCATACAAGTCAGTTGCAATCACCAATAAGTACCGAAACATATGCAAGTAAGTAATGCAATCTGTCACTCACAGTGGTCCTGAGCAATGCAAGTAATCAAGGAACATGCAGAAGCAGTAGTCCGGTTTCAGCATTGTCTATCTTAAGTTCCTAACATGCAATTAAGTAACCAATGAACAAGCAGGAACAGATATTTCCATACAAGTCAGTAACAATCACCAATAAGTACCGAAACATATGCAAGTAAGTAATGCAATCTGTCACTCACAGCGGTCCTGAGCAATGCAAGTAATCAAGGAACATGCAGCAGCAGTTGTCCAGTTTCGACAGTGTCTATCATATGTTCCTAACATACAATTAAGTAATCAAGGAACAAGCAGCAGCACATGTTTCCATACAAGCCAGTAACAATCACCAATATGTACCGAAACATATGCATGTAAGTAATGCAATCTTGTCACTCCCAGCGGTCCTGAGGAATGCAAGTAATCAAGGAAAATGCAGCAACAGTTGTCCAGTTTCAGCAGTGTCTATCATATGTTCCTAACATACAATTAAGTAACAAAGGAACAAGCAGCAGCAGATGTTTCCATACAAGTCAGTTGGAATTACCAATAAGTATCGAAACATATGCAACTAAGTAACACAATCTGTCACTCACAGCCGTCCTGAGTAATACAAGTAATCAAGGAACATGCAGCAGCAGTTGTCCAGTTTCAACAATGTCTATCATATGTTCCTAAGATACAATTAAGTAATCAAGGAACAAGCAGCAGTAGATGTTTCCATACAACTCGGTAACAATCACCAATAAGTACCGAAACATATGCAAGTAAGTAATGCAATCTGTCACTCACAGCGGTCCTGAGCAATGCAAGTAATCAAGGAACATGCAGAAGCAGTTGTCCGGTTTCAGCAGAGTCTATCATAAGTTCCTACCATACAATTAAGTAACCAATGAACAAGCAACAGCAGATGTTTCATACAAGTCAGTTGCAATCACCAATAAGTACCGAAACATATGCAAGTAAGTAATGCAATCTGTCACTCACAGCGGTCCTGAGCAATGCAAGTAATCAAGGAACCTGCAGCAGCAGTTGTCTAGTTTTAACGTTGTCTATCCTACGTTCCTAACATACAATTAAGTAATCAAGGAACAAGCAGCAGCACATGTTTCCATACAAGCCAGTAACAATCACAAATATGTACCGAAACATATGCAAGTAAGTAATGCAATCTTGTCACTCACAGCGGTCCTGAGCAATGCAAGTAATCAAGGAAAATGCAGCAGCAGTTGTCCAGTTTCAGCAGTGTCTATCATAAGTTCCTAACATACAATTAAGTAACCAAGGAACAAGCAGCAGCAGACGTTTCCATACAAGTCAGTTGCAATCACCAATAAGTATCGAAACATATGCAACTAAGTAATGCAATCTGTCACTCACAGCCATCCTGAAAAATACAAGTAATCAAGGAACATGCAGCAGCAGTTGTCTGTTTCAACTGTGTCTATCATACGTTCCTAACATACAATGAAGTAATCATGGAACAAGCAGCGGTAGATGTTTCCATACGAGTCAGTACCAATCACCAATAAGTAACGAAACATATGCAAGTAAGTAATGCAATCTGTCACTCACAGCGGTCCTGAGCAATGCAAGTAATCAAGGAACCTGCAGCAGCAGTTGTCTAGTTTTAACATTGTCTATCCTACGTTCCTTATATACAATTAAGTAATCAAGGAACAAGCAGCAGCACATGTTTCCATACAAGCCAGTAACAATCACCAATATGTACCGAAACATATGCAAGTAAGTAATGCAATCTTGTCACTCACAGCGGTCCTGAGCAATGCAAGTAATCAAGGAAAATGCAGCAGCCATTTGTCCAGTTTCAGCAGTGTCTATCATAAGTTCCTAACATATAATTAAGTAACCAAGGAACAAGCAGCAGCAGACGTTTCCATACAAGTCAGTTGCAATCACCAATAAGTATCGAAACATATGCAACTAAGTAATGCAATCTGTCACTCACAGCCGTCCTGAGCAATACAAGTAATCAAGGAACATGCAGCAACAGTTGTCCAGTTTCAACAGTGTCTATCATACGTTCCTAACATACAATTAAGTAATCATGGAACAAGCAGCAGTAGATGTTTCCATACAAGTCAGTAACAATCACTAATAAGTACCGAAACATATGCAAGTAAGTAATGCAATCTGTCACTCACAGTGGTCCTGAGCATTGCAAGTAATCAAGGAACATGCAGAAGCAGTTTTCCGGTTTCAGCAGTGTCTATCTTTAGTTCCTAACATACAACTAAGTAACCAATGAATAAGCAGCAACAGATGTTTCCATACAAGTCAGTTGCAATCACCAATAAGTACCGAAACATATTGATGGAGGATCATCAAACCATTCCAAAGATGTCATGGAAATACGTGAAGGCCCAATGACAAGAGGACGAGCAAAGAAGATCAAAGAAGTTTTTAAGAGCTTAGTTGTTGATATCCAAGAGTCTGAATGCAAAGACGATACTCAACCGCAAGTGATGAAGCATGTTACTAGACTTGAAACATTGGATCCTAATATGGAAGCATAAAAGCCCAAAAGTTGCATTTTCTTGGGTCTTTGAGATATTATGGGCTAGTACTAAGCCCAAGTGGTAGAATGTATGTATTTTGAAGTCCATTAGAAGTTTATTTGAGTCCAATAAAGGCCTAGAAATGCCTAATCCGTTTTTTTAGTTTAAGAGTTCTAGAATTATCTACCAATTGAAGACCAAATGTCAAGAATCATGGATTAAAGTCCCTTCTTTAATCCATTGAATTTAATTAATGTCTTTTGAGTTGGTTTTTGAAGCCTATAAATAGATGGCTTCCTATGTACTTTCAAATCAAATTCACTTGAAAAATATATGTATCTTTCTTTAGAGTTTTACTCATCTTTGTGAGCTTTGTTCTTTGTTGGAGAGTTCATAGTTCAAGAACTTATCAAGATTGTGAGCACATTCTTGTGGCGTTCTCGTATTCCTTTGGTTCTTAGTTCTTATAACTAACGGGTCAAGGACTTGCTCTAGGCGTGTTGGAGTCCCAATTATCGGGTACTTTGACGCCTATCCTATCCTATACGAAGGTTCCAAGTTACATTTAACTTGCGGGTCAATGTTTCGTATCATTTGGTATCAGAGATACAAAGGTTCGATTCTTAAGTTGTTTTTACATTTTGATCTTATCATTGTGTTTGTCTATCTTTCTCATCATCTTATCTTTTACATTTTTCTAGTTTTGTCATATTAAAAAAAAGTCACGTTGTTCAACAAAAAAAAGAGCAAAAAAAAAGAAGAGCGAAATAAAGCATAAAAAAAGTGCAACAAAAAAAAGCATAAAAAAAGTGCACCAAAAAAATTAAAGAAAAAGGTTGCAAAAAAAAAAATTAAATAAAAGAAGTTTATATGAACACGTGTGCTTGAAAATCAATAATTTATCTTCTATATCATTTTTGTTCCAACTTCTTTTCATTGGTTAGTACTTTGTTTCTCCTCACCTTACTATTTTTTATTTTTTTTGTTTATCCCATCTTCTTTAAAAGTTCTAAACTCGTTGGTATCAAATTAAGTTCTAAAGGATTTTCTTGAACACTTTCAGTTTTGTGCTCTAATTTGATTTGTTCTTTTACCAATTGAGCTCCACAAGGAATAGAGAGGTAAAAAGCTTTGAGTTGTGAGAACACTTGAGGGTAAAAGCCGATTATTTTTTTGTGTGAGACACGAGCGTTGAGTGACATCTCTTGAGTGAAACACGTAAGAGAGTGAGGAGAGGAAATATTTTTTTTACTCTTGTTTTTTCAGATTAAAAGATGGAAGATAATCAACCCCTCCCTAACCTTCAAGTCCAAGCTCTCATGGCTGAAATGCGACGTTTAATGACTGACGAGTTTAATCAAATCCATGAAAGAATGGATAGATTGGAGGCACGTGGACCTCATGCTCCACCACCATCACAAGTTTCTGATGAAAATCATGAAGATGACGCTCAAAATGATGAATGAGATAGAGGATCTGAAAGAAGGAGGCATAGAAGAAACCTTGGTGCTAATAGAGGACTCAACAACATTAAGATGAGAATTCCACAATTTCAAGGAAAGAGTGATCCAGAAGCGTATTTGGACTGGGAAAAAAAGGTTGAACTGATTTTTGCATGTAATAATTATCGCGAGGATCAAAAGGTGAAAGTAGCAGCAATTGAATTCACATATTACGCTATAGTATGGTGGGATCAATTAGTCACCAACCGAAGAAGAAATGGAGAAAGACCTATTTCTACATGGGTTGAAATGAAGGCTGTTATGCGTAAAAGGTTTGTTCCCTCTCACTATTTTCGAGACTTGTATCGCAAATTACAATCTTTGAATCAGGGAGCAAAGTCTGTGGATGATTATTACAAAGAGATGGAGATTGCCATGATTAGAGCAAATATTGAAGAAGATAGGGAAGCAACAATGGCAAGATTCTTGAGTGGCTTGAATCAAGATATTTCTAATGTCGTGGAGTTGCAATATTGTTTAGACCTTGAAGAGATGGTTCATACGGCCATGAAAGTTGAAAGACAATTGAGGAGAAGAAATAGTTTTTCTAAGGGAAGTACGTCCAACTCTCAATATTCTCATAGGCCAAAAGGGGAGACATCTAAAGGTACCTTTTCTACACCTTTAAAGAACCAAGATGATGCCACAAAAGGTAGGGAAATGGGCAAAGGCAAAGGTATCGTTTCTACCCCTACACGAACTCGTGAAATTAAATGTTTTCGTTGTCTAGGTGTGGGGCACATTGCTTCACAATGCCCAAACAAAAAAGTTATGCTTCTTCATGAAAGTGGTGAAATAGAGTCTGAAAATGAAAATGAGGATGTTTCGGATGATGAAGAGGACTTGGAGCAAACCGAGGCAGAAAGCGGAGAGCTCTTGGTGGTCAAGAAAGTTTTAAACATACAAGCCAAGGTGGAAGACACACAACAACGAGAAAATATCTTCCATACGCGATGTTTGGTGCAAGGTAAAGTATGTAGCCTCATTATTGATGGTGGGAGTTGTACCAATGTTGTGAGTAACGAGGTAATTGAGAAGCTGAATTTGCGCACGTTGAAGCATCCACACCCATATAAGCTTCAATGGTTGAATGAATGTGGCGAAGTGAAGGTGACTAAACAGGCCTTGATCACATTTTCCATCGGAAAGTACAAAGACGAAGTGATGTGTGACGTGGTTCCAATGCAAGTAAGTCATATACTACTTGGTAGACCTTGGCAATTTGATAGGAAAGTTATCTGTGATGGCTTTCTTAATCAATATATGCTTAAAGATCATGAAAAGAAAGTAGTTCTTGTCTCCCTAACCCCACAACAAGTGCAGGAGGACCAAATTAAAATGATCACTTCAAGGCGAGCTTGGGAGGATGAGAGGAAAAATAATGAGTGCAAAGAGAAAAAAATGAGCAGTAAAAATAAAGCAAAGAGTGTTGAGGGTGAGAAAAGTGAGACAAATGATGATAAAAAAAGAGAGTGTGTCAAGCAGAATTTCTTTGCAAAAACGAGTGAAGTTAAGAGAGCGATTGACGAAAAAAAAAGAGTGATAGTGTTGGTATTCAAGGAAGCTTGTACATATGCAGAAAAACTAACCAACAATCCGCCAAGTTTTGTTGTGAATATTTTGCAGGAATGCCAAGATGTCTTCCCAAAGGAAGAACCAAGTGGTTTACCACCTTTACGAGGGATCGAGCATCGCATTGATTTCATTCCAGGGGCTTCTCTACCAAACTGTCCAGCCTATAGAGCTAATCCCGAGGAGACACAAGAAATCCAAAGGCAAGTGGAGGATTTGCTTTCAAGAGGAAGAATTCGAGAATCCATGAGTCCATGTGCTGTACCGGTCATTGTGGTACCCAAGAAGTCAGGTGAATGGAGAATGTGTATGGACTGTAGAGCCATCAACAAAATAACGGTAAAGTATCGCTACCCTATTCCAAGGTTAGATGATATGTTGGATGAGTTGCATGGTGCTAAGATCTTCTCAAAAATTGATTTGAAAAGTGGCTATCATCAAATTCGAATTAATGAAGGTGATGAATGGAAAACAGCTTTTAAAACAAAGTTTGGTTTGTATGAGTGGTTAGTTATGCCCTTTGGACTAACTAATGCTCTGAGTACATTCATGAGGTTAATGAATCATGTTTTACGAGAGTACATTGGTAAGTTTGTCGTGGTCTATTTTGATGATATCCTGATTTATAGCATTAATGTTGAAGTTCACTTGGAACATTTGCGTCTTGTTTTGGAAACTTTAAGAAAAGAGTCATTATTTGCTAACTTAAAGAAGTGCACATTTTGCATGGATAAGGTTGTTTTTCTTGGTTTTGTTGTAAGTGGCCAGGGAATTGAGGTGGATGACGAGAAGGTCAAGGCAATCAAAGAATGGCCAACTCCAACAACAGTGTCCCAAGTTAGAAGCTTCCATGGGCTTGCAAGTTTCTATCGAAGGTTTGTTCGTGACTTCAGTACCATAGCTGCCCCCCTTAATGAACTTGTGAAGAAGGAAGTTAGTTTTCATTGGGGAGAAAGGCAAGAAGCTGCATTCAATTCGCTGAAAGAAAGGTTGACATCTACTCCTATTCTTGCATTGCCTAATTTTAATAAAATGTTTGAACTTGAGTGTGATGCATCCGGGGTGGGTATTGGGGCTGTTTTGATTCAAGAAGGTAGACCAATTGCATATTTTAGTGAAAAATTAAAGGGGGCTCACTTGAATTATTCCACTTATGAAAAAGAGCTTTATGCATTGGTTAGATCTTTGCAAACATGGCAGCATTACTTAAGGCCTAAGGAATTTGTGGTTCATACGGATCATGAGTCTCTTAAGTACCTTAAGGGGCAAACTAATTTGAGTAGGAGGCATATCAAATGGGTTGAATTCATTGAGTCATTTCCTTATGTGATCAAATACAAAAAGGGTAAAGAAAACATTGTGGCTGATGCATTGTCTAGACGTCATACTCTTATCACCACATTAAGTTCTAAGCTTCTTGGGTTTGGATCACTTAAAGAAATGTACAAAGATGATTCTGAATTTTCTTCCTTATACGCTGCTTGTGAACATGCTTCATTTGATAAGTTTTATAGGCATGATGGTTATTTGTTTAAAGAAAACAAGTTATGCATTCCAAAGTGTTCTATACGGGAGCTATTTGTACGTGAGGCTCATGGTGGAGGGTTGATGGGCCATTTTGGTGTCCAAAAGACATTGGATATTTTGAAGGAACATTTCTATTGGCCTAAGATGAGAGAAGATGTTATGAAGATCTGTGAAAAATGTGTGCCATGTAAACAAGCCAAGTCAAAATCCAAGCCTCATGGTTTGTATATGCCACTGCAAATTCCTCAGCAACCATGGGTTGACATCTCCATGGACTTTGTGATTGGGTTGCCTAGAACAAAGAATGGTCATGATTCTGTGTTTGTGGTGGTTGATCGATTCTCTAAGATGGCACACTTCATTGCGTGTAAGAAGACTGACGATGCTTCACATGTTGCAGACTTGTTTTTCAAAGAGATTGTTCGTTTGCATGGTGTGCCGCAGACCATATGATGAGAACCTGTCCAAGGACCGAGATGACCAAGATCCGTTAAGGTGGAAGATCGGACCTATCACAATATCAAAATCCAAGATGTTCCAGGATGCTCTCAATGGAATGATTAAATATTGTCGGAATCAAGCTCCCGTTTGTTCGCAAAACAACCAAGCACGCTTCCTAATGTTGATCCAAGTTGAACACTAATATTAGTCCAAGTTTTGGAGCCCAAGTTCTCACTTTAATCCACAAAAGCCCAAAAATAAATAAAATTCGGCCAAGCCCACCCATGTGCATTGTTTTGGCCATAACTTCCTCATTTTAAGCCCAATTTGAGTGAAATAAAAGCCCACTTCAACCTTAGACTTTTTACTATATTTTCAAGAATAAAAAAGGCCCAAAATATGCCCTTAGCCACGTCCATGAATCTGCCCATAAAGGTGTCCATGTTAATGAACTTGTCAAAGATTAAATTCAAGGCATTTTGAAGGTTTTCTCAACATTATGGCCATTTACTTGGAGGAGATAAAGAGATAGAAGTTACTTGCATGATTAATACCTACTAGAAGCTTCAAGTGGTGAAATGTCAATAATGCCCTTTTGATAAGTAGTCTTGCTTATTTGATAGCTTATCGTGATAGCTTGTACAACTTATCTAGATAAGTAGTTGGTCTTATATTTTCTCCTATAAATAGGCACTCAATGTAACCATTTCAATCATCCTTCATTTTGAGTAAAATTGTGAGTTTTTAACTCTTATTGTTCCTTACGAACTTTTAGAACTTATCGAGTGTTTTAGCTTGTGGCGTTCGAAACTTATCAATCAACTTGGTGGGGTTGATTGTGGCGTTCTCTATACCAAAGTTCTTGCCTCGTATATAGGCAACGGGTCGCGGTTCCACTTATACCAAGGTTCTTGTCTCTTTATAGACAACGGGTCGCGGTCCTATCCAAGTTACTTGAAACAACCATTAGAACGATCGGGAAATCGTGATCTATCACACATTCATCGGGTGAGATCACATCATTTGCTATCAGAGCCAGGTTCTATTGGTTTGTTTTCTACTTTATATTTCCTTCGTATCATCTTTCACTTACTTTCTCTTCGTCCTTTCATTTTAATTTCTTCTCTTCATCCTTGCATTGTGGTTCATGTTTGTAGTGGATCTTGTCAAAAATTGACTTGGTTGCTACTTATTGATTTTTTTGGGGATCATACGAGTTCTTTAGTTTTTTTTGTTTATTCTTACTTTGCATCATTTGTTCCTAAAACAAAAAGAAGCAAAAAAAAAAGGATGAAAAAAAAAGCAAAAAAAAAAGGAAGAAAAAGAAATCGCAAAAAAAAGTAAAAAAAAAAAGATAAAAAAAAGGGTTAAAAAAAACGCAAAAGAAAAGGAAAAAAAAGGAACGCAAAGTAAATTATTATTCTTGTTAGTTTTCTTTATTTTCATTTCATTTCCTTTTCTATTTACCTTTACGTATTACTAGCATTGCTCATCTTGTTATATTTGGTTTTGTCAAATCTCTTCTTAAAGTTGTTTGGTATGTTTTGAATTCCTCAAGGCCACAAACCCACTTGATTTTGATTTCTTTTAGTTTGTTTTGAACTTTAAGAGTTATAAAGAGTGGTAAAAGGCGGTGTGGTAAGATCATTAGAGGGTAAAAGCCAAATACAACGTACACGAGAATCGAGTGAACATAATTTTGAGTGAAACACGTAAGGGAGTGCGGGGAGGAAAATAATATTTTTATTGTTATTACTTTTTGTCTTCTATTTAGCAGGCAAAACACAACATTGAAGAGCGCACCAAGAAGTAAGAACAACAAGCAAACAAGGGAAAAAGAAAGATTATTTTTGAACCAGGAGATTGGGTGTGGCTTCATTTGCGGAAGGAACGGTTTCCAACAAAACGAAAGTCAAAGTTAATGGCAAGAGGAGATGGACCATTTCAAGTGTTGCAGAAAATCAATGACAATACTTACAAACTTGATCTTCCAGATGAGTATAATGTTCATGATGTTTTTAATGTAACTGACATGACTCTGTTTGATACAGGTGAAGATTTGAGGACAAATCACTTTCAAGAGGAGGGGAATGATGAGAACCTGTCCAAGGACCGAGATGACCAAGATCCGTTAAGGTGGAAGATCGGACCTATCACAAGATCAAAATCCAAGATGTTCCAGGATGCTCTCAATGGAATGATTAAATATTGTCGGAATCAAGCTCCCGTTTGTTAGCAAAACAACCAAGCACGCTTCCTAATGTTGATCCAAGTTGAACACTAATATTAGTCCAAGTTTTGGAGCCCAAGTTCTCACTTTAATCCACAAAAGCCCAAAAATAAATAAAATTCGGCCAAGCCCACCCATGTGCATTGTTTTGGCCATAACTTCCTCATTTTAAGCCCAATTTGAGTGAAATAAAAGCCCACTTCAACCTTAGACTTTTTCCTATATTTTCAAGAATAAAAAAGGCCCAAAATATGCCCTTAGCCACGTCCATGAATCTGCCCATAAAGGTGTCCATGTTAATGAACTTGTCAAAGATTAAATTCAAGGCATTTTGAAGGTTTTCTCAACATTATGGCCATTTACTTGGAGGAGATAAAGAGATAGAAGTTACTTGCATGATTAATACCTACTAGAAGCTTCAAGTGGTGAAATGTCAATAATGCCCTTTTGATAAGTAGTCTTGCTTATTTGATAGCTTATCGTGATAGCTTGTACAACTTATCTAGATAAGTAGTTGGTCTTATATTTTCTCCTATAAATAGGCACTCAATGTAACCATTTCAATCATCCTTCATTTTGAGTAAAATTGTGAGTTTTTAACTCTTATTGTTCCTTACGAACTTTTAGAACTTATCGAGTGTTTTAGCTTGTGGCGTTCGAAACTTATCAATCAACTTGGTGGGGTTGATTGTGGCGTTCTCTATACCAAAGTTCTTGCCTCGTATATAGGCAACGGGTCGCGGTTCCACTTATACCAAGGTTCTTGTCTCTTTATAGATAACGGGTCGCGGTCCTATCCAAGTTACTTGAAACAACCATTAGAACGATCGGGCAATCGTGATCTATCACACATTCATCGGGTGAGATCACATCACCATAGTAAGTGATAGGGATGTCAAGTTTCTGAGTCATTTCTGGCGTGTTCTTTGGAGTAAGTTGGGTACCAAACTTTTGTTTTCTACCACAAGTCACCCCCAAACCGATGGGCAAACAGAAGTGGTTAATCGAACCTTGTCCCAATTACTTCGAGTGATTATTCCGAAGAACTTGAGAACTTGGGAGAATTGTTTGCCTTTTGCAGAGTTTGCTTACAACAGGAGTGTTCATTCTGCTACTAAATTTTCTCCTTTTGAAGTTGTTTACGGATTCAATCCATTGAGTCCTCTTGACCTTGTTCCTCTTCCCATAGAAGAACGATCCAGTTTAGATGGAAAGCGGAAGGCAGAATTCATGAAGCAATTACACGAAAAGGTAAGACTCAATATTGAGAAAAGGACAGAACAATACACAAAACAAGATAACAAAGGCAGGAAAAAGATAGTGTTTGAAGCTGGAGATTGGGTATGGCTGCACCTGAGAAAAGATAGATTTCCTACCAAACGAAGATCCAAATTGCAACCTAGAGGAGATGGACCATTTCAAGTGCTCGAAAGGATCAACGACAATGCTTACAAGCTAGATCTTCCAGGTGAGTATCAAGTTAGTTCAACATTCAATGTTTCTGACTTGTCTCCTTTTGATGTAGGTGATGATCGTGGACGAATCCTTTTCAAGGGGGAGAGAATGATGGAGGATCATCAAACCATTCCAAAGATGTCATGGAAATACGTGAAGGCCCAATGACAAGAGGACGAGCAAAGAAGATCAAAAAAGTTTTTAAGAGCTTAGTTGTTGATATCCAAGAGTCTGAATGCAAAGACGATACTCAACCGCAAGTGATGAAGCATGTTACTAGACTTGAAACATTGGATCCTAATATGGAAGCATAAAAGCCCAAAAGTTGCATTTTCTTGGGTCTTTGAGATATTATGGGCTAGTACTAAGCCCAAGTGGTAGAATGGATGTATTTTGAAGTCCATTAGAAGTTTATTTGAGTCCAATAATGTAACAGCCCGTAATTTATTTAATATAAATTACAGCAGCTGACTTTGGATAATAAAGCAGATTGTAACAGCCCGTAATTTATTAAATATAAATTACAGCATCAGACTTTGGATAATAAAGCAATTTTATCCAATTATTAGTAATTAACCGAAAACATGAATCTTAAATAGTTAATTATATTAAGTTATAATTAATTATGAAAAGTTGCCCCAAATTAGCTGAAATAAAGTTAATAATTAAAATTCAGCTACTTGACAAATTAAAGACTAAAAGTGACGAAACGGACTAAAATGAATAAAAATGTGACTAAAAGACAATTATAGCAAATCTAGAACTCCTTTGCTATTAATTGCATCTGAAAAGCAAACCAGATTGTTAGGAATAAAAGTTGGTTAATTCCAGATATTCAGTAGAAAATCTGATTTTTCTCTCTATTTTCTACAAATAGAGCATCTCCTCCTCATTTCCTTGGTTTGGAAGACTAGAACTCTCTCTCTCTCTCTCTCTCTCTCTCTCTCTCTCTACAATCTGACTTCTCTCTAGATTTTCTCCTAAACGATCCGTCAGATTCTCGAGATTTATACGCCATCGGTTAGATATCGTCGAGCTCTACAAGAATCTACCATTGCATGTTAGATTTCGTCCGGATTTAAGGTAAAATCGACCCTTTTTTACTGACTTTTAGTTCTGTTTTGAAGAGCAAATTCGAGTTTGCTCATATCCCCTTCATTCGAAGCTGATTTACTCTCGTTTAGGACCTGTTTTGGCTTGGAAACCGTCTATAATCGAAGACTATAACTTGGACGAAGGTTAGTGACCATTTCTCCATCATTTATGTTCATATTTAGTTGATAAAACCTGGAAAATCATTGAACAAGTAGAACAAACTCGAGACATTCATCCCTAAACTCGAATGTGTGTGTGGGTGTCTCGAATCTGTGTATGGGTTCGAGTCTATATGCTTCGTATATATATATGTCTTCGAGTCTATGTAGAGTCTTCGAGTCTATGAGCTTCAAATCTGTCTTAGAATCTATTAGCTTCGAATCCAATTCCTAGAATCGAAAGTGATTGCTTCGTATTTGATTCCTTAGTCTCGAATGGGGGTGTGTCTCGATTGTATGCTTCGAATCTAGGGTACGCTTCGAATCTATGTGTGTGTTTCAAAGTGATGTGAATTTCGAATCTAATCAACTAGATTCGAATTTAACTTGTTCGAATCTATCTCCTATAATTCAAATCTGGTTTTTGTTCCAAGCCTAAGATTAATTCCTAAATCAGATTAAGTTATTAAACAACCTATTGTAAATGAAAGTATCTTTTGATTATGATAAAAATCACAAGTTTCAAGTTGCATATCTATTATATGCACAAATAAATTAACAGACTCTGTATGAACCCTTAGAAATTGTATGTCATGTTTCACCTTGCTAGTAATACGATTGGCTTTGTTTCAAGGCCACACATCTGTAATTAGATGGATCGTATTAATCTGATAAGAATAGACTCACTTTGGGACGATAGGAACTACCTTAGACTCGACAGATGACAATAACCTGAGTGTGTAACTAGGGTTATATAGATCATGTTACAGACTTGACATTAATATACCAAACTTGAAACTGAACTGCAGGAAACCGCCGAACTGACAGAGTAAACTGAACAGCTTAATTCGTTAAGCATTATCTGACTACGGACTACTGTGAGTGACAGATTTCATTAATTACTTGCATATGTTTCGATACTTATTGGTGAATGTCATCGACTGTATGGAAACTTCCGATTGATGCTGCATGTTTCTTTAATACTATATTGTATCATAGAAACGTATTTTGACATTTCTGAAGCTTGACACTTGAATTGCCTTGATTGCATGTTCATTTTAACATTTTATGTAAACACTTATCATGCTTACTGCTTACTTGACTGTTTATATATTTGCCGCTGCATACTGCATTATTCGATAGGACCGAATGTGAGATCTCCATTCACAGGAGGGAATTCTGCAGATTCCTTTCCTATATGACTTGTTTCCATACACTTCCCGTAGGGCTTCGGCCTTACATAGGGGAATACAAACTGGGTTGTCTCCCAACCTTTTTGCTGTCTCAGGACGTAGTGACTTGCCGGCAGGAGCTGATAGTATGTTATATATGTGTGGTAACTAATGGAACTCTGTTAACTCACTAAGCAATGTTAGCTTACTCTATCATGACAACTCTTTTTCAGGAAAAGCTGATAAGGGCAAGACCATAGCAGGTAGTCCGTCCCAGGCTAAGTGAATCTGGACATTTGATGAATAGCAGACTTTTGGACTTTTTGCTGACGCCTATTTTGAAAAGATGATGCGGTCTCGGGTAGCTTGTTCAGTCTTCCGCACTCTGATTGAAGATTTAGAAGCTAGTTTAGACCACCATTTGATCTTAATATATTTTTGTAATTAAGTATTCAGGCAGATGAACCTGTGGTATCAAACAATTAGTAATATTTATTACTTAATGAAATTTTATGACGTGTACTGTTTGTGGTAACTTGGATGTTACAAAGTTGGTATCAGAGCAGCAGTTTAATCATCGGATTGGCCACCCGATACTTAAACTACTGGTATGGTATGGACTATGTGACTCTGAATTCCCGAACAAGTCACCGAGGCCTAGGGTAACTTAATTAGTAAAGGACTACCCACACAACTTGACCTAAGATAGGCAAATGATGACTAATAGGATGGGGGAGGGATTGACTGCTTGATACTGACTTGACTTTGACATGACTTTGTGCCAGCCTGACTGACTGCCTTCATATCTATGGACTTAGATGTGATTATCTGACATAGGAATTATGACTCGAATCGTGCTTATTTGAATTAGGAAATAATAGTTATTTCCTTTACATTTTCAGCCAATGGCTGATAAGAATCCAAATGTTGCTGGTACCTCGACTGTTGGTAAAGCTGCTGATGCTGCAGCTGATCAACACAAAGAATCTGTTCATGTAGAGGATTTAGGCACTGACCCTGAAAATACTGCTAATGACTCAAGCAGTACTGCCACGCTTGTGCCTCCCCAGCAGGCTCAATTATTTGATCTCATTCACAAGCTGAATGAGGATAATCGTAGGCAAATGCAGCTTATGATGGATAGGAATCGACTGCAGACTGGTATGTCGGTTGAGGACCGATTTAAGGAAATTAAGGACTTGCTGACTAAGGGTAAAGCGGTTGTGCAAACTGACGAAGAAATCCAGCGTGAAATTGACTTTAAGCGCCGTGAAGAAGAACTTAGGTTGCGAGAACTTAAGTTACGGGAGTTAGAATTGAAGTATAGGGAAGAGATGTTAGCAAAGCCCAAGAAGGATCGAAAAAGGAAACTTAGGCATGAGCCCTCTGAGGGACGACGAAGGGATCTTTTTGTGGATGGACTGGATAGAGAAATTCGAAAGTTTGTGAATTCTGGCAGACCGAGAAGTGATATGGAAGTAGTTGAAGTTGCTAAGGTAGGAGAACTTGAAATCTATCCGGAGCGAGCGAGTCTTTTTATTGCCAAGTCTAGCAAGAAAGAAAAATCTGAGAAATCAAAAAAGGAGAGTGAAAGTTTAAGGCAGGGAGATAAGCAGTCTTTTAAAAAGGCTAAATCTTATGCTGTGACCGCTACGCCAAGGTCTGCTTGCCCTCGCTGCAAGCAGATTCATGAAGGAAAATGTGATCCTGAGTTCGTGAGGTGCTACTGTTGTAGGCAGAAAGGTCATGACAGGTCGGAATGTCCCAAGCGCAATGAGGCTTGCCGTAACTGCATCACGTTGGGGCACCATGCTAAAGACTGTACTCGGCCCCGATTTGTTCCTCCGCCTGCATTTTCACCCCGGCAATCAGTCAAGGGTTCTTCTGCTCCGAGGAATCAACCAAGATCTTTCCAGAAGACAGCCGATGAGGCAAAAGAGACTGCTGATATCGTCATGGGTACATTTCTTGTTAACTCAATGCCTATTCTAATCTGTCATATGTGTCTGAAAAGTTTGCTAAACTGTTTGACTTTGCCCCAATAATGCTACCTGTACCGATAGATATAGAAACTGCGAGTTCGAGTTTTGTGACTGTAAATAGAATCTTTCGTTCCTGTAAGCTAGTGATTGATGACCCCTCCTCAGACCTTGACCTGATACCGATGTGGATTAGAGAATTCGATGTTATTATAGGAATGGACAGGCTCATAACGAACAATGCTGAAATCCTTTGTGCCAAAAGGATAATTAGAATTAGAACCCCGAAGGAAGTGAACGTTATGTTTATGACGATAGAAAGACTCGAGAATTAGGTCTCATTTCTGTAATGAAAGCCCGAAAGTGCCTAGCCAAAGGTTGTTCCGCCTATTTAGCATATGCCATAGATGCTAAAGAAGTTAAAAAGACCGTGTCTGATGTACCTGTAGTTCGAGATTTCCCTGATGTATTCCCGGATGACATCTCTGGATTGCCACCAGATCGCCAAATCGAATTCCACATTGACCTCGTACCGAAGACTGCATTTCGTACTCGATATGGCCATTTTGAATTCCTAGTAATGCCGTTCGGTCTCACAAATGCCCCGGCCGCATTTATGGACCTCATGAATAGGGTATGTAGACCAATGCTGGATAAATCAGTGATAGTCTTCATTGATGACATCTTGATTTACTCTAAGTCTGAATCTGACCATGCGATGCATTTGCGAGAATTGCTAGACTTGTTACGAAAGGAGCGACTCTACGCAAAGTTCTCCAAATGTGAATTCTGGTTACGCCAGGTGCAATTTTTAGGACATATTGTCTCGGGTGAGGGAATAGCCGTGGATCCATCAAAATTTGATGCGGTTCAGAAGTGGGAAGCGCTGAAAAACGTATCTGAAGTTCGGAGTTTCTTGGGTTTAGCGGGCTATTACCGAAGATTTATCCGTGATTTCTCCAAGATTGCGGTGCCTTTAACCAGTCTGACGAAGAAGAAGGTTAAGTTTGAATGGAATGAATCCCAAGATCGAGCTTTTGAGACTCTGAAGCGTAAGCTAATTGAAGCACCGATTTTGGCTTTACCTGAGGGTAATGATGATTTTATAGTTTATAGTGATGCTTCTAAGATGGGATTAGGCTGTGTGATTGATCTCGGTGGAAGTTGGGATACTCACCTGCCGTTTGTGGAGTTTGCTTATAACAATAGTTATCACTCGACTATTACTATGCCTCCCTATCAGTTTTTGTACGGACGTCGATGCCGAACTCCAACCTGTTGGAGGGAATCAGGTGAATGCCCGATCTCTAGACCAGCGATTTTGCAAGAAGCACACGACCAACTACAGTTGATTCGACAGTGGATTCAGACCTCTCTAGACAGACAAAAGAAGTATCATGATAGAAGACGTAAACCAATTGCGTTTGAAGTTAGAGATAAAGTGTTACTGAAGGTCTCGCCAAGAAAAGGAATAGTAAGGTTCGGCAAACGAGGGAAGTTGAGCCCTCGATTTGTGGGTCCTTTTGAAATTCTCGAGCGTGTAGGATTGCAAGCCTACAGATTGAAGTTGCCTGCCGAAATGTCTGGGATTCATGATGTATTTCATGTGAGTAATCTGCGAAAGTGTTTAGTTGATGCTGAAGCTGCGATTCCATGGAAAGACGTGCAAATTGACGAGCAATTGCGATACGAAGAAGAGGCTGAGCGTATAATCGATCATAAGGTTTCGATATTGCGCAGCAAGGAAATTCCAATGGTGTTAGTTCAATGGAAATACCATGTCACATCCTTGCTTTAAAACACGCTTGCTTATCCCAGGAATAACAATAAATGCATAAAGCTAAATAAAACATTACAATAAGTCTTGCACTACACGTGCTACAAGGTTACAGTACTAAGTTGCTAAAAACATCACAATTAAAATAAAAGCAGCTACCCAGAACCCAAGGCATCATAAAGCTATACCACAAGCTGAAAGTTAGCTAAGTCCTCTGGGTTGATCAGAAAATAGACCTAAGCAGAAGGTCCAGCTTGTTCTTTACCTTTTCCTGTAAAAATTGTGAGTAGCAACTGTAAGCTAATGCTTAGTGAGTAAACAGATATTCATGAATGCATGTAAAATATGAGGCGAAAGTGCCTAAAAAGGCTGTTATGCTTGCTTGCTTGCTTGCTTGCTCATTTGCTTAATACCCAGAAAGAACGCTGCACAATTGAGACATTTCACGCAGAACGGAGATGCCACCACTATGGGTTTACCGCTGACAGATGATCAATCTGTGATGCGGGGCTAGCTACCCGCATAATGCTCAAGGGATAGTGGTGAACATCAGAATTGCTTGCTCGCTAAATATAATGCTTATGAGATGCACAAAGAAACGCTAACACAAAGTTTGCTGTATAGTATGCAGAACAATAAACAGATAGCAGATAAATATGCATATTAATAGATCAAATGTAAGATCCGGCTAAGCTGGGCATCACCTGTACCACAGTGTTCGCCTTCACTCACAAAAGTCTATTGAATTCCAAAGAAATCATATAGAAGCAAATTTATGTCTCAATTTTATATAAAACATGTAAACAAGAATAACTGTTACTCACAGTACTGAAAATGCTTTGAAATGCTCTGAAATACTTGCTCGGGCTTATTTACGCTTAAAATTGCTTTATAATGCTTGCACTTGCTTATCTAGGCTCAATATAGACTGGCACTGGCTTTGACTCGCAGCTGGGCTAAACAGCTTATGTATAATATCTGAAGTTTAATATTACAGAACATGTGCTAAATTAATATTGCTAGCTCAATATTCCAACATCTATAAGCCATAACTTCTAGCTAAATATTTTGCTATTTATTTTGCTAATTTATGCGTTGTTCGTAAATTTTATCAATTAGATTCGAAATTTAGGGGTTAGATTCGAATCTGAGTATCATACTCGAAGTCAGATTCGAATCTGAGCATCAGATTCGAAGACAGATTCGAACCAGGGTTAGATTCGAAACTCATTCGAATCTGAGGATAGATTCGAAACCCATATCTCGAATCTAGCTCTATTCGAGTTTGTTCTTGGTATTTCGAGTCTGTTCTATGCATACTCGAGTTTGTTCATAAACTACAGCTTTAAACATGCATTTTCAAGCCTCAAATCCACAAATAAGCTAAGTAATAAGCCTCAGTTTAGTTATATTATACATAATCTACCATAATCAGGCTAAAACTCAAGCTAAATGGCTTAAAATCGAACCAAAAATGAAATATGAAGCTTCCTTCAAAAACCCAAAAATGCAGAATACGAAAATGGCAATTCTTACCTCGAATTCGTATCAAATCTCACATGCAATGGTAGATCCGCGTAGTACACTTCGAGACCTTTCCGATGACGTATAGAACTCGAGATTTGGCCGGTCGGTTTGGGAGAAAAGCTAGAGAGAAGTTTCGGGTTCTAGAGAGAGAAGCTCTGGAAAGGAATTTGGCTTGCAAAAATGAGAAAATGAGCTCTCAGCCCCTATTTATACTAAATCTCGAAATTACATCTTTTTACGCAAATTGCTCAAAATTACTTAAAATAAAAATGCAAATAAAAGGCAAGGTGTTATAGTATGAGCCCACCACGCTTGCACTTCGTCCTCGAAGTACCTAAGGCTCAAACAGATGCGGATATCGAACTCTCATGTCTTGCTCAGATTCCCAGGTCTGAGAAGTTCCGTGAGAAGTCCTCCATTGCACCAACACCGTTGCTACCTCTCGATTCCTCAACTTCTTCATCTTTGTTTCTAGAATAACTTCAGGCTCGTCACATTGTAGCTTTTCATTAATCTTGTAAGTTAGATGATCGACCCACTTTTCTTTGTCATCTTCTTTGCACTTCCTTAGTTGTGAAACGTGGAACACAGGGTGTATGTTGGACAGTTCGCTCGGCAAGTCCAACAGATAAGATTGAGTTCCAACACGCTCGGTGATCTTGAAAGGACCAACGAATCGTGGTGCTAACTTGCCACGCTTGCCGAATCTGAACACACCTTTCATCGGCGAGACTTTCAATACGACATAATCGTCCTTTTGGAATTCTAAAGGTTTATGGCGTCGGTCGTGATACGATTTCTGTCGAGATTGAGCGGTTTCTAAGCGTTGGCGAATAATTCTGATCTTTTCATTAGTCTGCTGAAGTAGCTCGGGACCGGCGATTGGTGCTTCACCGGCTTCATGCCAACACGTAGGAGTTCGGCACTTGCGTCCGTATAAGGCTTCGAAAGGTGCGACTTTGATGGATGAGTGGTAACTATTGTTATAAGAAAATTCTGCTAACGGCAAGTGGTCGTCCCAATTACCGCTAAACTCAAGAACACATGCCCGTAGCATGTCTTCCAGTGTAAGGATTGTGCGCTCACTTTGGCCATCAGGCTGCGGATGATACGCCGTGCTCATTCTGATCTTGGTGCCTAAACCATCTTGCAATGCACTCCAGAACCTCGAAGTGAACCGGCTGTCGCGATCTGAAACAATAGACAGAGGCACTCCGTGTCGAGTAACGATCTCGTCTATATACAACTTGGCTAGTTTCTCAAGTGAGTAGTTTTCGCGAATCGGAATGAAATGAGCGACTTTGGTTAGGCGATCCACGATAACCCATATTGCATCGTGCTGTCTTCGCGTAGTCGGAAGCTTCGTCACAAAGTCCATCGTTATGTGATCGAACTTCCACTCGGGAATCGGTAGAGGCTGTAGACTGCCATAAGGCTGCTGATGCTCCGCTTTAACTAATTGGCATGTAACACAATTATCGACATACTGGCCTACGTCTCTCTTCATACCAGGCCACCAATACTCGGCTTTTAGATCGTTGTACATCTTGGTGCTGCCAGGATGTACCGAGAAGTTAGAACAGTGAGCTTCCGAAAGAATTTTCTGTCGAACATCACCAAATTTCGGAACCCAAACGCGATCTTTGAAGAGCTTTAAGCCACGAGGGTTATTGGTTAAGAACTGAAGTTGCCTTTTCATGTCCTCAGAGTTGAGGTTTTCTTCTTTTAGGGCTTCGGCTTGAGCAACGAGAATTTCATCGATCAAAGTAGATGAAAACAAAGTATGGGTCAAGGTATAGAGACATTTAGCAGAGTAAGATTTACGACTCAATGCGTCGGCCACCACATTCGCTTTGCCAGGGTGATACAAAAAATCACAGTCATAGTCTTTGATGAGTTCCATGGAGCGTCGCTGGCACATGTTGAGCTCCTTCTGACTGAAAATGTACTTAAGGCTCTTGTGATCCGTATACAGCTGACATTTGGTGCCGTAGAGATAATGTCGCCGTGTTTTCAACGCAAAAGTCACAGCAGCAAGTTCAAGGTCATGAGTCGGATGACTCTTTTCATGATCCTTAAGTTGGCGAGAAGCATATGCTATGACTCTGCCTCTTTGCATCAAAACACACCCAAGCCCTTGATATGAAGCATCGCTGAAGACCACAAAGTCTTCATTGCCTTCGGGTAAGGCCAGAATAGGTGCTTCGGTGAGTTTCTGTATTAAAGTTCGGAATGAGTTCTCTTGAGCTTCTTCCCAAATAAAGGGAACATTCTTGCGAGTAAGAGATGTAAGAGGCATGGCTAGTTTTGAGAAGTCCTTAATGAATCGACGGTAGTAACCCGCCAATCCTAAGAAACTTCGGATCTCAGTAGCTGATTTGGGAGCTTCCCAATTTTGAATTGCTTCTATCTTAGAAGGATCCACAGAGATTCCTTCACCAGATATCACATGACCAAGGAATTGTATCTGATAAGATACAAGATTTGCAAGTTAACGCTGAACATGAAATTTAAGAAAAGATAAGCTAAAAATGAATAAATCGAGATTGTAAGCACCTGTCGCAGCCAAAATTCGCATTTAGAGAACTTGGCGTAAAGTCGCTCTTTGCGCAGCAACTCTAGCAGCTCTCTAAGATGCACAGCATGCTCAGCTTCGGTTTTTGAGTAGATGAGAATATCGTCTATAAAGACGATAACGGACTTATCGAGCATTGGTCTATAAACGCGGTTCATCAGATCCATGAACGCCGCAGGAGCGTTTGTAAGACCAAAGGGCATAACAAGAAACTCGTAATGCCCATATCTAGTACGGAAAGCTGTTTTGGGAACGTCTTCTTCATGAACTTTGAGCTGATGATACCCAGATCTAAGATCGATCTTTGAGAAGTAACTGGCTCCCTGAAGCTGGTCGAAAAGATCGTCTATTCTGGGCAACGGATATTTGTTCTTTATTGTTACCTTGTTCAACTCCCTATAATCAATGCACATCCGGAGAGTCCCATCTTTCTTCTTAACGAATAAAACAGGAGCTCCCCAGGGAGATGAACTTGGTCGTATGAGTCCCTTATCTAGCAATTCTTGCAATTGCTTCATCATTTCTTGCATCTCTGCAGGTGCAAGTCTATAAGGGGCTCGAGCAATCGGTGCCGCGCCGGGCACTAAATCAATTCTGAACTCCACCTGACGGTCTGGCGGAAGTCCAGAGATGTCCTCGGGAAAGACATCGGGAAACTCGGAGGCTATCGGAACCTCGGCTAATGCTTTCTTTTCAGACTTAGCATCTATCGCATATGCTAAGTATGACACACAACCGTTAGCTATATGTTTCCTAGCTTTGACTACAGAAATTAAGCATATTTCACCTGTCTTTCTGTCACCGTAGATGCAAATATTGCGGCCATCCGGAGTAGTGAGCTTTATCAACTTCTTCTTGCAGACAATGCTGGCGTCATGATGATCAAGCCAATCCATACCCACGATGACGTCGAATTCATGAAAGTCCATTGGGATAAGGTCCAGTTGGAATGTGCAGTTGTCGAGCAAAATGATGCAGTCACGGTAAATTTTATCGGTAGACACACTTACATTACTAGCCGTTTCAATATCAAAGATAACAGGTAGAGTAGACGGTGCAATTCCAAGTTTAGATGCAAATGAATTTGATATGAAGGAACGGTTGGCTCCTGAATCAAAAATAACTCTAGCAGGTACGGAGTTAACGAGAAACATACCAGATACCACATCTGGTATTTCCTTTGCTTGCTCAGCCGTGATTTGGAATGCGCGATTCTGACTCCGAGCTGGCTCGTTACGGCGACTAGAACCTCCTCGCGATGTGCTATGCCGGGCCGGTTGATTTTGTCTTTGCTGTTGATGTTGATGTTGTTGCTGAGGTCGGTATTGTTATTGCTGCAATCGCGGATGATGCTCTGCACTCGGGTAAATCATGCTGAACGGATGCGTACATGCATGCTCATTATGTCCAGGGCGTAAACAGTTGTTGCAAACTTTAACTTTGTTAGGACATTCTTCACTGCTATGTTCTATTTCATTGCACACATAGCACCTCACATCATTGGGGTTATGTAACATCCAAGTTACCACAAACGGTACACGTCATAATATTTCATTTCATTAAGTAATAAATATTACTAATTGTTTGATACCACAGGTCCATCTGCCTGAATACTTAATTACAAAAATATATTAAAAACAAATGGTGGTCTAACTAGCTTCTAAATCTTCAATCAGAGTGCGGAAGACTGAACAAGCTACCCGAGAGCGCAACATCTTTTCAAAATAGGCGTCAGCAAAAGTCCAAAAGTCTGCTATTCATCAAATGTCCAAAATCACTTAGCCTGGGACGAACTACCTGCTATGGTCCTGCCTTTATCAGCTTTTCCTGTAAAAGAGTTGTCATGACAGAGTAAGCTAACAATGCTTAGTGAGTTAACAGAGTTCCATTAGTTACCACACACATGCCATACTATCAGCTCCTGCCGGCAAGTCACTACGTCCTGAGACAGCAAAAAGGTTGGGAGACAACCCAGTTTGTATTCCCCTATGTAAGGCCGAAGCCCTACGGGAAGTGTATGGAAACAGGTCATATAGGAAAGGAATCTGCAGAATTCCCTCCTGTGAATGGAGATCTCACATTCGGTCCTATCGGATAATGCAGTATGCAGCGACAAATATATAAACAGTCAAGTAAGCAGTAAGCAGTAAGCATAAGTATTTACATAAATGTAAAAGTGAACATGCAATCAAGGCAATTCAAGTGTCTAGCTTCAGTAATGTCAAAAGTACGTTTCTATGATACAATAAAGTATTAAAGAAACATGCAGCAACAAACGGAAGTTTCCATACAGTCGATGACATTCACCAATAAGTATCGAAACATATGCAAGTAATTAATGAAATCTGTCACTCACAGTAGTCCGTAGTCAGATAATGCTTAACGAATTAAGCTGATCAGTTTACTCTGTCAAATCGGCGGTTTCCTGCAGTTCAGTTTCAAGTCTGGCATATTAATGTCAAGTCTGTGACATAATCTATATAACCCTAGCTATATATTCAGGTTATTGTCATTTCTTACTGTCGAGTCTGAGATAGTTCCTATCGTCCCAAGGTGAGTCTATTCTTATCAGATTAATACGATCCATCTAATTACAGATGTATATATGGCCTTGAAACAAAGCCAAACGTATTACTTAGCAAGGTGAAACAGGACATACACATTCTAAGGGTTCGTACAGAGTCTGTTAATTTATTTGTGCATAAAATGGTTATGCATCTTGAACTTACAAGTTTTTATCATAATCAAAAGATACTTTTAATTACAATAAGTTGTTTAATATCTTAATCTGATTTAGGAATTTATATTTTTGACTTGGAATTAAACCAGATTCAAATATAGGGAGACAGATTCGAATAGCCCTATTTCGAATCTATGGAGATAGATTCGAACTAGGCATATATTCTAGGATAGATTCGAAATCAGCACAGATTCTAGGGAGTTAGATTCGAAATCAGCACAGATTCTAGGGAGTTAGATTCGAAATCAGCACCCCGTCGAGTCTAGGGGTTAGATTCGAAACCATAACCCTTCGAATCTAGGGGTTAGATTCGAAAATATCACACATTCGAGTCTAAACAAGGATTTTCGAATCTGTTCTACATGTTCAACGTTTTTTTCCAGGTTTTAGCTACTAAACATGAACATAAATGACGGAAAAAAATAGATACTAACCTTCGTCCAAGCTATACCTTCGACTATAGATGATTTCCAAGCAAAAACAAGTCCTAAACGGGAGCAAATCAGCTTCAAATGAAGGGGATATGAGCAAACTCGAATTTGCTCAACAAAACCGAACTAAAAGTCAGAAAAAGGGTCGATTTTACCTTAAATCCGGTCGAAATCAAACATGCAATGGTAGATTCGTGTAGAGCTCGACGATCTCTAACCGATGGCATACAAATCACGAGAATCCGATGGATCGTTTAGGAGAAAAGCTAGAGAGAAGTCAGATTGTAGAGAGAGAGAGAGAGAGGATTCTAGCTTTTCCAAACCAAGAAAATGAGATGGAAGGGCTATATTTATAGAAAAATATGGAAAAATCAGATTTGCTACAATTGTCTTTTAGTCATATTTTTATTCATTTTAGTCCGTTTTGTCATTTTCAGTCTTTAATTTGTCATTTAGCTGAATTTTAATTATTAACTTTATTTCAGCTAATTTTGGGCAACTTTTCATAATTAATTATAACTTAATATAATTAACTATTTAAGATTCATGTTTTCAGTTAATTACTAATATTTGGATAAGATTGCTTTATTATCCAAAGTCTGATGCTGTAATTTATATTTAATAAATTACGGGCTGTTACAATCTTCCCCCGTTAAATTGATTCCGTCCTCGGAATCGACTAAAACAGGAATAATTTCGGATACTTCTGCCTAATCTCGTCTTCTCGTTCCCAAGTTTGCGTAGATCCCTTATGGTATTTCCATTGAACTAATACTATTGGAATTTCCTTGTTGCGCAATTTCGAAACCTTATGATCGATTATACGCTCAGCCTCTTCTTTGAATCGCAATTGCTCGTCAATTTGCACGTCTTTCCATGGAATCGCAGCTTCAACATCAACTAAACACTTTCGCAGATTACTCACATGAAATACATCATGAATCCCAGTCATTTCGGCAGGCAACTTTAATCTGTAGGCTTGCAATCCTACACGCTCGAGAATTTCAAAAGGACCCACAAATCGAGGGCTCAACTTCCCCCGTTTGCCGAACCTTACTATCCCTTTTCTTGGCGAGACCTTCAACAACACTTTATCTCCAACTTCAAACGCAATTGGCTTACGTCTTCGATCATGATATTTCTTTTGTCTATCCTGAGAGGTCTGAATCCGCTGCCGAATCAACTGTAGTTGGTCATGGGCTTCTTGCAAAATCGCTGGTCCAGAGATCGGGCGTTCACCTGTTTCCCTCCAACAGGTTGGAGTTCTACATCGACGTCCGTACAAAAGCTGATATGGAGGCATACCAATAGTCGAGTGATAACTATTGTTGTAAGCAAATTCTACAAACGGAAGGTGAGTATCCCAACTTCCACCGAGATCAATCACACAGGCGCGTAACATATCTTCTAAGGTCAAAATTGTCCTCTCAGTTTGCCCGTCAGTTTCAGGATGATAAGCGGTGCTCATCTTAAGTTCAGTACCTAGTCCATTCTGAAAAGCCTTCCAAAAACGAGAAGTAAATCTGCTGTCACGGTCAGATACTATAGACAATGGCACACCCTAGTCACGATTTCCTTTACGTACAATTCAGCTAACTTTTCGAGGCGTTCATCTTCACGTATGGGTAGGAAATGAGCTGACTTAGTAAGTTGATCCACTATTACCCATATAGAGTCATGATTCCGCTTTGTCCTGGGCAGCTTCGTCACAAAGTCCATGGTTATGTGGTCCCACTTCCATTCCGGGATTGGCAATGGTTGTAGTTCCCCATACGGCTTCTGATGTTCCGATTTGACTTGTAAACAAGTCATGCAATTTTCTACATATTGTCCTACGTCCTTTTTCATTCCAGGCCACCAATATTCCGTCCTCAAGTCTTGATACATTTTAGTAGAACCAGGGTGTATCGAAAATTTCGACATATGAGCTTTCGACAGAATTTGATCACGAATACCTCCTAGTCTAGGGATCCATATTCTATTCATGAACCATCTAAGACCACAATTATCAAGGGTCAGCTTGGTCACATAAGTAACCATACGTTCAGATTTCAAGTTCTCATCCCGAATGGCTTCGGTTTGAGCGGCAATAATCGACTCAGGCAAGGCAGACTCCAAAACAACAGAAGTCAAAACATAACATCGGCTATAATGGTCTTGTCTGGTTTTGCAGCTTAGGGCATCTGCTACAATGTTTGCTTTACCTGGATGGTAAAGGATCTCACAGTCATAGTCTTTAATCAATTCCATAGATCGCCTTTGTCGCATATTCAGCTCTTATTGGTCAAATATATACTTCAGACTTTTGTGATCTGTATATAACTTGCATCTAGTCCCATACAGATAATGCCGCCAAATCTTCAATGCAAAAGTCACGGCTGCAAGTTCTAAATCATGCGTCGGATAATTCTTCTCATGCGCCTTTAGCTGCCTTGATGCGTAGGCAATTACTTTATCCCTTTGCATCAACACACAGCCTAATCCCATCTTAGAAGCATCACTATAGACTTCAAAATCATCATTACCCTCAGGTAAGGCCAGAATCGGCGCTTCTACTAGCTTACGTTTCAGAGTCTCAAAGGCTCGATCTTGAGATTCATTCCATTCAATCTTAGCTTCTTTCTTCGTCAGACTGGTTAAAGGCACCGCAATCTTGGAGAAATCACGGATAAATCTTCGGTAATAGCCCGCTAAACCCAAGAAACTTCGAACTTCAGATACGTTTTTCGGTGCTTCCCACTTCTGAATCGCATCTACCTTCGATGGATCCACGGCTATTCCCTCACCCGAGACAATATGTCCTAAAAATTGCACCTGGCGTAACCAGAATTCACATTTGGAGAATTTTGCATAGAGTCGCTCCTTTCGTAACAATTCTAGCAATTCTCGCAAATGCTTCGCATGGTCAGATTCAAACTTAGAGTAAATCAAGATGTCATCAATGAAGACTATCACTGATTTTGTCCAGCATTGGCCTACATGCTCTATTCATAAGGACCACAATTGCGGCCGGGGCATTGGTGAGACCGAACGGTATTGCTAGAAACTCAAAATGGCTGTAACGAGCACGAAATGAGACCTAAATCTCGAGTCTTTCTATCGTCATAAACATAACGTTCACTTCCTTCGGGGGTTCTAATTCTAATTATCCTTTTGGCACAAAGGATTTCAGCATTGTTCGTCATGAGCCTGTCCATTCCTATAATAATATCGAATTCTCTAATCCACATCGTTATCAGGTCAAAGTCTGAGGAGAGGTCATCAATCACTAGCTTACAGGAACGAAAGATTCTACTTATAGTCACAAAACTCGAGCTCGCAGTTTCTATGTCTAAGGGTGCAGGTAACATTACAGGGGCAAAATCAAACTGTCTAGCAAACTTCTCAGACACATACGACAGATTAGAGCCAGAGTCGAATAGGATTAAAGCAGGCATAGAGTTAACAAGAAAATGTACCCATGACGACATCAGCAGTCTCCTTTGTCTCTTCGGCTGTCATCTGGAAAGATCTTGGCTGATTCCTCGGGGCAGAAGAACCTTTGACTGATTGCTGAGGTGAAGATGCAGGCGGAGGAACAAATCGAGGTCGGGTACAGTCTCTAGCATGGTGCCCCAACGTAATGCAGTTTCGACAAGCCTCTCTGCGCCTGGGACATTCTGACCTATCATGACCATTCTGTCTGCAGCAGTAGCACTTAACGAACGCAGGATCGCACTTTCCTTCATGAATTTGCTTGCAGCGAGGACAAGCAGGCTTTGGCGCCGAGGTCACAACATACGATTTAGCCTTCTTAGAAGACTGCTTATCTCCTTTCCTTGAACTTTCATTCTTCCTTTCAGCTCTCTCAGATTTTTCCTTCTTATTAGATTTAGCAATAAAAGGACATGCTCGCTCAGGATAGATTTCAAGTTCACCTACCCTAGCAATTTCAACCGCTTCGATATAACTTCTCGGTCTACCAGACTTCACAAACTTCCGAATTTCTCGATCCAGGCCATCCACAAACAAATCCCTTCTCCTTTCATCAGTGTCCACAGGATGATCAGATAACAGCGAGAGCCTGGTAAATTCCAGCTCATAGTCTGTTACAGATCTTGTACCTTGCTGAAACGATAGCAGGGTTTTCTCCATCTGGCACTTAACATCCTGAGGGCAGTATTTCTCCTTCAGATGAATCTTGAATTGATCCCAAGTAATGGATTTCTCCATTGCTTCCGACATGGGATTTGTAATAGACTTCCACCAACGGCCAGCTCCATCTTCCAACATTCCCGTCGCAAATGTGACCTTGTCTTTTTCACCACACTTGGAGAGTTTAAACGCTTTCTCCACATTTGCTACCCAATCCATGGCTTTAACCGGATCCGATGACCCCGCAAACGTACGAGCTCCACACTTCTTAAAATCAACAAATGTACACTCACGTCCTACCTTAACGTGATGGTCAGAAGAGTCAGTCTCACTTTCATCAGATGACACATGCCTATGTTTCCTCTTTCGCTCTTTCTTGGGCTTCGCTAACATCTCTTCCTTATACTTCAGTTCTAACTCCTGCAACTTAAGCTCTCGCAACCTAAGTTCTTCTTCATGGCGCTTAAAGTCAATTTCTCGCTGGTCTTCCTCACCAGATTGCATCACCGCTTTACCCTTAGTAAGCAAGTCTCTAATTTCTTTAAATCGGTCTTCAACCGCCATATCAGTCTGCAATCGATTCCTATCCATCATAAGCTGCATCTGTCTACGATTATCCTCATTCAACTTATGAACGAGATCTATCAACTGAGCCTGCTGAGGAGGCATAGGAGTGGCAGTACTGCTTGAGTCATTAGCAGTATTTTCAGGGTCAGTGCCTAAGTCCTCTACATGAACAGATTCTTTGTGTTGATCAGCTGCAGCATCAGCAGCTTTACCAACAGTCGAGGTACCAGCAACATTTGGATTCTTATCAGCCATTGGCTGAAAATATAAGGAAATATCTATTATTTCCAGATTCAATTTAGCATAGTTCGAGTCATAATACCTACGTCAGATAATCACATCTAAGTTTATAGATATGAAGGCAGTCAGTCAGGCTGGCACAGAGTCAAGTCAAAGTCAAGTCAGTATCAAGCAGTCAATCCCTCCCCCATCCTATCAGTCATCATTTGCCTATCTTAGGTCAAGTTGTGTGGGTAGTCCTTTACTAATTAAGTTACCCTAGGCCTCGGTGACTTGTTCGGGAATTCAGAGTCACATAGTCCATACCATACCAGTAGTTTAAGTATCGGGTGGCCAATCCGATGATTAAACTGCTGCTCTGATACCAACTTTGTAACATCCAAGTTACCACAAACAGTACACGTCATAATATTTCATTTCATTAAGTAATAAATATTACTAATTGTTTGATACCACAGGTCCATCTGCCTGAATACTTAATTACAAAAATATATTAAAAACAAATGGTGGTCTAACTAGCTTCTAAATCTTCAATCAGAGTGCGGAAGACTGAACAAGCTACCCGAGAGCGCAACATCTTTTCAAAATAGGCGTCAGCAAAAGTCCAAAAGTCTGCTATTCATCAAATGTCCAAAATCACTTAGCCTGGGACGAACTACCTGCTATGGTCCTGCCTTTATCAGCTTTTCCTGTAAAAGAGTTGTCATGACAGAGTAAGCTAACAATGCTTAGTGAGTTAACAGAGTTCCATTAGTTACCACACACATGCCATACTATCAGCTCCTGCCGGCAAGTCACTACGTCCTGAGACAGCAAAAAGGTTGGGAGACAACCCAGTTTGTATTCCCCTATGTAAGGCCGAAGCCCTACGGGAAGTGTATGGAAACAAGTCATATAGGAAAGGAATCTGCAGAATTCCCTCCTGTGAATGGAGATCTCACATTCGGTCCTATCGGATAATGCAGTATGCAGCGGCAAATATATAAACAGTCAAGTAAGCAGTAAGCATGATAAGTGTTTACATAAAATGTAAAAATGAACATGCAATCAAGGCAATTCAAGTGTCTAACTTCAGTAATGTCAAAAGTACGTTTCTATGATACAATAAAGTATTAAAGAAACATGCAGCAACAAACGGAAGTTTCCATACAGTCGATGACATTCACCAATAAGTATCGAAACATATGCAAGTAATTAATGAAATCTGTCACTCACAGTAGTTCGTAGTCAGATAATGCTTAACGAATTAAGCTGATCAGTTTACTCTGTCAAATCGGCGGTTTCCTGCAGTTCAGTTTCAAGTCTGGCATATTAATGTCAAGTCTGTGACATAATCTATATAACCCTAGCTATATATTCAGGTTATTGTTATTTCTACTGTCGAGTCTGAGGTAGTTCCTATCGTCCCAAGGTGAGTCTATTCTTATCAGATTAATACGATCCATCTACTTACAGATGTATATATGGCCTTGAAACAAGGCCAAACGTATTACTTAGCAAGGTGAAACAGGACATACACATTCTAAGGGTTCGTACAGAGTCTGTTAATTTATTTGTGCATAATATAGTTATGCATCTTGAACTTGTGAGTTTTACCATAATCCAAGGACACTTTCAATTAAAATAAGTTGTTTAATATCTTAATCTGATTTAGGAATTTATATTTTTGACTTGGAATTAAACCAGATTCAAATATAGGGAGACAGATTCGAATAGCCTTATTTCGAATCTATGGAGATAGATTCGAACTAGGCATATATTCTAGGATAGATTCGAACTAGGCATAGATTCTAGAGAGTTAGATTCGAAATCAGCACAGATTCTAGGGAGTTAGATTCGAAATCAGCACCCCTTCGAGTCTAGGGGTTAGATTCGAAACCATAACCCTTCGAATCTAGGGGTTAGATTCGAAAATATCACACATTCGAGTCTAAACAAGGATTTTCGAATCTGTTCTACATGTTCAACGTTTTTTCCAGGTTTTAGCTACTAAACATGAACATAAATGACGGGAAAAAATAGATACTAACCTTCGTCCAAGCTATACCTTCGACTATAGATGATTTCCAAAACGGGAGCAAATCAGCTTCAAATGAAGGGGATATGAGCAAACTCGAATTTGCTCAACAAAACCGAACTAAAAGTCAGAAAAAGGGTCGATTTTACCTTAAATCCGGACGAAATCAAACATGCAATGGTAGATTCGTGTAGAGCTCGACGATCTCTAACCGATGGCATACAAATCACGAGAATCCGATGGATCGTTTAGGAGAAAAGCTAGAGAGAAGTCAGATTGTAGAGAGAGAGAGAGAGAGAGAGGATTCTAGCTTTTCCAAACCAAGAAAATGAAATGGAAGGGCTATATTTATAGAAAAATAGGGAAAAATCAGATTTGCTACAATTGTCTTTTAGTCATATTTTTATTCATTTTAGTCCGTTTTGTCATTTTCAGTCTTTAATTTGTCATTTAGCTGAATTTTAATTATTAACTTTATTTCAGCTAATTTTGGGCAACTTTTCATAATTAATTATAACTTAATATAATTAACTATTTAAGATTCATGTTTTCAGTTAATTACTAATATTTGGATAAGATTGCTTTATTATCCAAAGTCTGATGCTGTAATTTATATTTAATAAATTACGGGCTGTTACAGGTTACAACGCCCAATGTGTGACTTCTGGCAACGGCGACACTGCCTCGGCTCAGAATGTACCGCATATGATCGAGTTTGCTGCGCTGGAGGCGAGCTGAACTGTCGGTACTGAAACTGCTATGGCTGAGAATATCTGGATGAAGATCCAGAATAGCTTCCGGTGCGCGATTTTTTGGGCGGTGATGGACATTTCGGGTTAACAGAGGAAGTAGGAACTCCTCCAGCTTGAATAAAATCCTGCTCGAGAATTCGAGCAGCTTCAACACAGTCAGCATAGTTGGTATATCCCCGATGCTTCAAGAACTTCTGATATTCAGGATGCAGACCCATCAGAAAACGGTCGATCTTTCGCTCTTCAGTAGCGACTTGATAGTCAGACAGTAAGCTTAGTCGGGTAAATTCTATCTCATACTCAGTCACCGATTTGGTTCCCTGAGTAAGAGACATCAACTTCTCCTCCAAACGCTTCTTTTCATCAGCTGGGCAGTACTGACGAAAGAAGATAACTTTGAATTCATCCCAAGATAGGGACTTAATCCAGTTGGCTCCGTGCATGTTCTCCTGAGACCTCCACCACATGACAGCGCCTCCCTCGAACAATGTAGTAGCAAAGCTGACCTTGGATTCTTCAGCACAGTCACTAATGAGAAAAATCCGCTCGATGTCAGTGATCCACTCAAGTGCTTCGATCGAATTTGCAGCACCCTTGAAGGGTTGAGCTCCACAAGCCTTAAAGTAACGGAAGTTGCAGCCCTTAGGAGGGACTACAGGGGCTTCCTCCTCGTCGGTGTCGTCGTTGTGGCGTCCAGTGTCATCATGCTGTTGTTTCTTACGTTCTTCTCTACGCTTAGTTTCGGCTTCATCACGAGCACGAAACTGATCTTGTAAGAACTTAGCTTGACGCTCGTTGTTCTCATTAAGCATTGTTTGCATTATTTGCATGATCTGTTCAGGAGTGAGTCCACCTCCAGCTCCTTCACCAGATCCAGACATGTTCTGAAATTATATAAATAATACTTGCATAAGAATAGGCATAACTCCTATTCTACCCCATTTCCCAATTCCTAAAGCAAAGTCAAAGCCTATCTCAGGTCAAGTTAAAGCCTAGACATTCGAAGCTAATATCTTTGCTTAAAAGTTTGAGTCCAAGTGTTATTGCTAACACTTGAATCCCTCAAACCAAAGGCTCTGATACCATCCTGTCACATCCTTGCTTTAAAACACGCTTGCTTATCCCAGGAATAACAAAAAATGCATAAAGCTAAATAAAACATTACAATAAGTCTTGCACTACACGTGCTACAAGGTTACAGTACTAAGTTGCTAAAAACATCACAATTAAAATAAAAGCAGCTACCCAGAACCCAAGGCATCATAAAGCTATACCACAAGCTGAAAGTTAGCTAAGTCCTCTGGGTTGATCAGAAAATAGACCTAAGCAGAAGGTCCAGCTTGTTCTTTACCTCTTCCTGTAAAAATTGTGAGTAGCAACTGTAAGCTAATGCTTAGTGAGTAAACAGATATTCATGAATGCATGTAAAATATGAGGCGAAAGTGCCTAAAAAGGCTGTTATGCTTGCTTGCTTGCTTGCTTGCTCATTTGCTTAATACCCAGAAAGAACGCTGCACAATTGAGACATTTCACGCAGAACGGAGATGCCACCACTATGGGTTTACCGCTGACAGATGATCAATCTGTGATGCGGGGCTAGCTACCCGCATAATGCTCAAGGGATAGTGGTGAACATCAGAATTGCTTGCTCGCTAAATATAATGCTTATGAGATGCACAAAGAAACGCTAACACAAAGTTTGCTGTATAGTATGCAGAACAATAAACAGATAGCAGATAAATATGCATATTAATAGATCAAATGTAAGATCCGGCTAAGCTGGGCATCACCTGTACCACAGTGTTCGCCTTCACTCACAAAAGTCTATTGAATTCCAAAGAAATCATATAGAAGCAAATTTATGTCTCAATTTTATATAAAACATGTAAACAAGAATAACTGTTACTCACAGTACTGAAAATGCTTTGAAATGCTCTGAAATACTTGCTCGGGCTTATTTACGCTTAAAATTGCTTTATAATGCTTGCACTTGCTTATCTAGGCTCAATATAGACTGGCACTGGCTTTGACTCGCAGCTGGGCTAAACAGCTTATGTATAATATCTGAAGTTTAATATTACAGAACATGTGCTAAATTAATATTGCTAGCTCAATATTCCAACATCTATAAGCCATAACTTCTAGCTAAATATTTTGCTATTTATTTTGCTAATTTATGCGTTGTTCGTAAATTTTATCAATTAGATTCGAAATTTAGGGGTTAGATTCGAATCTGAGTATCATACTCGAAGTCAGATTCGAATCTGAGCATCAGATTCGAAGACAGATTCGAACCAGGGTTAGATTCGAAACTCATTCGAATCTGAGGATAGATTCGAAACCCATATCTCGAATCTAGCTCTATTCGAGTTTGTTCTTGGTATTTCGAGTCTGTTCTATGCATACTCGAGTTTGTTCATAAACTACAGCTTTAAACATGCATTTTCAAGCCTCAAATCCACAAATAAGCTAAGTAATAAGCCTCAGTTTAGTTATATTATACATAATCTACCATAATCAGGCTAAAACTCAAGCTAAATGGCTTAAAATCGAACCAAAAATGAAATATGAAGCTTCCTTCAAAAACCCAAAAATGCAGAATACGAAAATGGCAATTCTTACCTCGAATTCGTATCAAATCTCACATGCAATGGTAGATCCGCGTAGTATTCCTCGAGATCTTTCCGATGACGTATAGAACTCGAGATTTGGCCGGTCGGTTTGAGAGAAAAGCTAGAGAGAAGTTTCGGGTTCTAGAGAGAGAAGCTCTGGAAAGGAATTTGGCTTGCAAAAATGAGAAAATGAGCTCTCAGCCCCTATTTATACTAAATCTCGAAATTACATCTTTTTACGCAAATTGCTCAAAATTACTTAAAATAAAAATGCAAATAAAAGGCAAGGTGTTATATACCATAAGGGATCTGCGCAAACTTGGGAACGAGAAGACGAGATTAGGCAGAAGTATCCGAAGTTATTCCTGTCTTAGTCGATTCCGAGGACGGAATCAATTTAACGGGGGAAGATTGTAACAGCCCGTAATTTATTAAATATAAATTACAGCAGCTGACTTTGGATAATAAAGCAGATTGTAACAGCCCGTAATTTATTAAATATAAATTACAGCATCAGACTTTGGATAATAAAGCAATTTTATCCAATTATTAGTAATTAACCGAAAACATGAATCTTAAATAGTTAATTATATTAAGTTATAATTAATTATGAAAAGTTGCCCCAAATTAGCTGAAATAAAGTTAATAATTAAAATTCAGCTACTTGACAAATTAAAGACTAAAAGTGACGAAACGGACTAAAATGAATAAAAATGTGACTAAAAGACAATTATAGCAAATCTAGAACTCCTTTGCTATTAATTGCATCTGAAAAGCAAACCAGATTGTTAGGAATAAAAGTTGGTCAATTCCAGATATTCAGTAGAAAATCTGATTTTTCTCTCTATTTTCTATAAATAGAGCATCTCCTCCTCATTTCCTTGGGTTGGAAGACTAGAACTCTCTCTCTCTCTCTCTCTCTACAATCTGACTTCTCTCTAGATTTTCTCCTAAACGATCCGTCGGATTCTCGAGATTTATATGCCATCGGTTAGATATCGTCGAGCTCTACAAGAATCTACCATTGCATGTTAGATTTCGTCCGGATTTAAGGTAAAATCGACCCCTTTTTCTGACTTTTAGTTCGGTTTTGAAGAACAAATTCGAGTTTGCTCATATCCCCTTCATTCGAAGCTGATTTACTCTCGTTTAGGACCTGTTTTGGCTTGGAAACCGTCTATAATCGAAGACTATAACTTGGACGAAGGTTAGTGACCATTTCTCCATCATTTATGTTCATATTTAGTTGATAAAACCTGGAAAATCATTGAACAAGTAGAACAAACTCGAGACATTCATGCCTAAACTCGAATGTGTGTGTGGGTGTCTCGAATCTGTGTATGGGTTCGAGTCTATATGCTTCGAATCTATATATGTCTTTGTAACATCCAAGTTACCACAAACAGTACACGTCATAAAATTTCATTTCATTAAGTAATAAATATTCTAATTGTTTGATACCACAGGTCCATCAGCCTGAATACTTAATTACAACAATAAATTAAAGATCAAATGGTGGTCTAAACTAGCTTCTAAATCTTCAATCAGAGTGCGGAAGACTGAACAAGCTACCCGAGACCGCATCATCTTTTCAAAATAGGCGTCAACAAAAGTCCAAAAGTCTGCTATTCATCAATGTCCAGATTCACTTAGCCTGGGACGGACTACCTGCTATGGTCTTGCCCTTATCAGCTTTTCCTGAAAAAGAGTTGTCATGACAGAGTAAGCTAACATTGCTTAGTGAGTTAACAGAGTTCCATTAGCTACCACACATATATAACATACTATCAGCTCCTGTCGGCAAGTCAATACGTCAGAGACGGCAAAAGGTTGGGAGGCAACCCAATCAGTATTCCCATGTGTAAGGCCGAAGCCCTACGGGAAGTGTATGGAAACAAGTCATATAGGAAAGGAATCTGCAGAATTCCCTCCTGTGAATGGAGATCTCACATTCGGTCCTGTTGGATAATGCAATATGCAGCGGCAAGTATATCAACAGTCAAGTAAGCAGTATGCATGATAAGTATTTACATAAAATGTAAAAGTGAACATGCAATCAAGGCAATTCAAGTGTCTAGCTTCAGTAATGTCAAAAGTACGTTTCTATGATACAATATAGTATTAAAGAAACATGCAGCAACAATCGGAAGTTTCCATACAGTCAATGACATTCACCAATAAGTATCGAAACATATGCAAGTAATCAATGAAATCTGTCACTCACAGTGGTCCGTAGTCAGATAATGCTTAACGAATTAAGCGGTTCAGTTTACTCTGTCAAATCGGCGGTTTCCTGCAGTTCAGTTTCAAGTCTGGCATATTAATGTCAAGTCTGTAACATGATCTATCCATATAACCCTAGTTATATAATTAGGTTATTGTCAATTCTGGCTGTCGAGTCTGAGGTAGTTCCTATCGTCCCAAGGTGAGTCTATTCTTATCAGATTAATACGATTCATCTAATTATAGATGTGTGGCCTTGAAATAAAGCCAATCGTATTACTAGCTAGGTGATACACGACATACAATTCATACAGAGTCTGTTACTTTATTTGTGCATATAATAGCTATGCATCTTGAACTTATGAGTTTTTATCATAATCAAAAGATACTTTTAATTACAATAGGTTGCTTAATAACTTAATCTGATTTAGGAATTAATCTTAGGCTTAAAACAAAACCAAATACGAATATAGAGGGACAGATTCGAAGTACACCTCATTCGAATCTATAGGTTCGAAATAGTACAAGTTGAATCTAATGGATTAGATTCGAAATCCTTATTACATTGCAACCACACCCATAGACTCGAAGCATACTCTTAGAATCGAAGCATATAGACTCGAAATGGGAACTTAGACTCGAAACAGATACATAGACTCGAACATGCCTATAGATTCGAAGCACACAACAGATTCAAAGCCATACTAGATTCGAAGGACACTACACAATTCGAATCTAGTGGCATAGATTCGAAATTCATATAGATTCAAGGCACTTGAATATCTCGAGTTTGTTCTACTTGTTCAACAATTTTCCAGGTTTTTAACTACGAAATTGAGCAAAAATAAGGGAGTAATAGTCACTAACCTTCGTCCAAGCTGTATCCTTCGACTATAGACGATTTCCAAGCAAAAACAGGTCCTAAACGGGAGCAAATCAGCTTCAAATGAAGGGAATATGAGCAAACTCGAATTTGCTCAACAAAAACCGAAATAAAAGTCAGAAAAATGGTCGATTTTACCTTAAATCCGGACGAAATCTAACATGCAATGATAGATTCGTGTAGAGCTCGACGATCTCTAACCGATGGCGTATAAATCACGAGAATCCGACGGATCGTTTGGGAGAAATTCTAGAGAGAAGGAGAAGTCTTAGAGAGAGAGAAGGTGAGAGAGTTCAAGGTTTCCAAACTCATGAAATGAGAAGGAATGCCCTATTTATAGGAAAATAGGGAAAATCAGATTTTCTACTGAATTTTCCAGAATTGTCCAACTTTTATTCCCATCAGTCTGATTTGTATTTCAGATGAAATTAATAGCAAAGAATTTCTAGATTTGTTATAATTGTCTTTTAGTCCCATTTTTATTCATTTTAGTTCGTTTCGTCATTTTCAGTCTTTAATTTGTCATTTAGCTGAATTTTAATTATTAACTTTATTTCAGCTAATTTTGGGCAACTTTTCATAATTAATTATAACTTAATATAATTAATTATTACAGATTCATATTTTCGGTTAATTACTAATATTTGGATTAAAATTGCTTTATTATCCAAAGTCTGCTGCTGTAATTTATATTTAATAAATTACGGGCTGTTACAGTCTTCGAGTCTATGTAGAGTCTTCGAGTCTATGAGCTTCAAATCTGTCTTAGAATCTATTAGCTTCGAATCCAATTCCTAGAATCGAAAGTGATTGCTTCGAATCTGATTCCTTAGTCTCGAATGGGGGTGTGTCTCGATTGTATGCTTCGAATCTAGGGTATGCTTCGAATCTATGTGTGTGTTTCAAAGTGATGTGAATTTCGAATCTAATCAACTAGATTCGAATTTAACTTGTTCGAATCTATCTCCTATAATTCAAATCTGGTTTTTGTTCCAAGCCTAAGATTAATTCCTAAATCAGATTAAGTTATTAAACAACCTATTGTAAATGAAAGTATCTTTTGATTATGATAAAAATCACAAGTTTCAAGTTGCATATCTATTATATGCACAAATAAATTAACAGACTCTGTATGAACCCTTAGAAATTGTATGTCATGTTTCACCTTGCTAGTAATACGATTGGCTTTGTTTCAAGGCCACACATCTGTAATTAGATGGATCGTGTTAATCTGATAAGAATAGACTCACTTTGGGACGATAGGAACTACCTTAGACTCGACAGATGACAATAACCTGAGTGTGTAACTAGGGTTATATAGATCATGTTACAGAGTTGACATTAATATACCAAACTTGAAACTGAACTGCAGGAAACCGCCGAACTGACAGAGTAAACTGAACAGCTTAATTCGTTAAGCATTATCTGACTACGGACTACTGTGAGTGACAGATTTCATTAATTACTTGCATATGTTTCGATACTTATTGGTGAATGTCATCGACTGTATGGAAACTTCCGATTGATGCTGCATGTTTCTTTAATACTATATTGTATCATAGAAACGTATTTTGACATTTCTGAAGCTTGACACTTGAATTGCCTTGATTGCATGTTCATTTTTACATTTTATGTAAACACTTATCATGCTTACTGCTTACTTGACTGTTTATATATTTGTCACTGCATACTGCATTATCCGATAGGACCGAATGTGAGATCTCCATTCACAGGAGGGAATTCTGCAGATTCCTTTCCTATATGACTTGTTTCCATACACTTCCCGTAGGGCTTCGGCCTTACATAGGGGAATACAAACTGGGTTGTCTCCAAACCTTTTTGTTGTCTCAGGACGTAGTGACTTGCGGGGCAGGAGCTGATAGTATGTTATATATGTGTGGTAACTAATGGAACTCTGTTAACTCACTAAGCAATGTTAGCTTACTCTGTCATGACGACTCTTTTTCAGGAAAAGCTGATAAGGGCAAGACCATAGCAGGTAGTCCGTCCCAGGCTAAGTGAATCTGGACATTTGATGAATAGCAGACTTTTGGACTTTTTGCTGACGCCTATTTTGAAAAGATGATGCGGTCTCGGGTAGCTTGTTCAGTCTTCCGCACTCTGATTGAAGATTTAGAAGCTAGTTTAGACCACCATTTGATCTTAATATATTTTTGTAATTAAGTATTCAGGCAGATGGACCTGTGGTATCAAACAATTAGTAATATTTATTACTTAATGAAATTTTATGACGTGTACTGTTTGTGGTAACTTGGATGTTACAAATAAAGGCCTAGAAATGCCTAATCCGTTTTTTTAGTTTAAGAGTTCTAGAATTATCTACCAATTGAAGACCAAATGTCAAGAGTCATGGATTAAAGTCCCTTCTTTAATCCATTGAATTTAATTAGTGTCTTTTGAGTTGGTTTTTGAAGCCTATAAATAGATGGCTTCCTATGTACTTTCAAATCAAATTCACTTGAAAAATATATGTATCTTTCTTTAGAGTTTTACTCATCTTTGTGAGCTTTGTTCTTTGTTGGAGAGTTCATAGTTCAAGAACTTATCAAGATTGTGAGCACATTCTTGTGGCGTTCTCGTATTCCTTTGGTTCTTAGTTCTTATAACTAACGGGTCAAGGACTTGCTCTAGGCGTGTTGGAGTCCCAATTATCGGGTACTTTGACGCCTATCCTATCCTATAAGAAGGTTCCAAGTTACATTTAACTTGCGGGTCAACGTTTCGTATCACATATGCAAGTAAGTAATGCAATTTGTCACTCACAGTGGTCCTGAGCAATGCAAGTAATCAAGGAACATGCAGAAGCAGTAGTCCGGTTTCAGCATTGTCTATCTTAAGTTCCTAACATACAATTAAGTAACCAATGAACAAGCAGGAACAAATTTTCCATACAAGTCAGTAACAATCACCAATAAGTACCGAAACATATGCAAGTAAGTAATGCAATCTGTCACTCACAGCGGTCCTGAGCAATACAAGTAATCAAGGAACATGCAGCAGCAGTTGTCCAGTTTCAGCAGTGTCTATCATAAGTTCCTAACATACAATTAAGTAACCAAGGAACAAGCAGCAGCAGACGTTTCCATACAAGTCAGTTGCAATCACCAATAAGTATCGAAACATATGCAACTAAGTAATGCAATCTGTCACTCACAGCCGTCCAGAGCAATACAAGTAATCTAGGAACATGCAGCAGCAGTTGTCCAGTTTCAACAGTGTCAATCATACGTTCCTAACATACAATTACGTAATCATGGAACAAGCAGCAGTAGATGTTTCCATACAAGTCCGTAACAATCACAAATAAGTACCGAAACATATGCAAGTAAGTTATGCAATCTGTCACTCATTGTAGTCCTGAGCAATGCTAGTAATCAAGGAACACGCAGCAGCAGTTGTCCAGTTTCAGCAGTGTCTATCTTACGTTCCTAGCATACAATTTAGTAATCAAGGAACAAGCAGCAGCAGATATTTCCATACAAGTCAGTAACAATCACCAATAAGTACCGATACATATGCAAGTAAGTAATACAATCTGTCACTCACAACGGTCTTGAGCAATGCAAGTAATCAAGTAACATGCAGAAGCAGTTGTCCGGTTTCAGCAGTGTCTATCTTAAGTTCCTAACATACAACTAAGTAACTAATGAACAAGCAGCAACAGATGTTTCCATACAAGTCAGTTGCAATCACCAACAAGTACCGAAACATATGCAAGTAAGTAATGCAATCTGTCACTCACAGCGGTCCTGAGCAATGCAAGTAATCAAGGAACATGCAGAAGCAGTAGTCCGGTTTCAGAAGTATCTATCTTACGTTCCTAACATACAATTAAGTAACCAATGAACAAGCAGCAACAGATATTTCCATACAAGTCAGTAACACTCACCAATAAGTACCGAAACATATGCAAATAAGAAATGCAATCTGTCACTCACAGCGGTCATGAGCAATGCAAGTAATCAAGGACATGCAGAAGCAATTGTCCGGTTTCAGCAGAGTCTATCATAAGTTCCTAACATACAATTAAGTAAGCAATGAACAAGCAGCAACAGATGTTTCCATACAAGTCAGTTGCAATCACCAATAAGTACCGAAACATATGCGAGTAAGTAATGCAATCTGTCACTCACAGCGGTCCTGAGCAATGCAAGTAATCAAGAAAGCTGCAGCAGAAGTTGTCTAGTTTTAACAGTGTCTATCCTACGTTCCTAACATACAATTAAGTAATCAAGGAACAAGCAGCAGCACATGTTTCCATACAAGCCAGTAACAATCACCAATATGTACCGAAACATATGCAAGTAAATAATGCAGTCTGTCACTCACAGCGGTCCTGAGCAATGCAAGTAATCAAGGAACCTGCAGCAGCAGTTGTCTAGTTTTAACGTTGTCTATCCTACGTTCCTAACATACAATTAAGTAATCAAGGAACAAGCAGCAGCACATGTTTCCATACAAGCCAGTAACAATCACCAATATGTATCGAAACATATGCAAGTAAGTAATGCAATCTTGTCACTCACAGTGGTCCTGAGCAATGCAAGTAATCAAGGAAAATGCAGCAGCAGTTGTCCAGTTTCAGCAGTGTCTATCATAAGTTCCTAACATACAATTAAGTAACCAAGGAACAAGCAGCAGCAGACGTTTCCATACAAGTCAGTTGCAATCACCAATAAGTATCGAAACATATGCAACTTAGTAATGCAATCTGTCACTCACAGCCGTCCTGAGCAATACAAGTAATCAAGGAACATGCAGCAGCAGTTGTCCAGTTTCAACAGTGTCTGTCATACGTTCCTAACATACAATTAAGTAATCATGGAACAAGCAGCAGTAGATGTTTCCATACAAGTCAGTACCAATCACCAATAAGTTCCGAAACATATGCAAGTAAGTAATGCAATCTGTCACTCACAGCGGTCCTGAGCAATGCAAGTAATCAAGGAACCTGCAGCAGCAGTTGTCTAGTTTTAACGTTGTCTATCCTACGTTCCTTATATACAATTAAGTAATCAAGGAACAAGCAGCAGCACATGTTTCCATAGAAGCCAGTAACAAACACCAATATGTACCGAAACATATGCAAGTAAGTAATGCAATCTTGTCACTCACAGCGGTACTGAGCAATGCAAGTAATCAAGGAAAATGCAGCAGCAGTTGTCCAGTTTCAGCCGTGTCTATCATA
>JAANYP010000191.1:61546-77636 GCA_020465985.1 Centrapalus pauciflorus
CTTATTCCTGAAAACCCATTTAGTGCCAATTATAGTTTTATCTTTAGGAGCAGGGACCAGCTTCCATACATTGTTTCTCTCAAACTGATTGAGCTCTTCTTGCATGGCAGTGATCCAATTGGCATCTTTTAGTGCTTCATCAATCTTCTTTGGCTCCATTAGTGAAACAAAGCTAGAGAACATACAAAAGTTCCCTAAGCTGTTCCACCGTGTTTGTATCCCTTTGTTGATGTCACCAATTATTTGATCATTGGGGTGACACCTGATCCACTTAGGATCATTTTTCAATGATGATTTACCTGAGTTGTTAACATCTTCCGCAGGTCCTGTTGAACAGCTCTCAAGATTTTCAGACACACTGTTGTCTTGAGCCTGTTCACTTGTTGAACATGTCTGACCACTGTTGAACATATCAGCAGAGGAACTGGGAAAATCAGCATTGATAGGTTCTGGACATGCAGTTGTAATTAAGTCAGTACATTTATTCACACATGGTGTATTGACATAATCATCATCATGTCCATCATGATTAACAGGTTCCACACTGGGTGTAGTGGAAGCTTTTGAGTCCTCTTCATTGATTGAATGCATCAGATCATCAAAGTTAAGTTCTCCTGAAACTGATTCAGGAACAGCTTTGGTGGTGGCATTCTTGGACTCTTCAAAGGTGACATTGATAGATTCATCTATCACCTTTCTTTTGTTGTTGTATACTCTGTAGGCTTTGGAGATAGCAGAGTAGCCAACAAACACACCTTCATCAGCTTTAGGTTCAAACTTTGACAGCTGGTCCCTTTGATTCAGAATGAAACAGGGACATCCAAACACATGGAAATAACTGACATTTGGCTTTCTCCCTTTGAGCAGCTCATAGGGAGTCTTGTTGAACCTTTTCACCACTAAGGATCTGTTTTGGGTAAAGCAGGCAGTGTTAACAGCTTCAGCCCAAAATGATGAAGGTAAACCTGATGCACACAGCATGGTTCTGGCAGCTTCAATGAGAGTTCGGTTTCTCCTTTCAGCAACTCCATTTTGTTGAGGAGTTCTTACTGCTGAAAAGTTTTGAGTGATCCCTTTCTCTTCACAGAAGTCTTCAAGAGTACTGTTTCTGAACTCAGTACCATGATCACTTCTAAGCTGCTTTACTTGGGCAGAGTTCAGCATTTCCATCTTTTTGACAAATCCAATAATCTCTCTAGCAGCCTCTCCTTTTCTCTTTAGAAAGATCACCCATGTGTACCTGGAGAACTCATCAACCATTACTAGAGTGTATCTTCTTCCTCCTAGACTTGGGACATTAACAGGTCCAAACAAGTCCATATGGATTAAGAAGAGTGGAGTATCAATAGAGAAATTATGTTTGGATTTAAAAGATGTTTTTCTCTGCTTGCCTTTCTCACAAGCTGTGCATAATCTATCCTTAGCAAAAGTCATAGAAGGTAAACCTGTCACCAACTCTTTCTTACAGAGTTTGTTGATGTTCTTGAAGTTCAGATGTGACAGTCTTCTGTGCCATAGCTAGTTTAGATCAGCATTTGTTCTTGTGAGAAAACAGGTTTCAGTTGTGGGGTCAGCAAAATGCATATCCACAACATATACACCTTTCTTTCGTTGAGCACATAGCACAACTTTGCCTTGGGAATCCAATATGTAACCCAGGTGCTCATCAAAGTTAACCTTGTAGCCAGCATCACATAGTTGGCTTATGCTAACAAGGTTATGTTTTAGCCCAACCACATAGGCTACTCTTTTGAACACTGCAGCACCAGCTTTAAGAGTTCCATATCCCTCAGTGGATCCCTGTACATTGTCACCAAAGGTGACTTTTAGCCCTTTTTCAGGCCTGAGTTCACTCAGCAATTCTTTACAACCTGTCATGTGCCCTGAGCAGCCACTATCCAAGTACCAAACCTGGGAAGGTTGTTTTTCCTGCAGAGTGATAAGAGAATTATTAGTCATTTTTAAGGGAACTCATCACAGAGATGAGTTCTCCTACTTCATCAACATTTGTTGATGGATTTGAAATATCCACACTAATATTCCCTATCTGAATGGTATCAGCTTGAATACCATTCTCAGTAACTGTGCCATTTCCAACACTGCTTGTGACAGCTGTGAGAGAAACAACAGAGTTAACAAGCCTCATGTCCTCAGATTCAGGACAGTCCTTGGCCAGATGTGTCTTCTTCCCACATTTGTAACATTTTCTCTTTTTAATATTTTTTGAAGAAGATCCTTCAGAAACACATTCTGAGCTATTTTTGTTGATTCTTTCAGCAGGTTTAGCATTCTTTGATGAATCAACAGCTTGTGTGGAGAGTTCAATAGCCACAGCTTTGACTGTCTCTTCTTTCCTCTTTTTGGGAGGACAGATGTCAAAGACAAGAAGCTTGATTAGCTTTTGAGCTTCCACATGTTTGGGAAACTTATTCCCAGTTGTCTCAGTTTGAGCAATGGCTTTGCCTTTGCCCCTACTGGATTGAGATTTATGCTGCCTATCAGCATTCCTACTGTGTCTGGTTTTGAAAAACTTATTTTCATTTAAAACCAATTTACCACTATGATTTGAAAACTTATTTGAAATCACAGCAGTTTTGCTTTCAACATGAGACTTACCCTTGTTGAAACAGGCTGCTTACCTTTTGAAAACTTATTTTCAAAGTGTTTAGCATCAAAAGGATTAACATGCTTTTTACCATCAGCTTTGGACTCATAACCTGTTTTGTCAACAGGTTTAGCATCCACAACTTCAGTTTGAACATGTTTTCCTTTCTTTTGCTTGTGTGAGCTAGCAGAGCACTTAGCAGGCTGACTTGGAGAACAAACTCCAACATCAGCTTTTGAGCTGAGTTCACACAAGCTGTCAGTATTTTGAGGCCTGACAAACCTGTGTGTTGAGATTAGTTTACCATTCACATTTTGAATGAATGTATATGGAAGTTCACCAAGAGTGGATAATCTTCTTTCAGATTACTTATCTCAACAATGGAAGCTGCTGTGTCAAGATCCCCTCCAAGATAGGCTTGGATTTGTGCAGGAATCTGTTGACTTATACAATGGCTGACTTTTTGTGCAGATTGGCACCAAGAGTCAACTATCTTTTGAAGCTTGGCATGCTTTATATCTGTTTTTCTCTTTTCTTCCAGTAAAATAGAGTTGATGTGTTTTAATTCATCAAGCTCAGTTTCCAACTTATGGAAACTGTCCAGTTTACTGGATTTAGTTTTAAGATCAGCTTTAAGCTTAGAGATTTCAGATAGTAAAGCATCATGCTTCTCAACAGCAGCTTTGAGATCAACAAGCATATATTCAAACATTTTAACTTTTTCTTCAGAACTGTAAGCAATAAAATTTTGTACCTTATACATCATAGTAGGATTCCAGTTCTCTAAGCTGCTGAAGGCTTCAGCTTCAGCCATATCTTGTTTGAAGCTTCTTGTTGATGGGACATCAGTGTTGGCCATCAGACATTGATTATCTTCTTCATCAGATGATGAATCAGATTTCTCCCAGTCACATGTCTCTGCCATAAGTCCCTTTTGGCGATTGGAAGACACTGAGTTTTCCAATTTACTCAGCTTAGCCATGGCCATAAGGTACTTAACCCTATAGCGATCATCCTTGTTAGTCTTGTTGGGTTTGGATGACTGACCAACAGCTTTTGACACACAGTCAGCAGCTATGTGACCAGTTTTGCCACATTTGAAGCACTCAGCTTTGGATTTGTCAAATGCCTTCTTTTTCCCAGCACCTGAGCTTCCTTGTAGCATGTTTCTTCCAAACCTTTTCTTGTTGAACCTTTTGACAAGCATGGCTATCATTTGCTCATCATCTTGTTCAGCAAGATCTGCATCATCTTCTTCGTCTGACACCTCCTCCTTTTCATCATCCTGTTGATCAGGTTGAATGAACACATCACTCACCTGATTTACAGGTTGTCTCACATTAGCCACAAAGGCTGCACCTCTTTTGGACATTTCCAAGGCATTTCTCTTTTGTTGCCTTGACTGTTCATCATTCAGTAAGGATCCATACAGATTGACCAGATCCATACTTCTGATAGTACCTGAGTTCCTTAGGATTGTTGAAAAGTAGTTCCATTCTTCAGGTAAAATGTCCAGAAATTTATTCACCAGGGTAAGACTGTCCTTGGTGATCCTAACAGCTTTGAGATCATTCACTAGAGCAGTAAACCTGGTGTAGGTTTCAGTGAGAGTCTCCTTTGGTTTAGCAAAGAAGAGTTCATACTGTCTAACAAGATTGTTGATCCTGTTGTCCAGTGTGATTGTGGGTCCATCATAGACGGTACACAAAGTATCCCACATCTCCTTTGCTGTCTTCATTTTCTCAACCTGCTTGAACACATCATCAGGGAGAGAAATGACCAGGTTGTTTCTGGCCTTTGCATCCAGAGCCACCAATCTCTTGTCTTCATCAGACCATTGAGCTTTTGCTTTCTCAAAGGTCCTGATTTCAGGAGCAGCTCCTTCAACCGCTGGAGTTATGGTAGTAACAGAGGTTGGCACATAGGGACCCTCCATCACTATCTCTGGCAGTTGTACATCCAGATTCTCTAAATAGAGCATCATTCTGCACTTCCAACCAGAGAAGTTTTGATGATTAAATTTTGGAGGTTTGCCCATAGAGCCATTGTCATAGTAAGAAGAATTTGCAGCATTGTTGTCCATGGAAACTTGGGAGAATGAGAGATCTAGAATGACACACACTCTAAACTGCTCTAATACCAGTTGTAGGTCCCGAGAGGTTCCCAAAGTATATAGTTATAAGCTGTAGAGGGGGGGGTGAATACAGCAATTTAAAAACTACACACTCTTTTCTCAATGTTTGTATGTATTATCAACAATTTGTTAATTACAAACAAGCTTGAATGCGGAATAGTTCAAGCTGAGATGACAGATACAACAGTATGTTCACTAGTCTAAGACAAACTCAAACTAGAATACAATGAATACACTCACTAAGAAGCACTCACTGTGTTTACAAGACTTAAGGGAACAGCTTATGTAAAACAGCTTAGACACACAGATGCTGGTTTACACAGAAGGCTTGCATGCATGAAAATCACACTTGCACGTTCACTCTTGGTTTCAGCACTTAGCTTTCTTCACACTTCTTATCTTTTCGGACCTTAGAAGCTTCCTTTTATCTCACTCAAGAGGATATAAGAGAAACATCTTCTTGGACGGAATGAAAAAGGAGAAGTCTTGTTGAAAAAGACAACATAACCTTTTCGGCACTTTTTCTGAAAACAGACTTGTGCTTCATCATGTGCAGAACTTTGTCTTTTTACTTTGTCTACTGTTGCATTGCCTTTAACTAATTTAGGAATGTCAACTTTGCGTCTTTCTTCCTTGTAAAGGCCTATTTTGTTATAAGAAAAAGGTCTGTCACCCTTTTTCAAATAACCTTTTGTCTTCATGTTACAGAATAGCGTGGGCAGGCTGAGCAGTTCTGTTTTCCACTTTGTCTTCGACTTTGTAAACTGATCTTGTAGTAAAAAACAATACATGATGACTTGGAAACATATTCCATAAAGTGTTTAGCCTGTTCACAAAGAACAGGTTCTGTTCACAAAGAACAGAACACTTTAAAAGTGCCCAAGCTGCTCAACTGTGTAGAGCAGCGTAGACAGTTTATGTCCAGCCTGTTCAGCAGACAGAGCAGCTTGGACAAACTGTCTTAGTTGCAACACATGCAACATATAGAACAGCTTTAGACTGATATTGCAAATCATTTTCAGGTTTCAATAAGGCATATAACAGGCCTTAAATTCAACCTTCAAATGCATCAACAGGTTTGATTATAAATCTCCCCCTCAGATGTAGAACAGGTTTGACTGAGGCCTTTTTGTGCCTAACACTTCTTAATTGGACTTTGATTCAATAAAAGGTTATTGGTTTTGCACTCTGATTTATTCAAACCAGTTAATCTTAGGTGGTGATTTTGATCCTGACAGTTTGCCTTACCCGGATGATATCAGATCTCGCAGTCGTAATCTCTAAGCAGCTCAACCCAGCGACATTGCCTCATGTTTAACTCTTTCTGGTTCAAAATATGCTGAAGGCTCTTGTGATCTGTAAACACCGTGCACTTTGTACCGTAAAGGTAAGCCTCCATATCTTTAAATACCACTGCTCCAAGCTCCAGGTCGTGAGTCGTGTAGTTTACCTCATGAACTTTAAGTTGCCGCGATGCATAAGCGATAACCTTGTCTCTTTGCATTAACACACAACCCAATCCATTGTGTGAGGCATCGCTATAACAACAAAATCCCCTGTTCCTTCCGGTAGGGACAGAATAGGTGCACTACACAACCTTTGCTTTAACATTCGAAATGCCGTTTCCTTATCTTCACCCCAGTTGTACTTTATGTCCTTTCGAGTCAATTCCGATAAAGAACCAGCAATCTTCGAGAAGTTTTTAATGAATCTCCTATAATAACCGGCAAGACCTAAGAACTGACAGATTTCAGTGGGAGTCCTAGGAGTTGCCCAGTTCTTAATGGCCTCAATTTTTGATAGGTCTACTTGAATCCCCTGGCTATTGATCACATGCCCTAGGAATTTGACTTCTTGTAGCCAAAATTCACACTTAGACAATTTGGCGCACAACTGTTCTTTCTCTAGCAGCTTCAAAATCAACTTCAGATGCTGCTCATGCTCTTCCTAATTTCTAGAGTAGATAAGGATATCGTCTATGAACACTATTACAAATTTGTCCAAATACAGTTTACACACTCAATTCATAAGGTCCATGAATACGGCTGATGGGTTGGTCAAACCGAATGGCATCACCTGAAATTCGTAATGTCCATAACGAGTTCTGAACGCTGTCTTGGGTATATCTTCTTCTCGAATTTTTACTTGGTGATAACCGGATCACAGATCAATGTTAGAGTAAAAACTAGATCCTTGGAGTTGATCGAATAAGTCGTCGATTCTGGGGAGAGGGTACTGGTTTTTGATCGTTAACTTGTTCAACTCTCGATAATCGATGCACATCCTAAAGGATCCGTCCTTCTTTTTGACAAATAAGACCGGAGCTCCCAAAGGTGAGGAACTTGGTCGGATGAATCCTTACTCCAACAGTTCTTGCAACTGATTGGATAACTCTTGCATCTCTGACAGTGCCAATGGGTAGGGTGCTCGTGCAAAAGGTGCAACTCCAGGCACCAAGTCAATCTGAAATTCTACTTGCCTAGTTGGTGGAAGTCCAGGCAAGTCTTCAAGAAAGATTTTTGGGTAGTCACGAACTACTCAGATTTCTTCGAGTCGCTTCTCCTTTGATTCTTTTTCCACTAGCTGAACTAACAATGCTTGACAACCTCTTCGAAGGCATTTCAGCGTTCTTTGACCAAAGATGACATTCAACTGGCGGTTCTTTCTTTCTCCTTGGACTGTGAGGACTTTCTTTTTCTTAAGTGGTATTCTTACGAATTTCTTACCACATAAGATGTCGGCATGGTTGTCTGACAACCAATCCATACCAATAACTACATCGAAGCTTCCGAGTTTAATAGGCATCAAGTTTATCTTTAAGGGTTGATCTGCCAATTTTAGTGTGCACTCCTTAATTATACTATTCGCTTCAATCAACTTTCCGTTTGCTAATTCTACGGCATAAGCATTTTCTAATGGGGAAAGAGTGGCATTCAGTTGTTCACTAAACTTAGCAGATATAAAACTTCTATCAGCCCCAGTATCAAATAGCACATAAGCATACATATCATTAAGAAGGAATGTACCCGTCACTACGTTGGGATCCTGACGAGCATCGCCTGCTCCCAATACAAAAGCTCTCCCTTGAGCTCCACCATAGTTCCTTAACTTTGGACAATCCTTCTTGAAGTGCCCAGTGTTCCCACATTCGAAGCAGCTCCTTTGCGTGCCGCTGCTACCTCCGTTGGCATTAAACATGCAGTGTTGGGTTAGATGACCAAGCTTCTTACACTTTTTGCAAGGGGTTAGACAGGGACCTACATGATTGTAGGTACATCAGTTACACCATGGTTTAGTACCGGTATAGCTCTTCCTTGACTGAGTTCCTGCGACAAAGCTTTGATGGTTTCGAGCTTCTTGGACTGTGAACCCGAACCATTCCCCGATTTATCTTCACACTTCCTATTGTTTTCCCCAGCCTTGGCCTCGTTCCTTCGGGCCACTTGGTCTATTAAGTTGTTCGCCATTCGGATGGCGCTCTGAATAGTAGTTGGGTTGGATGCGGTGACATTCCCTTGGATTTGGGGGGCGAGTCCTAAAATGTAGCGCTCAATTTTCTTGTATTCCAGAGTGACTATCCACGGGCACAGTAGACTCAGCTCATGAAAACGGTTGGTGTACCCAGCTACATCTGTTCCCTTCTTATCCAGATTTAAGAAATCTGACTCTATCTTTTGTAGTTCGTTCATAGGACAGTACTCGTCTGTCATTATTTGTTTTAACTCGGTCCAGGCGAATTGGTAAGTTGTATCGATTCCCACAGATTGAGCATAAAAATTCCACCATGTCAAGGCGCCATCTTGAAGAGTGTGGGTGGCGAACTTGACCTTCTCATCCTTGATGCAACCACTAACACGAAACACTGACTTCGGTTTCTCGAACCAGTGAACTAGTCCGACAGCACCTTCAGTTCCGTTGAAGTATCTAGGCTTACAACTTAAGAATCCTTTGATTTCACACCCTTTCTGGGTTGAATCAGACCCTCCCGTGGGGCGACTAGCACCTCCGTCGCCGTTTGCGGTGCTAATTCTGTTGGTTTCATAGGTGGCTATAGCTGCTGCCACTCATTGTGCGACCAGTTCTTCTATCTCGGCGGTGTTCATAGCTCTCTTTGGGAACATTATCTTAAAGTTTAAAGACAAGATCATAGTGTAAAAAGTTGAGTGTTAAAGATTTAAATTTTTCTTAAGGCACAATTCTATAATCATCAAACACAGATTCATAAATAACTTGCAAATTTCACTAGTCACTCATAAATTTCTTACATTGGGGCGGGTTATTACCCGAACATTTTAAGTCCTACGCTATTACATAATAATTTCCTAACATTAAAAAGACAGAGGAGGGGGGGGGGGTACTAGGTGTGGGAGTGATCGGGGGTCTCTCCCTCTTCTAATGCATTGAGGCGCTGAGTCAGCTCCTCATTACGGGCCTCGCTCTCGGCTAATCGTTGTCAAAGCTCATCTAGCCCGGCCTGTTGGATGGAGAGGGTGTGCTGGTTAGCCCAGTATAGGTTGGAGTTTTGCAACTCCTCCCGCTCTAAACGGGCTGTCATCTCTCCAATGTCTTGGTTAAGCAACCGCACTTGGAGGTCGTGCCTTGAATACCGTGCTACCAAGAGAGGTATGGTCTGTTCAGCGGGTTCTTGGGTGAGCGGTGGCGTATGTGCGGAGGATGGTCCTCCGATCTCATAGTGGGAGGGGATTCCCTCCTCCCGCCACCACTCTTGGAGGGTCTCGGGCATCCAGCCCCATCTACGGGTGTTTGCCCGTCGCTGCTGTGGTGATAGACTCGGTTGAGGAGTCGGGATGGGAATAGACTCCCGCCTCGGTATGATTACCCTCTTTCGAGGTGTAAACAGCATCTTTGGGCCATTGGGGTGGGGACGGTACGACTTAAATGAAGGAACCTCGGAGTGATATGGTATGTATGAGGGGATCACCGGGGGTGGTGGATCCTCTCCGACGTCGTCTTCTTCCATGGGCTCCTCTTCTGACTCCTCCGTTGGCTCTTCGGAGGGGTCCTCTTCTTCAGACGGTTCTCTTTCAGTGAAAACCGCAGTGACTTCAGGGCTCATGGGGGTGTAATCATCCTCAGAATCGAACAAGATGATGATTGTGTTGTTCGGCATGTTTTCTGCTATCAAGGTCTATTTATAGTCTTTTAGTTAGTTACAAAATATTTTAAAAAATCAGTAAAACTTAAGTGCAGTTATAGTCTAGGGTACTAATGCAACTTAGTTCACTATAACTATGGCTCTGATACTAATCTGTCACACCCCGTTACCCCGGTTGGCAACGAAACGTGATGTCGCTGAAGTGTAACCATAATCATAAAGAACAACCACTATATGGACGTTTTCAAAAATACATCGATATAACTTTAATATATAGAAATGTTTACATCATCAACATATAGTGTAAGTAGTTCGCAAAATACAGAGATTTAAATACATAATTAAATTAACCAAAATAATGCAAATAAATCTCAGATGGTTTGAAAATGAATGCGACTCCATAAGTACGGAAACTTGAAAATACTTCCAATTCGGTGCACTTGCCTTAATTTCATGAAAATACAAGCTAAAATAAGTCAACAAAATTGTTGGTGAGTTTATAGGTTTACACGTAAATATGACTTTTATGGACATCAATAGTTTGAGTTTGAATTTATAAAATCATAAATTCCATGTTATGTATTACATAAAAACCATCATGCAACCGGAACTTAATTATGAAGGTTTTTCGGCCTACTTTGAGGATGTTTTTGACCAAGCTCCAAACAGATTTAGGCTTTCATTTTCTTTGATAATAAACTACTATATACAAAGAATTTTTAAAGTCAAGAACGACCATTTTTCGAGGTGTTTAGGTTCGGGAAAACTTCCGGGTTCCCAAAAAATATCTGGGGGTTCTAAACTCCATAATAAATTATGAAAACTTCCAGATTTCTAGTTAAGGCATAGATCTAACTTTTGAGAAAAGAATCAACTCATTTTGTTAAGTTATGAATTAGTTATGATTTTTCAAAGTTGATGCAAATTTCCTGCCGAAATTTCGTATTTCATAAACTGGAAATAACTTGGGATTCTTGTTGTTTATTCAGAGACTACTTGTATAAAACTTATAAAACACATTTAAAGAACTTCTTTTCATAATATTTACACTTACATGACATGTTCATATATTTATAAACACATTTGAAGAACACAACTTAAAAACAAAAACTAGTGATTTATAAACTTGAGTTTTTATGAAACTTGGTGTTGTTGGTGATTCTATATATTATGCAAGACTTATATAAACATAAATATAGGATATGATAGGTTACTATTTACTTACTTTGATGTTTTATAAGAATGCAAATTAGAAGAGGTTGAAACTCGTGCAAAAGTTGCACCAAGAACACTTCAAAATATGAATAACACTTGAATTACTTCAAGAACACCAAAAATTGAAGTTTTTGGCTTTGCACAAGGCCTTTGGCCGGTTTTTGATGAGAGAAAAGAGAGGTTTTGGTGTGATAAAAATGAAAGAAAAGCTCTCTATTTATAAAGAAAAATTGGATCTTGAAAAGATGGTAAAATGATGAAAATAGTGTGAGATCTTTGGTGAGTTGAAAGAAGAGGATTTGATTGTGAAATGTTGAGTAAAAAAATACATTTTATGGTCTTTGTGTACTCCATAGGGCCGGCCTATTTGGGGGTATCATGATGTATTTTTCTTTTTTTTTTTGTGTAAAATTATTTAGAAATGTATTCTTGTATTTCCCTTTTTTTTGTAATTTCATAAATACTTTTGGATGCATTGTTTTAAGGAATTGTTTTAGTCTTGCATAATTAATATAAAGTAAGTGTATTAGTATATGATTAGTGTCACTAATATTAATTTAATTATGTACTTAGTTGCATTAATCCATCACATCGTAAATCGATCGGGTTAATTGATTTCCCGATTCATCGCACCGATGAATTTTGTTCAAATTGAGTTTAATTTCTTCATGAACATTGTTAATCACTTTCACTAATTGCTAATGACCACTGATTAGGTTATAATTAGCTATTAAATACTAATTAGATCATAGTTGCTAACCTGGTTTAATGTCGGATGTTACAGTTCTTCTTGCATCTTATCTAGTTCATCTAACACGATTTCTTTGTTGCATGTCGATTTAAGGATATATATGTATATATACATATATAACAACAAGTTTGCATCAAATTAACATGTATAAACATGTGTGTGAATATACTTTAAATGTCAAAGCATATGCTTATGATCAATATATACAAGGGATTATATTGTTTAAAATCAGGAAAATCAAATGATTCTATATATGGCTCAAAGTTCATAAACACTTGGCCTATATTTTTGAATGAAGGAATTATGATACAAAGGCATAACTAAGCATGTGTATATGTGAATTGGGTTAAATAGTTCATTTGAAAGCGTATTGATGTTCATATTTCATAATGTATACATTAAATGCCGTAAACATGTATACATGCTTAAGCGATTGTACATTCAATTAAATGAATAAACAGTCATCAAATATGTATATTGTATGTCATTATGTGCATTCATACAAGTTTCTAATGCAAGTAAAGCCAAAAAAATGACTTAATAAAGTCACACATAATCATCAAAGGCATAAAAGCTCCTAAATGCATTAAATCATGTCAAGACAAGCCACAATATCAGTAATGATCCAACAAGCCAAAAATGACATGATAAGCCATTAAATATGAAGCCTTAAAGCTAATGTTAATGTTGATGCCAAATACTGAACAAGTTCATATAAATTTGAAAAAAAGTTATAAAACCAGAGTCATAAAAAAGTGGGTTGAAGCCAGTAATGCCAAGTCCAGAAAGCCAAAGCTTAAAGTTAAATCCTGAGATAACTCACGTGGTGGAGTAAATCACTTGCCAAAGTCAAAGCTCAACATCAAATTCTTAAACAGTTCTTATGAGTTATAGATATTTCAGTTTTACATGTCTGCTTATGGGTGAGACATATTGTTGCTCTAAGTTTTGTTGACATTCATATATGCTCCATCAGTTAAATTGTGAACTGTGCACATCATGGTTCGGTGATTCCCTGTGGATCATGATAACTAATTGATATATCATCCAACACACATGCATTTACTATTTATTTCATTTATTATTATAAACTAATGTTGCTATCATGAACTTGCTTATTTATGTTATCATCATTGCTTGCATCATTGACATATAAGTCTTCAACTCAGCTTAATTAGCATTACTAGTCAATTATTATAGACCTTTTCTATGTCACCTGTTCATCTGAACTTGGTGGTTACCTTCTCCAACGTCCCCTGACATAGCCTACTGGTAGCTAGGCAAGTATTGAGTGGATAGCTTCAACTAAAAGTGTTAGCGTGGCCTGGACATCATCCTGCTCTTACTTACTATGTCTCACTTTATGTCGCTGTTGGCCATAGTCAAGTTATATCACGCTATACCCACATTCCGTCTTGCATTACAACATGTGTATTGTTAAATCTATGAACTCACTAAGGGAATGGTTACAGTTGTTGTTGAATCTCTTTACAGGAAAAGAGAAACACAAAGCACCAATTGGGCCTAGCTCTTAGGTTGGCAAGTCAAGTTGAAGTACCATAAACCAATATTCAAAACAACCTTTTGGTACAACTTTAAAGGTATGAATTGTGGTGGTCGAGTAGAATTGATGTGTTGTTTGGAAGTTATGTAATAAGACCAGCCTTGTACCCTTTTTATAAGTGAGTTTTGAACTCTTTAGCTTTAAAATCAATGCTCTAGAATCTGTAACTTAAGTATTCCTAATGGTTGTACTGTAATTTGTTCCGCATCTTAATTACTCTGTCCTAGTTATGATTGATACAACGTATGGATGCATTGTTTTAATGAATTGTTTGTCTTACATAATTAATGTTAAGTAAGTGTATTAGTATATGATTAGTGTCACTAATAATAATTTAATTATGTCCTTAGTTGCATTAATCCATCATATCGTAAATCGATCGGATTAATTGATTTCCCGATTCATCGCACCAATGAATTTGATTATAAATGAGTTTAATTTCTTCATGAACATTGTTAATCACGTTGATTAATTGCTAATGACCATTGATTAGGTTAAAATTGCCTATTAAATACTGATTAGGTCATAGTTGATAACGTGGTTTAATGTCGGATGTTACAATTCTTCTTGCATCTTATCTAGTTCATCTAACACGATTTCTTTGCTGCATATCGATTTAAAGATATATATGTATATACACATATATATCAACAAGTTTGCATCAAATTAAAGTGTATAAACATGTGTGTGAATATACGTTAAATGTCAAAGCATAGGCTTATGATCAATATATACAAGGGATTATATTGTTTAAAATCAGGAAAATCAAATGATTCTATATATGGCTCAAAGTTGATAAACACTTGGCTTATATTTTTGAATGAAGGCATTATGATATAAAGGCATAACTAACCATGTGTATATGTGAATTGGGTTAAATAATTCAATTGAAAGCGTATTGATGTTCATATTTCATAATGTATACATTAAATGCCATGAACATGTATACATGCTTAAGCGATTGTACATTAAATTAAATGAATAAATAGTCATCAAATCTGTATATATTGTATGTCATGATGTGCATTCATACAAGTTTCTAATGCAAGTAAAGCCAAAAAATGACTTAATAAAGTCACACATGATCATCAAAGGCATAAAAGCTCCTATAGGCATTAAATCGTGTCAAGACAAGCCACAATATCAGTAATGATCCAACAAGCCAAAAATGACATGATAAGCCATTAAATATGAAGACTTAAAGCTAATGTTAATGTCGATGCCAAATATTGAAGAAGTTCATATAAATTTGAAAAAAGTTATAAAACCGGAGTCATTAAAAAGCGGGTTGAAGCCAATAAAGCCAAGTCCAGAAAGCCAAAGCTTAAAGTTAAATCTTGATATAACTCACTTGGTGGAGTAAATCACTTGCCAAAGTCAAAGCTCAACATCAAATTTTTAAACAGTTCCTATGAGTTATAGATATTTCAGTTTTACATGTCTGCTTGTGGGTGAGACATATTGTTGCTCTAAGTTTTGTTGGAATTCATATATGCTCGATCAGCTAGATTGTGAACTGTGCACATCATGGTTCGGTGATTCCATGTGGATCATGATAACTAATTGATATATCATCCTACACACATGCCTTTACTATTCATTTCATTTATTATTATAGACTAATGTTGCTACCAGGAACTTGCTTATTTATGTTATCATCATTGCTTGCATCATTGACATATAAGTCTTCAACTCAGCTTAATTAGCATTACTAGTCTATTATTATAGACCTTGTCTATGTCACCTGTCCATCTGAACTTGGTGGTTACCTACTCCAACGTCCCCCCACATAGCCTAATGGTAGCTAGCAAGTATTGAGTGGATAGCTTCCACTAAAAGCGTGAGCGTGGCCTGGACATCATCCTGCTCTTACTTACTATGTCTCACTTTATGTGGCTGTTGGCGGTAGTCAAGTTATATCACGCTATACCCACATTTGGTCTTGCATTACAACATGTGTACTATTAAATCTATGAACACACTAAGCCAATGGTTACAGTTGTTGTTGAATCTCTTTACAGGAAAATACAAAGGCAAATCACCAATTGGGCATAGCTCTTAGGTCGGTAAGTCAAGTTGAAGTACCATAAACCAATATTCAAAACAACTTTTTGGTACAACTTTAAAGATATGAATTGTGGTGGTTGGGTAGAAATGATGTATTGTTTGGAAGTTATGTAATAAGACTAGCCTTGTACCCTTTTTATAAGTGAGTTTTGAACTCTTTAGCTTTAAAATCAATGCTCTAGTAACTGTAACTTAAGTATTCCTAATGGTTGTACTGTAATTTATTCCGCAACTTAATTACTCTGTCTTAGTTATGATTGATACAACGTATGGATGCATTGTTTTAATGAATTGTTTTAGTCTTACATAATTAATGTTAAGTAAGTGTATTAGTATATGAGTAGTGTCACTAATAATAACTTAATTATGTCCTTAGTTGCATTAATCCATCATATCGTAATTCGATCGGATTAATTGATTTCACGATTCATCGCACCGATGAATTTGACTATAATTGAGTTTAATTTCTTCATGAACACTGTTAATCACTTTGATTAATTGCTAATGACCATTGATTAGGTTATAATTGCCTGTTAAAAACTGATTATGTCATAGTTGCTAACCTGGTTTAATGTCGGATGTTACGATTCTTTTGCATCTTATCTAGTTCATCTAACACGATTTCTTTGCTGCATATC